>JAODTV010000025.1:40007830-40019364 GCA_025399955.1 Galeichthys feliceps
AAGATGTTTCATAACAAATATCAAGTCTTTCTGGCTTCTGGTTTCGGAGAAGAAGATTCTTGAAAAATTGTTAACGGATGGATGGATGGACGGACGGACGGACGTCGCGTGATACCAATAGTCCATCGGCCCTTCAGGCCGTTGGACTAAAAATTTATATTCGCCTCACAAGACATAAAGGCTAACAAAAGTGTAAGCATATGGTTAGACAGGCAGTGGTACAATGTATTCGATTGTTATTTTATTTTTTTTTACAATTTTTGTCATTCATGAAAGATTGTAAACGTGTTGCATCATGGGATGCTGTACTCCTCAAAGATAACTCCATCCACATGCTTAATGTCCAACCTGAGTATTACATCATCTGTATATCTGTAAATAATTACGTTGTTTACATTCTGTGTATAATATAATTGTTTTTTAAGAGAGTTTATTATCAGAATAATGCACAACACAATTACAAACAGTACAAAGACAGAAAAAAGAAAAGAAAATGAAAGATTTGAGGCTTGCGAGGTGTTATTTTCAGCCGGACATTCTTTCATCTGTTAAGCATGCGGCGCTAATGTATTTGAGCCAGATGCTAAGCCGGACGTGAATCTGAACATCTAAACAGTGTGACTGTGTGTTGTGTAACATCGTTCCCATCTGCAGCGGGCACAAAAAGAGCAAGTCCATCTGATGCCCAGCTCTTGTCCAATCTCCAAACAGATGCTTTAAAAAGAACATTTAATTTTCCTCTCCTTGTCGGCTTCTTTTTGCTTTTATATTTTTCCGATGGATACAATTTACACTTCGATCAATTTTAGCTACAATTTTGGCCGTAGCCATTTCCCAGCTCCCAAAATGCCCATTTATTGTAGAGCAGGCAATCTGAGAGGAAATCATACAAAATGATCACACGCTCCCATCAGGGTATGGTGTATAGGGGTATATTCTGGAGCTCCTTTCGAACAGTTCAATTCAGGAGAATGTATTATGTGTAAAACCTGCAAAATGCAGATAAGACAAATAAAAAAGCACTGCTTTAAGAGAACATTCAGAGTAGTGATTTATATTTGTGTTTATATTCGGTGCAATGTCTCACTCGTGTAATTATGTCTGGTTCGGTGGAGTCTGAGACAAAATAAGATGCAGCTGTGATAATAAGACGTAACATAGCTGATAAGAGAGTGTGGTGCTCAGAGGACGATCAGGCATACAGTGCTGTGAAAAAGTCTTAGGCACATGGAAAGAAATGCTGTCGACCAAAAATAGCTTAAAAATAATGAAATGAAATGTTTCAACATTAAAAAAAAATGCTATAAACAGTAATCAGTGAGCCATAATAAATGAAACAAGGTCGATATTTGGTGTGAGACGACCCTTTGCTTAAAAAAAAAAATAGTAGTCTCAGGTCCAATGAGTGCAGTTTTATAAGGAAATGAGCTGTAGGTTTTACTGAACATCTTACAGAACCAGCTACAGTTCTTCTGGACACTTTGTCAGACTTGCTTCTTAATTTTGCAGCAAAACTCAGTAGCCTTCATTATGTTTTCTTTTTTAATCTGGAACGTGCTCTCTTATCCTCTTAAGCCCCAACGCCCCTGGTACCGGGGGCAGGAGGATAACACCCGCTTGGGGCTTAAGAGGTTATGTAATATCCTGCTCAAACATTTTTTTCCTGTAACATTTAATTTTGTGCTGGAAAACGAACTTTTGGAACTCTCGAACATGTTTCTGTACTGACTCGATAATGTAGAAGTCATCAAATAGAAATCTACAACAAAGTTTGTATGAAAAAAAATAGCATGCCTAACACTTGCACAGTACTGTGTGTGTGTGTGTGTATACATATATATATATATACCTATTAATTTTGCTCTTGCTACTTCTAGTTTTGTTGTGCCAATGCACCGTTAGGACCGCTAACCAATTTCGTTGTACTCTGTGCAACGACAATAAAGGAATTCAGAATTCTCTATGAAAAATACAAGTGGCGTATTTCCCAGTAAAACACTCGTCTCTATATAATACCTAGTTTTATGCAATACAAGTATGTTTTTGCTGTGTGTGATATTTATACACAGAGCTCAGTGAGCATTGAAGCCCAGGTTTTTCCAGCAGGCCAGAAGCTCCATTATCTCCTCACCATCAATTTAAAGGAAGGAAGGAACCTGGCCATCAGAGACCGCTCAGGTAAGCATGCCATCATGCTCTGATGTTCAGTCTCTAATCTGCAGGGCTTTCTACTTATAAAAATGTATTCTTCTCACTTATTCAGTGTAAAAACTTTCCCTTTCATATTCATTTGTACCTGCATATTCAACAGAAATCCAACACCTTTTGGTGACATGCTGTCACTGGTTTTATTTGCGAAGGCATTCTCAGATCTTGGACATACCAAATTGCATTTTCATGGTTTTTTTCATGCATTTTAGTACACAATGTGCAGACTTTGAGCCATAAATAGTATGAAAGGTATCCTGCAGAGCATCATTCTTAATCTAGGTATTGACTGACTGCAGTGTTTTCTATGTTTGATATTTAAAGCGCAGTGTGTGGCTTACTGTTTCTCTGGATTACACATGGAAATATTGATCCAACTGGCTATTTATGTATTTATCATGGACCGTGTGGTGGGAATTGTGCAGACAGTGTTAAATTGGAAACACAAGAATATGTGACACAACTCCTCAAGCATTAAATCATCCTGTTGCAACTGTGACAAAAACTGTAAACTGTCTATGACCGTGCAGACATCCTGACTTGTTACAAAAATCGCTGCATGTGTAACTGAGCAAACATTAAAGAAACGTCATAGATAGAAAATATATGAGGAAAGGAAATGCCTAAAATAATTTTAAGCTCTGGCTGTACTTAAATTCTCCTATCTTTATGACTTTATGGGTATTTAAATCTACCTTTAACTCACGCTTGCACTAAGCACAGCTTACTTATTTTTCCTGGCTGTATCTGTTGACTGAGTATGGTGCGTACTACCTTTTGAATGAATGGAATGCCTTTGAGCTGGCAGCGGAGTCCTGAAACAACAGCAAGGCATGTGGTCTGACCAGAATGTACCCGCCTCACTGACTTCAAGCCTCTCCCTCATGGTTATCTTGTGAAAACATAGTTTCACAAACAAATTTTCCACCAAATCGACAGTACATTTTGGCCTGCTAAACAAGTCATGAGGCGATGTATTTGTTATGCTGATGTGAAATAACAAATGCTAGACACTTTCCGTCAGAGCAGAAAGTATGCAAATGGGTTGATTAAATGGAAATGCAATTTGTAGAATGGATATGAGATCAGCCAGGCCTAAGTGTTATGTGAGGAGCCACTGGAAACATGGGGAGATTATGTTCCACTGTGTTTTGCTACTGAGCAGAGACACAGACGAATCCTCCCAACAGCCTTGGGTTTGATATGTGTTTACTTCAATCTTAGGCACAAATGGTACAAGTGCAGTTCTGTTTGATGCCCAGAAACATTTCTTCAGATCCAGTGCCAGTTTATGTGCTAGGCTTTGCCAAGCTGATTGGGCACCTAATTCTCCTGATGAGTGTCACAGGTGTATGCCCAGAGGCTGTTAATTACTATCATCCTCTCATTATTTCCTCATAATTGCAATATACCCGGCATATTTCTCATGGCCAGTTCAATCTGGCAATAACGTGACTCCCACTATTTCCAAAATGAACAATCATCTGGTATAAAAGGAAGAATCGATCTTACAAAGCATTTTAAGGACATGAAGATAGCCTAGTCGATTTGAAACAGAGAAACATACTGGTGTGAGAAGTTATTGAAATACATCACCATCTGCTGGTAATAACATGAAATAACCCTGCAGAATAATGCATCGCTGTGTCCGAATCCTCTGTTCTTGTATATTGAATATTATAATTCAGTTTTAATGTAGAGGATTTTAAATCAGGAATATAAAACACAATTAATAAAATTACAGCTGCAGACCATAATTCAAGGATAAACTTGTTAAATAAAGCAGGCTCAAAAATTGTGAGTGCGTTAATAGTGTTTACTGGCATATTATTAAAACTACTAGGGTTCTTTCATTTAAATTGTTTTGGCAAAGCGAAAATAAACACTTGTGTAGGAATGTTTTTGGCATGAGGTAGGGAAGCAGGGGATTCTGTTGTAGTAGAAGTAAAGTGACTAGTACAGTGCCTTTCTGACCTTTTACGAGATGATAAACTTTCCATGGTCATTATGAAGAATTATTCTGTTTGTGACCTTCATTGTGCCGTACATGGTACAATTTAGTGGACAGCACATGTGAATAGCTAAGAAATGATAATGACCTGTAAAATGTTTGCCATGTATTCAGCATAATGGTTTTGCCCGATTAAATTCCCATTTACTTTTCGCACTTTATGTAAAGATAAAGTATACCTCAGTCAAACCATGGTGAACTTTGCATATTTCACCTGACAGCTCTCATCAAAATTGCAGTTGTGATGTAGCCCATTCAGACCCTGGGCTTTCACTGTCTCCTCACTAGTTGAATACTCACTTTCTGTGACAAGGTGGCATAATGGTGATGTGGCAAATCCCTCCAACCCCCCCCACATCGCCTCTATTTGCTTAACAATTAACGCCCAGCCCACGGCCGGCTGACACCACACACACACACCGCCTCTATGTCCTCTAAAAAGCATCCCGACAAGCCCACAAACCCCCCACATGCACCTTCCCTCCCTTCTTCTGTGCCCGTTAATTTCTGCCGTCACTGTTTTTTCAGTCCCGACGCAGCTCCTCCTGTCAGGCTGCCTCCTGGAGCTGTTCATTTGGAGAGGCGGCACGCTGACAGGCCTGACAGCCCGTCCCCACAGGGCCTTTTGTCATGTGATTCCAGGCTACCCGCCGCTTTTTCTCAAGCACCCCCTTTATCCATCCATACAAACGAAGCCACAGGCTTCTTTCTATCCGCTCATGTTGTTTTTTGTTGGTTTTTTTTTCCCCTCCCCTTGTCTTCTTCTTTTTTACTTCAATCTGCATGCCATAGCATAGACAAAGACGGTCTGTCCATCTGCTTTTCTTTGTCCAGCTTGAGCAGGATGGAGTCGCTTAACAGGGTTTGGAGATTAACACTGGTTGCACTTAATTTCAGGGGTTTTAATATGCTAGAGGATTCATGCTGCTGAGAGTTTTTGTTCTGTTCTATAATTAACCAATTAAGAGTTGTGAGGTCCGTCTCCCCCACGCTTTGACAAGCCTCTGAAACAATGGCAGTGCTGCTATATGTAGTGTGAATGTATGGGAGGTAGTGTGTATGTGTGTGGTTTTGAAGTTGTGGGGACCACAGGCATACACAATCACATGACTGTCGCTTTAATGCTTTTCTGTTATTCATAACACTTTGGCACATTTTATTCCCTGTCACATGCTTTATAAGACACTAAGTCTGACTGAGATCTCTCTCTCTCTCTCTCTCTCTCTCTCTCTCTCTCTCTCTCTCTTGAAATAACAAGCTGACTATTTCAACAGGTACCAGTGACCCATATGTCAAATTCCAAATAGATGGCAAGACAGTCTACAAAAGCAAGGTCGTGTATAGGAACCTCAATCCTGCATGGAATGAATCTTTCTCCATCCTCATCAGGGGCCTGGAGCAGAATGTCGAAGTTAAGGTGTGGACAAGATGCCCTGATCCTCACAAGACAACCACTGAAATTGCTTCCAGTCTCAACATAAATGACTCAAACCCTTTTCCCACTTCCTTATAATCCTGTTGCAGGTGTATGACCGGGATCTGAGATCTCGGGACTTCATGGGTTCAAGCACCATCACTCTCAATAACTTGGAGTTGGACAAGTATGACACATTCATTTGCATATTTTCTTGTTGTTCATCATCAGGCATGATCAACTGTAGCAGTCTTGGAATAACTCAACCTAGTGACCTTTAACCCATAAAGATGGTGTTTCTTTCAGAACATCTGAGATGGTCCTGTGTTTGAAAGACCCTTGCAGTCAGGAAGAGGACATGGGAGTAATAATCTTAGACGCCTGTGTGTCCATCTGTGAGGGGCCCAGCAAACGAAATGTATGTCCTGAAAACAAAACACAACAGATGTCAGGCACAACAAGCGTGTCGTCTTATGCAGCAACAGATTGACTGACAAACATGTCTCTTGCTTATATTTCAGAAATGGCCACTTAGGAGGAAAGGAAGCTTCAATAAGGTAGAATAGGATTTCTTCTTGAATGCTTCATACGGATAACTGTATGTTATTTTGTGATGTTTCTGTCGTTCTTTCTCCGGTTCTACTTTCATTTTGCTCTCTGTCCGACAATCTGAGCGATAATCACACAGTCTGTTTGGTTTAGCAAAGAAATGCACCTTGTCCTAAAGGATTCTCTTAATAATTAAAAATAAAATATTCAATTCCTCTATAATTGGCCACTGGAGGGCAGTAAATCATTGTATAATATCTATAGTTTTGCCCCCTCACCTTACAGTTAATAAATTCTGCTTTTATAACGATAAGCATTAATTTCACACAAAGCACTGAGAGATTGCAGCTGGGCTGAATGATATGGTGCAGTGATCCGACCATGTCGTGCCCTTTTTTATTGCATTTTGATGAAGCTCAAAGGGACTAAAGCTACATTTAAGCTCTGAGCCAAAGTACAGTAGCAGAGCAAAGATACACACACTTTAAATGTACACTTTAAGGCTCCCGGACAGAGTCGTGTTTTTGCTCTTTTTCTGTAATGCATGTATCTGATGGCGTGGCAGCACTTCATGTTTCTGCAAACCACTTATATTGTATTTCTTACCTTCTTCCAAAGAATTTAACTTTACCGCAAAATAAATAGCAAAAATGACAAACACATCTAGAACACAAGGCAAGTGCAGGGACAAAAATCGTAGTTTTGGATTGCAGCAGGCCTTTAATGAGCTTTGACTGTTTTTTTTTTTTTTTGAAGATGGCTGTTTTTCTGTCGGTTTTACACTGATGGTTCTTCTGAATCACATGTCTGTGCTGGCACAGCTGAGGCCCGGCTCTATTTGACACCTATTCGGGAGAGGCGGAAGATGGTCCTCTCATCTGCTCTTCTCCTCTTTCACACACCCGCCATCACAGTCGCGCTGACACACTGCATCTGAGATGGAGGCTGGCAACTGCACTAACACACAGCGTGTGGTGCTGCTTCTCTCTGACAGGGTCGCTTGAGCTGCAGTGTGTGTGTGTGTGTGTGTGTGTGTGTGTGTCCATTTTCCGAGGCACTCTGCCAGCTCTGCCAGTGTGGGATGGTGTGGCCCATTCCCAGACATAGTGAGCTATAACCCAGATGTTAATATGTAATATCCCAGCTGTGGGTGGATAGAAAGCCAAATGGGCCGGGCCCCCTCGTCCCCATGCTGTCCTACCATATGGAGTCAATCCCCCTGACCCTTTTAGCACCAGGAATAGTCTCTCTTTAGGGCCCACTTACTGTTAAGTGGAATTGTTTTATTGGCCATGCTGATCACACTACTTGTCCAAAATAAACACTTGGGATGACTTGGCTCAGACGAGCATTCTATTTCTCTCCCAAACCCTCTGCCCTCCCCCCTTATCGCTTTTTAAAGAGCCTTGTATATGGAGACATGACCATCACATTGAGAGTTAAAGCAGGAGTGTTAATAAGGAATAAGCTCAGCTCCATCCCAGCCCAGCCTTGCTGCGCTAACAACTCTGCTATTTGATTTCTGGCAGACACAGCCAGCCTTTCGTATACGTCGTATTTTTTAAAGTGCAGGCGATCAAGCTGCAAGCCATCTCTTCACCACAATGCTATCCATCTGCACTGCCTGTAATGGACTTGATGTGTATATCGATATGGAATACTTTGCCAGCTTTGTGCAGTTAACTGAAATGTGGTGGATGCAGTCATTCTTGTCACAGATGAGATGCTTGTTAGTTATATATATTTTTTTAATGTTTGCTTCACTTTGGTAATTTAATTGCAGTTGTAATCACTATCTTATTTTATTGCTTCTTTCTACAGAAATTGCTGTTTGAAAATCAAACAATTTCAGTATGCAAATGGAACATAAGTGCTGCTCTCTATCTTTTTTTTTTTTATGCATTGATGGTTCCAGGGTCAGCTCCGAGGGGCTGCCATGCAGAAAAGCCAAGTGTGGAGTGGAGTATACACTGTGGTGCTTGTGGAGGGGAAGGACATAGCTGAAGGTGGCCAAGGGGATGTCTTTGTCCGTGTCAAATTGGGGGAGCAGAGGTTCCGAAGTAAGGTGAGGTTTCTTCCTCTAAATATTCGGTCATGTAAACACTTGGGCTGTTTCACTTGCAGCACATTTTATAAATCTGTATGTCCTTCATCTATATCTGTCTGGTTCCACTCTCTCAGGCTTCACTGTTTGACTCATTGTTTTGGCTGTGACTATCACTGCAGCCCTCCTAATGCTTGTGCTGCTGCTTTTCTCCAGGCTCATTTGCGTTCCCAGCATGCATTGCATATCTGGCTCCACCTCAGTGCATTGGCCTCCCCCCTGATGAATCCACCCAGTGCTAGTCTTGTGTTCTTGTCTTGTCTTTTTTTTTTTTTTAACAGCTTCAGCTGTGTTTGGGCTTGCTTGTTTGTTGAGCAAAGATGATTCTAATCGGTTGGTGTCAAGATCTGGAATCCCAGGGAGGAATCAGTAGTGTGTTCTCCAAAATGATCATTTCATGCCTCCTCCTCTCCCATCAATACTCAAACTTAGAGTGAAAGAATAAAATAATCAAATGTTAAGCCTCTGTAGTGACATTGCCTCAAGTCTGTGCAGTACAATGACTCTTTTTTTCTTCTTCTTTTTCTCTGTGTCAGAATCTGTGCATTAAGACCAATCCACAGTGGAGGGAGAAGTTTGAATTCAACCGGTTCGAGGACAGCCAGGCAGATGTGCTGCTGGTCGAGCTTTGCTGCAAGAAGGGCAGAAAGTGTGAGGAATGCTTGGGAGTGTGAGTTCAAAACACATGACCTTTAGCGCTATAGTTCATTTTCCTCAAAGCAGTGACAAGAGCCCCTCTCTGCCAAGTTTCTTTTTCAAAGAATAGCACGCTTGTTTGAGACACATTTAGATGGATGAAAATAAGTTTGAAACATGTTTAGCTTATTTAAATTATATTTGTAAAATGGGCCTGTTATTGATTTCTAACAACAGCTGCTCTTATGTGCAGGAGTGAACTTGACCTCTCACAGCTGCCAGCCAATACAACACAGACACACAATGTGAATACAGGCAAAGGTCGGTTGGTGGTTCTGGTCACACTGAACCCCTGTTCTGGTGTCTCCGTCTCTGACCTGGGCACCACAACCTTAGACAATCCAGTCACCTCCGAAAGCAACCTGAAGAAATATGTTAGTGTCTGGTCCTTCTTTTTTAATGCTCTCATTCTTGGGCTAAAATTAAATAGTTGTTGGTTAACAAAAATGCTTGTCTCATGCACAGAGTCTGATGAACACGCTGGATAATCTACAGGATGTCGGCTATCTCCAGGTCAAGGTTTTACGGGCTGCAGACCTTTTGTCTACAGATCTGAACGGTACTCACTGGTTGAGAAGCTAATCAATGCTTCTGTATTTCCCTGTTAATAATACAACTGCGACAATTTGTTTTCACCTATTCAGGTAAGAGTGACCCATTTTGTGTGCTGGAACTTGGGAACAGCAAGCTGCAAACTCAAACCATTTACAAGACCCTCAATCCAGAATGGAGAACAGCCCTCACATTGTGAGTGGCACTTTATTCTTTTGCAGATTAATATAAATTTTGGTTTGGGCCATGAAGCAACACAAACCATCACTATCTGTTATTAGTCGCTGGTACTAACCTTGATCAAAGTTAAATATCTCGACAACATTTTCTTGCAGAATTGTTTACTCAGGACTTAATTTGTATACTATTTTTTTTTTTATTGTATGCAAACATACATGTTAAGGAAGTTTGTACAGAAAGGTTATAATTCAAAGATCTTTTCAAATGCTCATAATTCTAAATTAGCCATGCAGATTAGCATCTAATGTGAAGCAATTTGAATTTTTTGCCTTTGTGCAGGCCAGTTAAGGACATTCATGATGTCCTAATTCTGACTGTTTTTGGTGAAGATGGAGACAAAGTCCCAGACTTTCTGGGGAAAGTTGCTATTCCTTTGCTTACTGTAAGTTCAGAAAAAGAAAATTTGCCTTATATTTTTGCCTTCATCTTGTACATGGAGCTTGGGTTTTATATTTTAGATTGGAACTAAAACATTACTTATAACAAATCTTCAAATTCATTGTTGAGGAATACTGTTCTGGAAAGTGAGCACATCCCTAAAAACACAAGTTCATTATAATATTAACACACATCATTAATCTTGTAGGTTTCTAACGGGCAACAAATAACCCGTCTTTTGAAAAAGGACAATTTGGAAGACATATCGAAAGGAAGCATTACACTGGAGATGAATGCTTTGTACAACCCGGTAAGGATACTACTGGTTTCTTTTTTTGGGGGGGGGTTAGAGAGGGCACTGACCCAGGACAGTGTTTTGGACACTCTTTACCAAGTACACATACAGGTTGGAACTGTGACTAAGCAGAAAGAGGTGAAGTCAATGTAACATACCATTGTCTTTAACTTCATCAACTCATTTTGTACTGCTTGTAATGGCTTGAACCTAACAGTGTTTTCAACCCTTCCTGTCAAAGGTCAGAGCTGCCATTCGAACCTTCCATCCCAAAGAAACAAAGCTTGAGGAGGACCACCCAAAATTCAACAAAAAGGTTGGTATCCTGATCACCACTAGATCTTCATCCTTTGCAGTGCAGCAACAGTATGTTCTTACATGGCTTTCCATCAACACATAGTCCTAAGTGGACTTGATGGATTAATATTTATCACCCTCAAAGTGTCCTTTGTAAAAGCCTCTATGCAATGCACTTATTGTGAACATTATTTCATACCAAGCATTTTACTAACTACTGATTTGTCGCCCATTAGCTGTTAGCACGCAACATTTACCGCGTGAGGAGAATCAGCATGGCCATTCTGTATACGCTGCAGTACATTAAGAGCTGCTTCCAGTGGGAGAGCACTCAGAGGAGCATCATTGCCTTCCTGGTAAGTTCTCCAACTGATGTCTATATAACGCCTCCATAGAGCCTTTACTGAAAAAAATAATCACTTATCTATGATTAAGAACATTTATCTTCTCACTCTAAATCTGCAGTCAGAGTAGACATTTGCTGTTAATCTGTCCTTGCACAAATGGCATATATAAAGTGAGAGCAAATGACTGGCAGTGAAAAAGTCACCATTTTGGTGCAGTTTGCAATTTAGCCATGATTTAGTGTTTTAGCCTTGGCTGGATTTGCTAGCTACATAAATAACTTTCTCAAGTAAATTAGGAATACAAAATTAAGTCGGTATTCACAACATTTTGTACATAAAAAACATTTGGTAAACTACTCTGCGTACCAAACACTCCAATTTGCTGGAAACTTGTAATATAGCTCACGTGCTCATCCACCGTTCGGGGGGGGGGGGGGGGGGGG
>JAODTV010000025.1:40209347-40219594 GCA_025399955.1 Galeichthys feliceps
TTGCTCACACACTTCAGGCAATTATAGCACAGAGGAGATCTTCGGTCATTTTCAGAAACCCCAAACATATAAAAAAATTAAAAAGACCAGTGCTTCCTTTCAGGCTGAGTTGCAAAAATAAGATTTCTTCCCTCCATTGTTATGGCATTTTGACCCTTGCAATAGCAGTAAGGATGTATCCCAACAAGCTCTGGGGCAAAACGACTCACTTGCGATTTGTGGAATTATAAAGATTTTAATAGCTGCTATGTTTCTATCTCAGTTTGGTCTTTATATCCAAGTGTCAAAGTTTGCAGAACGCCCCAGGCTTTTAAAAACCAGTAATTGGCCTATAGAGAGACATGGCTTCTCCCAAAGTGACTGAGTGCATTTGTTGCTGTGAACTTGAGGGTATCCCTCAAAAGATCATGAGGTCTGGGTTACAAGTGCTTGTAACATATTGAGTAGGAGCCAATTCTCAATCCATACATGTTTCATCCTTCTTTCATATGCAGTTTTATATGAATAACCTCTTGTTGCAACTTGAGATTTTGATTGGTAATTAGTTTTGCTGCCAGATGACACAAGATGAACTGCAAGGGCCCTGCTTGTTGAACCTGTAGAAGAACCTGCATTAATGCAGAATAACTATCATAGGGAAAAAAAGGAGAAGTGCAACAACTTTGGGAGTGTCATGGGCATCAAAGAGAAAAATAGAGTATAGAGAAAAAACACAGAAAATACCAATACCGCAGCCAGAGAGTGACTTGTCAAATAATTTTCCAACTATACAACAAAACTAGTTTTCTTTAAAAAAAAAAAAAAAAAAAAACTATATCACACTCTATCTCTGCAGATAATCCGAAGGAAAAAGCCAAATATAAATATTCAGAAAGTGGGTTATCTATAACTTCTTGCCAATAAGAGAGTAGGATTTTAAAGGTTTTTCCCATTCTTAATAAATATACAGTACAATCTTCCAGCATGTTTACAGCAGATGTATGCCATTGCGCTCTGAGAACCTCTCTACTTCAATGAAGCAGACCAAAAATGGCCAAAAATAATAATAAATGGCCTTTTCTCACTTCAAAGTCACCTTTCACCTGTAATTTTCAGGGCCAATTGCTACCTCAGCAGTTTTAGCTAGGCACATTCAATGTTAACACAGAGCTGATCACAAAGTAAACTAGTGGAGCATCACAGGGACCTCTGTATCCCCTCTGGGCACCTGCTGTAAATCCTTGCCTGGCCATGTTTAGCCAGATCCAATAGCTATTCAGCAACACATCCGTCACCACCACTAAAGTGCGAATGATGACAGAGTGGCTCCAGTTGAGGCTGTATAATGACTTCCCATCCAACAGGCTCAAACCTTGCATAAGCCTGTGGATGTACTCTCTATTAGATTTCTGTCATATCTTCAAAGCAAACAAACACTTTTAAAGTAGGAATTTATTGTAGCTGAACTATTCCTTTATTGCTAGAAATGTCAGTTATGCAGCCTGACAATCTATGCTGGTAGAAGAAAAGGGAATAAATGGTTTTCACTCATACTGTCTTATGTGAGAATTTCAGGAGTCCAGGTCATTCTAACACAAGTTGAACCTAATGGATATTTTTCTATGTGTGTTTTTTTTTTGTTTTTTTTGTTGAAGTATTTGTTTTCCTACAAGGTTATCTTGTACAGTATTTGATTACCCTTTTCACTGGGGTTTCTACAGACAGTAGTAAGCAATTGTGCTCACACCACACCCACACACACAATGCTAATATGGTGAGGTAATGGAGTGGACTAACAGCTCTGGTGGTCGCCTTTTTAAATAAGTGGAGAGCATGATAAATGCAGTGCAGGTAGCTAAATGCCATTGAAGGTTTTCTCTGTGGTAACTTTTGGAGAAAAGTGAGTGTTGCCCTGTGCCGCCCGTTCCCACATCCCACACACCCTTTCTGCCTGACAGCCACTCAATGGCAAGTGTGCACCAGCATAACGAGAATGAGAGAGGTGTGCTGCCAACAGGGCCTAAAGATGAAGATGATTACAGCGTGTCCCTCCAGCTGCACTCTCTGCAAACTGATACCTATTAACAAACGGCTGTCAGTGAGTTAGCAAGCCGTGGGGAGAGAGGCAAGAAAGAGAGGGAGAGCGAGAGAAAGAGAGAGTAGACAGAGTAAACAGTCAGGATTAATGATAGTGAAGCAAGGCTGTGTTTTCAGCACTGTCTGTCACAGATGTGGCAGCATCTGAGAACACAAACAATTGCAGCAGAGGCAGGTGTCTCCCCAATGCACAATCTGATGGAATCCCTGTAAAAATGAAGGAATTTCAAAGCACCATTGTAACAGATGTGGCTTTACTATAGAAGACAGAAACAAAATTCAAAATGACTAAAATCTATATGTACCTTTAAACAATAAGTGTGCTTAACACAAACTGTATAAACAGTGTTCGTGTATACACCCACTAATAAACCTTATGTATAGCTACAGTCTTAAGAGAAGCAAACCTACATAATCCAAAGAAATACAGAAGGTAACATTATCACCTGGCAGTGTATAGAGAGTGATATAATAATAATGTGCTTCTGTAGTTCTGTGGCGTCTCCACATTGTTTACTGCAATGCAGAAATAATATCTATTAGACTTTGGAGTGTATAAGAACTACTATTTTCTCTTTTTCTATTTGTTTCTATTTTATTACAGAGATCACTCTTTTGTCTTCTTCATTAAAATTTAGCTAATATAGATACTTACTTATGGTTAACATATGGTCTTATCCATTTGTATTTGAAAATACAAATGTATGAAAAGAAAACCATATCAATTCACAAGCTTAAAACGTAAAAATATATGTGTCTATATAATTTTAAGATAAGAATTTCTCAAATCTTCATGATCTAGAGAAAAAAAAAAGAGAACACTTTTCATGACAAAAAACTTACAAACGTTAACATAACTTGTGCAGGAACAAAAATTATATTCTCACTGCTCCAAATGAAATCACCCACTGTGTTGCTTTATAAGATTCACATTTAAGTGAAATTATGGCCAAAAACACAGCTGACATATATGTTTTTTTTATTTTTTATATAATTGATGCAGACAGGTGAAGAAAGCGGCAGGCAGTAGCTTTAATCATCAGTAATTAGTATATCTTTGCACATAATTACAAAAGATTGTGATTGCCTCGATTCTGCAACTGCAGAAGGCCTATCCAAAGCCTTCATCTTAATACACATTTGTGTTCCAGAAGTGGATAAGACAATTACCATAATCGGCTTCTCAGCAGGAAACTTTGTCTAAAACAAGAGGACCAGAGATCTTCCAAGTAGGCATAATATTCATTCCAAAAATCATCACAGAACAACTGAACACATTTGTGGCAGTTTCAGAGATGGAGACAAAGGTGTTTCAGAATGCTAACAATGATCAAAGGTATATTATTTTAAGTTTAGTAACATATTAAATTAACAAATATTCAACAATTTGCAAACCTATTTAAGAAATGACCTTCATTTTCAATACTTTTCCTCAATATATTCCTATTTTTTCAGTGGTTCCCATATTTGAAATTGACAACCCAATTCTACCGTAATATATTATATCGATACAATTGTTTTACTGGGAAATACGCCACTCATATTTTTCATACGCGCTACATCCGGGACACGGAGAACCAAAACTTTGACATAAATCTCTATATGTCACTTGTGAGGAAATTGATGAATTGTTTTGATATATTTGGGTACTTGTTGTTTGTGAATGTGTCTATATAATAAAAAGAACATGACACGTTGGCTTGAAGATATGAAGTTTATCTTCTCGTGTTGAAAAACTGGCATTTTTCATACGAAATACATCGCTGATCTGAGTGACATATTTTCCGATATTTCACTCCGATGACGTCACTCACTCCCAGTGTTTTCCCGCTGACTTGATGCGCGTTGTCAAAATGGTGAACCGGTTCAAAATTAAAATTATTTTGATTAACTTGCGTATTTTTTGTGGATGTGTCCATATAATACAAAGAACATTACACGGTGGTGCAAATATATAAAGTTTATCTTCTCATGTTGAAAATATTTTCACTCATTTGCTTCGCTCACTCGTGAATATGTTCACCACTCAAAGATAAACTTCATATCTTCACGCAACCATGTAATATCCTCTATTTATTATTCAAGAAGCAGGTTCACTAAAACAATTAATTCCACTATCCTTATCCAGACCAGGCAGGAATCAGCACAGAAAGTCTTCCAAGTGGAACCATTTTCACTTTTTCCCTTAGTCAGTGGACCTCAACAGTGGGGATTGTTGTCTCCAAACATGGTGCCCACTCACGCACACATATACCTTTAGGAACAATATAGAGGATGGATGCCAGCCGAGGTCGGTCGGTGCCAGGGTTATGTGCACAAGTAGGCCATTACCATTTGAATGCACAGACAGACTTGGAGAGCAAGAAGCAGGGCTGGCATGCTCTTTTGTACAGTGCACACTTTCCTGGCAAATAAGCTCTCTTTCCCATTCTTTTGTTACTTTTAGCCTGACATTATGAAAATTGCAGAATGGGATATCTGGTCTAGAACTGCATTTTCTGTACTTTATGGGTTTATATAAATGTCAATCAGTTACACTCTTACGATCTTTAGAGAATGTGATGGAAGTGAATCTTGAGATAACATCGTTTGTCTCAATCAGTAGCTTTAAACCCTCTTGACCATTGTGGTTTTAAACATTTCATCACTGAAAGCACAGGAAAAACCTCTTTCACTGTTGAGTTTTCCAAGATAACTTCCTGTCAATGTCCTAATAATTACCCATTTCCTTGTCTAAAATTACCATGGAGATATCTGAGTGAGGACAGAGAATTTGTCATTTCTTGGAAAGCTTGCTTTGGCACTGGGCTGAACATTCAAATGTAAACACCCATGGCATTGAGAAATGGTGTGTCAGTATTTAAATATGCCCATAAATGCTAAATTGTTACTACAAATGTCAAACTGAAAAACCGTTGTAAAATCTCAGATAAATCAGATTTATTTGACTGCAGTTGGAAAAGCTCAATAAAGTTCCATTGCTGTTCTCACATTTCCAGCACTTAAAGTGAAGGCTACCAAACACAATGGTGCCTGCCATGGAGGGTTACAAATAGGACTGGGTTTGGCTGACAGTTGGTCGACAGCGGCTGGCATCCTTGGCAGGGAGTAAGAAGGGTGGCAGAGAGAGATGTACCTTGAGGCGCTTTAGAATTAGAGGGCTTATTGAGGGTATGTTGCGCACGGCGATGGGCAACATCTGCTCAGGTCACAAAGCACAGGTGGGCCGCAGTGCAAAATGTCACGAGGGCAACAAGTTGACCAGCAGGCCAAAGGAAGGAAACGGTGTCAACGAGATGCAGAGGGGAAAAGGAAAAGAAACAGAGAAATAAATTCAAAAAAGTGAATAACAGGGAAACAGCAAGGCAGGGAGAGATAAAAGAAAGAGATCAAGGTGGAAAGGAGAGAAAGAGTGAAAAAAAGGCATGAGAACTGACAAACAGGACCCAGCAGTCTGAGTTACAGTGGTGAGATCAATATTTTAAACAGGAGATCATGTGCCAAATCATATGCAGCATCCAAGCCCAAAGGGCAGATAATTGAATAGTGTTAATAAGGACATGTTTCATTTTAACTGGATTTAGATATCTCAGTCCACTGTGATTTGGTTCCTGTGTCCTGCATCAGTGCTGTGTAGACTTCAGTCAGCCACAAAGAGAGTTTAGCAACAGACTTACTGTGGCCTGTCCTCCAGCACATGGGTGGACAATACGCCGTTTCTGTTGAGATCACCAGCATTATGAAGTACAGACTGAAAAGTCACTAATCAATTTCCCACTAATCTATAGCAGTCTACTTAAACCAATCAAATTCCAAGGACCTGTCGATAGGTACAGACTCTCGTAACTTACTCATTAATTAGATAATAAGCTGGTATTTGAAGCACTGAAGCTGATTGAAACTTGATTTGTTTTGCAATGCTTCTTTGCCTTTCATATACCAAACAGTTGAATAATTACAATTTAAGATAAAAAAAATGCATTTAAGGACTAGTCAAATAGTAATAAATACACAAAAAAAGAAGGTAAAAGCAAACACTGTGCATGAAGGTCAATGATTTATTATTGCATATAATTTGGTGCCAGGCTCTTGTGTCTCTCTCTCAGGCTCAGTCAGAGGACAGGCCTTATCTGGTCTCTCTTTGCAGCATGGCTGAAACACACACACACTTCTGGGGATGAGGGAGGACCCCACAAACCTTTAACATCAGAGCCTGACTGGAGCGTAATGCTGCCAGAGTTTTCACTTGAAGTCGCTGCTTAAAGTGGCCCACCACACACGCAGACATAAACATACACATACACACAACCATATGCGCATATGAATGCACATACCAAAAGACAGACACACAAGCACTCAGTGATTCCCATCTCTGTTTCATGAAGTAGCCCTTCCTGTCTTGAAGCTAGTGACCTCTTGGCTCCGTTCAACATAACTGTAACCACTCACTAGCACAGACCTCCCACCTAGAGGCTTGTTTTTAGGGTACTTAACAAGAGCCTTTAGACAATCTGCTGTCTCTGCAACCTGCTTGACCAAATCCATTTCACTGTTCCCTACAGTTCTATTTCTTGAACACAGAATCTTAATATTTTTAACTGGTAATCAAGTCACTTTGCAACAATTTGGTACAAAAATGTCACACGTACTCTGATTTTTTATTTTATTTTTTTTCGATCTCTAACGCTAAATTCAACAGATTTGATCCTAGGTTTAATTCTATAACATAATGCCAAACCTCATCTCATTTCTATAATAAACTGCATGGATTTCACAACAATTATCTAGGAAATGACTGAACAACTTGTAAGCTGGTTAATCCCAGAACACAAATACAAAGTCTTTTTCTTGGCACTTATTATCAGAAAGTCTTATCAGATTTTTTCCCCCCTGTAAACTGCTTGTATAATTGCTTTGTTTTCAGTGGACCGCTAGTACCCGAGAGAAAGCACTGAGGGTCTCCAGGCCCACATGCTATCCATCATGAATTATACCAATTTATCAATCGTTGCCCTCTTTGATTTAATTTTGCAGACACGTAATTACTCCTTTTTATACCTTCTTTGGGGTTAAAAAAGAGACAAATTACTGAAGCAAAGCAAAATAACATACAAAATGCTTGTGGATACTTAAAGGTTCAAAGTATTCTTTGATAATATTGCACAGCACAGTATAAAGAAATTGTTACAAGAAAAGCTTTCACTCACCCGATGTGTATAATCACCACACACCCCCTGAAAAACACACACAAACAGGACCTGTAAGAAACTAAAAAATTTATAAAGTCGGCAGCTAAGTATGAAATCAAAATTTGATTTGTACCTTTTCCCCTTTTGGACCTTGTTCACCCTAATAAAAACATATGTAATTATGAGTATTGAAATGAACTCTACAAAATGTTGAAGAAGTCCATTTATCGTAAACTAGTATAGAGTACAATTGTATAATAGTATAAACTAGTTTATAAAATACTTACACGAAGTCCTTTGGGACCAGGAGGGCCCTGGTAACATTAATACATTAATTAATTATGGTTAAAAAAAAAAGAAGAAAGAAATGTATTTGTCAAGAAATTTTCAATAATCCCCTGTCATACATGAATACATCACATAAATTCAGTGCAAGAATACACATTCGATAAACACAATGTTCTTTCCAACATAAATTAATATAATATTCATTCTCATACCATTGCAAATGTGTCATATGAATAACCTCAGCACTTTTTATATAATTTCCTCATTTTGTCAAAAAGGGAAAAGCAGAGGAAATGGGCTTATAGTGAAAACATGAGTCAATTTTTCAGCTATTCAGCCTCAGTTATTTGATGAACTAGTCCAGGCCTGGAGTGGACAGCCATGTAATTTGTTTTGGCTGGTGGGAGCGAGCTTCTGTGGGCCGCCAGCACCCCGGAGCCAAAGAGAGTTGGTGCAAACTCATGAAGGAGCACCAATCACTGCTGCCAAAGGCCTCAAATAAGACAAATCTCCACATAAATAAAACAAATATATATCAAGTGGCTATAACAAAAAGGGCCTTGAATGCGGCAGCTGAAAATCTAAAAAACACGTTGAGATCTGGAATAGACTGGAATAGCTTAAAGCTTTCAAAGTGCTATCACGTTCAAAACATTGGTGCATCTGCTTTTTTAGTGCACCCTGGAAAAACAACGAAATCAGCTGAATGTTGAAACTGAGAGGGAACTTATCAATAAAAACGAGAGAGAATCTAAATCCCAGATGAAGGTGGGTTTGTAGCCTCAGAAGGTTGTGTGTATTTTTAAAAAGTCATTGTGCTTCAGTCACAAGCCCAGTGAGAGCCATTCAGCAGTGAAGCTGACCCCATAAAGGTGTCACCATGATGCAAAGAGACTAACTTTTATTCATGAAACCTTGTAGGAATGCCCCACTTTTACAGTAGTTCATGGCTTCCTTTTTCTGAATACTCTTCAAAATAATTTTTTTGTGTGTGTGTCTATCACCAATAAATTCACTTGAGATTAACTAGACTGCAGTGTATATAGTTCACTTACCAATGGGTAATGTTTCCTTTTGTCAGAAACAACTGCATCTGAATCTATCAAGTTACACGGCCAATAAATCAAACTAAACTGTTTTCTTAGTCCACGGGTGTTACACTGCAGTCCTGAAAGTCCATTGCAGAGTTTACCATTCTGCCTCATTTAGCACAACTGATTCAGATCTTCAGCTAATTACCAAGACCTTCATGAGATGAATTTGGTGTGCCAGAAGAGGGAGAACAGTAATCTCTGTAGTGCTCTGGCCCTCCAGAACCTGAGTGTGACCCTTCTATCCTAGAGGCATCATGTGGTCAGACTCAACAAGCTAAATAAATATTAGTGTTACAAGCTGTCTTCAGAACAAATGGCAGAACTTTATGGACTCTGGCACATGTCTCTTTATGATAATTACTTTTCTGTGTGATTTAAAGTGAGCTTCTTGGTGGGTTAGACATGCACAATTTCATGACTGGAGTTCATAATACATGGCTTTATGAGCACGAGAAGCTGCAGTATCAGGATACTTACCATGTCCCCTTTTTGACCATTTTGACCCTGTGAGGAAAAAAAAATTATTTGCCACAGAAATTGTTTTTTGTCTGTTATTTTCTCACTTGCAGATAGTCAGTTATTTTTTGTCATAGCCAATGATAGCTAATTTTTTTTTTTTTTAATTGCCAGAATTATTGTATGCACAATTAACGTAGACATGATTGTAACTAGTATTATCAATTAGCTTTAAATAATTTGAAGAAAACATATCGGGTTCTTAACCCTTAAAAGTGTTATATGTAAGAATTTTAGTCTAAAACATAAAAAAAACCCCACTAAAATTATCAACAGAATGTCATGAAATAACAGTTTTGATGTTATATCAAAGACATCTATGTATTGTGTTGCAGAGATATCTACTAAAGTTAGCATGCTGACCAGCTAGCCCTGAGACAGGACGGGCCATCCGTCTTGTAATACTACTTTTCATCTAAAGAGGCGATAGTGAGTCACTGTAGCATCCAGTCTACCCTCAGTCCAAAATAAGAGAAGTAGTAATCTGGCTGCTCCAAGAGTGTATAGAGGGTATGCACATGATGTCACCGTAGACGGAAATCACCGTGTTTACAGTCACTGAGTGGCAACATTAGCGTTCAGCTCAAATGCCATGAAATCACATTATAAAAACCACATCTAAAATGGGAAAGAGCTATTGTGCGATTGACTGTACAAATAGATTCAACAAGAAATTGGAGCTATCTTTTTACAGATTGCCAAAAGCTAAAGAAAAGAGAAACAAATGGACTGCTGGAATTTGCAGAAACAACCGGAATCCAGGCACTGAAACATGGAGTTGCAGTCACCATTTTGTGTTGGATATGTTGCATTTTTGGAGAAGGGAAAAGAGAAAGAAAGGGGACCCTATTGAGGGAAATTTAATTGCCAAGGAACTGTATTTGGACAAACTAAGCATGATAAACAACAGCCAAAGACTGAATTACAGACCCAGATGTGATGTGCTTGTTGGCATGGTGGTGCAAGTGGTTAGCACTGTCACCTCACAGCAAGAAGGTTCTGGGTCCGAGCCCAATGGCCGACGGGGGCCTTTCTGTGTGGAGTTTGCATGTTCTCCCTGTGTCTGCATGGGTTTCCTCCGGGT
>JAODTV010000025.1:40417918-40430150 GCA_025399955.1 Galeichthys feliceps
GTGATGATCATGAAATACAGTGAGAAACAAAAAGTTGTCCTAAGAATCTGTGCCTGGTTTTCAGTGTACCTTTAGAATGCATTATTTCCAAACACTGATTTCTTTGGAAAGTGGCTGTTGTTGTTGTTGTTGTTGTTGTTGTTTTAATAGAATAGAATAGAATAGAATAGAATAGAATAGAATAGAATGCCTTTTTTGTCACTGCACAATGTACAACGAAATTTAGTTCATCATAGGAGAGCAAAGCCGCTGCGACCGGCCGCTGCACCGCCACTCTTGGGTACTTCAGCCCAAGGCCGTCCCACGTTAACCACGTCGTTGTTGTTGTTGTTGTTGTTGTTGTTGTTGTTGATGAGAATAAGAATATAGTGGATGTGTTAACGATATTAATGAAATGTGTTGTGTTTTTATAGCGGTTTTAACAAGGGACATTGGTACAAAGCAACTTAGGAATCCGGATACAAAATTTAAATAAATTCGAACTTCACATTTTGCCCAAATGAGCAAATCAGAGGCGACGTTAAATGATTACATTCTGTTATTTTAACTACAAAAAAAACAAACAAAAAAACAAACAAAGCAAAACAAACAAAAACCTAAGATGAAGCAAGTGAACGGATTAAATTAGGTCACAGCTGAAATCTCTTCCTCTGAAATGGAATACACTTCGTGGATAGTGTATGCTGGTAAAATGACGAATTTTCAACTTTACAGTGCATTAGTAAAACGATAAATAAATAAATAAATAAATAAACGAATGAATGAATGAATGAATGAATGAATGAATGTCCAGTGCACTTGTAAACTGAATCATCGTGAATCACTATCGATACTTTTTTTTTTTTATTTTTATTTTTTTTTTACATATCAAAACCAAAATTTCAGCCAAACAAAGCCTACAGGCTCAGGTAATTCACTTTGCAACTTTCAGAGTATGATTAAATGGTTATACGTCATTGCAGGTAAAAATCGTTGCTCTGACTGTCTGTGGACAGCAATCTTGTGTCCATCATGTAATCTCTAGCAAGCTGTCATTTTCTGTACTATTTTCTTAATTTTCTAATATGCTCACATTACTTAATTTGGGACTCCATTAGGTCCACCATATAAAGGCATGTTATCGACTAGAATGACACTTGCGCACGGGTGTTATGGATCGTCTCTACAAAAGATAACCGACGATTGGACTCCAAGTGAAAGATTCATTCGTTTCAAGAGGTTAGCAAAGTTGCCAGGGCCGTGACTAGCATGGCCAAGTGGCTTTTCCTAGTCAGCACAATGCGCTTCAAAGAAATCTTTAAAAACACTCAAATGTACATACACTGAAACACTCTCACACCCCTACCTCAACTGCAGTTGTCTTTTCTGCATTGGCTCTATTCTGTCACTATAAAGCATTGTGCCCCCTTTTATACGTCTGAACAGTTTTTACGGGATGAACTTTACCATTTTTGTGCCCCCCCCCCGCACACCTCCCTTCCTTCCTTTTGCACACTACTGCTTTTGTTAAAATAAAAAATATATTAGGGCCTATACATCTGAACTTGAAATAAGTACACGGATGAATTATAGTAGTTAAACGCACTTAGTATTATTATGATTATGATTATTATTATTATTATTATTATTATTATTATTATTATTATTATTATTATTATTATTATCCAAAATGTACGCCTGGAGGGGAAAAAAATAAATAAAAAAACTTAGATTCTCCAGGCCTACAACAGATTGTATTAAGCGGGTTACAGCTTATAAGTTTTACACTTCTCATAAGAAAACTGGTTTCGAAGTCTGCGGGAAAAGCAGACTGAGAAAAGTGTGTGGAGCAAAGAATCAGTTCAAATAATAAAAAGGCAAGAACGAACCCGTCCGATCTGAAAATGAGCATCTGGTCCTCGGTATATCATTATTTGCTGTTTGCTGTGGCTATATTAAATAAATAAGCAAGTACGTTGGACACAAACGTGTATAAAAAAAAAAAAAAAAAAAAAAAAATTAAAAGTACCTAAATGCTAGTTCCAAGTATTATGTGACGAACTGAAGATGTTTTGGGTGAGACAGGTTTAAAAAGAAAAGAAAAAAGGCTAGTTAGACAAAGTTGAATTTATAGACATACCGGCAAGAAAAAAAGCGAGCTGACAATCAAATAAAAATAAATTAATAAGCAATAATAGATAGATAGATAGATAGATAGATAGATAGATAGATAGATAGATAGATAGATAGATAGATAGATAGATAAACTATATTAAAACAAACACACTCTCAGTTTTATTGCGAACGCTCAAAGCCACTTTAACGCACAACCGCCAGAGTTTACAATTGGATATTGGATATATCATGACTACACATAATAATGGTTGTTTTTACTAATGAAAAGTAAAAAGTTGTTTGCATATACCCGGCAATGTCGGGACATTCCTCGATTGTGAAGTGAATATTAATGCTGTTGTGGAGAAAGTAGCTCGTTGCAGTCTGTAACGCAGTCTGTTACACTGAGAATTGTTGGTAGTTTTTGTTTAATGCCTGTTGTAGCCGACACTGGCCGACTATATACGTCCAAGCATCTCACCAACCCCCTCAGCCTTTGTGTTGAAGTCGGTTTGAGGTCTCTGGAGGTCCTGCAAGTGACAGTTCTGTGAATAGCGGGTAGATGGCACAATTTTCTAACATTTACAGAGAGGAATCCACCGCGACGAGCGCAGCGAGTATATTTTAAAGCACTTTACTCAAACGAAAAAGAAGACTCTGACAGACAAGTTGAAAGGCACATCTAATTGGAGCATTAGGTTTATTTTTTGTATTAAATAGCCAGTGGAAATCTGTTTATGATTCTTTTTACTCAAAAAAAAAAAAAAAAAGAAAAAAAAAAGAAAAAGCTTATATGAAGATGTCTATCAGACTACTTCTAATCACACAATTCAACAGCTGCTGGTGATCTAAAATGTCGTCTTGTGGCTCATCTAATAAAAAGAGGACAGTATCAGCCAGATGAAAACAGGACAAAAGTACAGGCTCAACTTTGGGCTAAATGTCCAGCCTGTTACTTGGAACACTGTGTATCTTTTTTCACGAGAGTTACTTTGAGATCGAAAAGTCCTTCACCTTCACGCCTTAAAACTAGTGGTATCAAATGAACACGATGAAGTCGGTGTGTGTGTGTGTGTGTGTGTGTGTGTGTGTGTGTGTGTGTGTGTGTGTGCGTGTGTGTGGCTATTGCCTATTATCTCTTTGGGGTGTCACTATGGAAACCAGTTGCAGGCTCTTTCTTCACTGAGCTGAGTTCATCATAAGAATAACATGGCCTTCTGCGTGTCTACATATGACTGCTTTTAATGAAGAGCTCATGCAACAAAAGACTATAAATCAAATGTACTCGCAATAAAACTTTTGTACTAAATGCACTTGCCAGTCGAATGAGAGAGCGTCGGTGATCACGATGGTATGAGAAGACTAACCTTACTGATTACTGATTGATTACATTCGCCTGAGAAGCAAAACATAAATAGTTAGAATGGATAAATGATCCAATTTTGAAGGAATTATGCTCTATATTAGTAGTTCTATTGACCCGCATTTCTATTGACCCGATATTATTAGTATGGTATTCATAATATTAATCAAATATTCTACCAGACTCTGTTTCTAAGAACTTATTTCTAAGGTGCTCAGTGATTACTAAAAGAAGCATTTGTAATGATATTTGCATCAGCTTTTAAGCAAGAAGATGGATATTTAGCAATATGTCTAAAACGTTTTGTTTGGGGCAGACTCTGCTTAATCAGTGGAGTACAATTTACAAAATCTAAAGTGCCATTCTTTCTCCAGGAGGAAATAAATACAAGTGACACTGTATGGAGGGAGACCTCATTAGTTCGCTGTCCAGTGCTAATAAACGAGCAGGAGTGCAAATTATAGAGTTCAGTCTCAACACACGGTCTGTCAACTAAAATCAAGCCTCAAGCCATGATCTAAATCTCTGCTAACTTTAAGTGCCAGGTCCAGGAAAGCACAAGAAACAGGAATTAGAAAGAAAGAAAGAAAGAAAGAAAGAAAGAAAGAAAGAAAGAAAGAAAGAAAGAAAAAAGAAAGAAAGAATTTTTAAACAATTAAAAGACAACAGCCTGTTGCAAGAATAATGTGAAATAAGCGTCATCAAAAGCTCCAAACGTCAAATTCTAAAACTACTAGGCCTACTTATTACTATAGTCTAATAATAATTAGCCGAATATACATGTAGTCTGCATGCACCTCCGCTCCCGATCAGTTGGGGATGCTAAGCCAAATAACAAACAACCATCAATGGAATCCGATCATCAGCAAATGCGGCCTGCGATCACACGCCGAGTACAAAACTGAGTCCCTTAAGGAAATTGATTATATATATATAATTATTGCAATAATAAATGGTGTTGGATAGTTGTAGTTATTACGTGTTAATTGCTTTTATAGTATTACAATAATCGACAACGTCGCACGACGACAAAACAGTATATTCTTAATATTGAAATATAGGCTAATACTTTCGTCTATTATTATTATTATTATTATTATTATTATTATTATTATTATTATTGCTGCTGTTGTTGTTGTTGTTGTTGTTGTTGTTGTTGTTGTTATTGTTAATGGGTCGATATTTGCGCAAAAAATTCACGACAAAGTAAACGTTGTTGAAACTTGGGGATGGAGTGCGTTAAGAAAGTCTGACAATAAAATCGACATCAAAGTATAAAAATAACGCAACTGTCAGTAAAAATCCAGACCTTAATTTTTTTTTTTTTTTTGGGGGGGGGGGCAGCCTGAAGATGGTCATTAATTAAGTTTCAAAGTTGTTGTTATTTTCTGTGCCAAAAGTTTTGCTGAGACTCATTTGAGATGGAGGGGGTCCTTTTTTTCTCAGCTCCGTGGTTTGGATTAGGTCGATTCGCACAATACCTTACTGACTGAACTAACAGGACGCAAAGTTCAATGTGAGCTTTAAGAGACGGATTCATACCACTTTGTCACCCTTATAGAGAATAAAACTAGGTGTAAAACGCAAACTGGGAAACGAATTCTTAGAAATGAACGGACCGTTGCCCCTTTTTGCTATTTCGCGCACAAAACAGGCGATGGCAGTATTTGACATGTAGCCTACACGCCCATATTCAGTGCAGATAACTATAGCTTACAGATAGAAAAATTATGGAGCCTATATAGTCGGGGAGAAACATAGATTTCCCAAAAGTCTTATAATAATGTATGTTATCATTGGGAGATGCATCCAAAGCACAGATAAATAAAAGAATAAATATAAGAGCCTGTATTCCCCACTATTTCCTGTTGTGCTTAATGCTAGTTTTAAATGTAATTTCGATCGTTTGCGTGCCAACATTTGTTTTTCTAACATTGGTATTTGCCTCTTACTTTACCACACAGCACACTCTGGAAAACTCATCAGTAATGTAAGACACACTTTTGTAAAAATCGCTGATTGACCAGCAGACCAGAAAAGACAAAACATGGCAAGATTTTTGATTTCAAATTCATAAATTATAATTTAATACCAAGAACAAATTTACAGCAGAATGCTTGTTTACAATAAGCTAACACAAACAAACAAGAATTGTTTTCAACTATAAACTTCCACACACACTCACGTATATCACTTGCAATTAATAATAATAATAATAATAATAATAATAATAATAATAATAATAATAATAATAATAATAAAAAGTATCTATACGTTATCAATACCCTGAAGTAATATATTCTTATATATTTATATAAAAAGGTGGGTCAGTTTAAACTGTTCATAATTACAATCATGTAGCATTCTCTGGTCCATATGTGGCATGGGAACAGCCCAGGATAACTGTTCAGTCAACTACACAATATGATCCCTTTTTATCCAACCACAACATGGTGTCTTGTGTGTTGAAGAAAAGCCTCGAGACAAGGACGAAATTGCAAGCTTTCACACTTACACACACATACAAGGCATCTGTTACAGATCGAAAAGGTGCAGGAACACTGAAATCAAAATAGCCACCCCTTTCCAAACCAGCTCACCCTGTTAAGTATTATCCTATTATTGAACGTTTTGTTTTTCTTTTTTCTTCTTCTTAAATACAAGGGCTAGTGTACTGAATGCACAGATTATATCTATACAGTCAAAAACATTTACATTTATATATATCAAAGGTAAAATAGGTTAGCGACCTGTGGCCATGCATTCACAGTCTAAATACATGAAAAAGAAAAACATTTCTCGTAATATGTATGTACAATACAAAAAAATTCAGTGCTACTAGCTAACTCTGCCACTCATTTTTGAAGACATTTGTTTTCCCAAAAAAAATGGCAACCACAGTTTTTCTTAATCACATATATTTTGTATAAGAAAAAAAGTCCATGAATTGACCTATATATTTACAAGAATACTGCCTCTAGTTATCGTTTCTCCCTCTTTTTCAAGTGAAATACTCAATCATAAGACTGAATTGTAAAATTGTTTCCCACGTTCTTTAGCCTAGGCAAAGGCTACAATAATGTATAAATAACAAATCGTTGATTTCGCTCTTTACAGGCACTTTTAATGCTTTAAGTGTGTTGGGGAGGTTTTTGAGAGCCGTTCTTTGTAATACTACTTAGCTGCTTTTAAAATACAGTGTAATGGGTTACAACAATAGTTCAGCATTTTGACATTTTCGCAAAATGGACGGACTTCGTAAAATTCACTTGTAATCTTTGAACAGATGAACTTCAATAGTCAAACCAAGTAATTTGTTCTACACTTTACAATTTAAACCAAATATTACAGATTACTGAATGTAAGACCAATGGAGTAGATCGCAGCATCAATCGCAAACAACACTCTCACTCTCTCTGACACACACACACACACACACACACACACACACACACACACACACACACACACACACACAAGCGCACAGCTTTATGTCTTATTAGTTTAATAGTTTTCAGGTTTCTGAGAAATACACAGAATAATGGCATTGTAAGACACCCTGGTGTCTTAAACTGGGCTTTTAAGGACTGTTTATTTCTGTTTATTTGAGTTGAAGTTCATTAGTCCCCATTTTCGTTCATTATAGGGAAAAAGTAAGTGCGCTTTCAACATGTATAAGTATACTGTACTATATTGCTGTAGATTTAGTTTCATTTCTTAAAGAACGTCTTTACAACTGTTTTAAGTCGTGATGATCAGAAAAGAAACAACCAAAACCAAAAATCCCCACCAACTAAATAGTATAGAATCACACAGGCCGGTTTGGAACCAGAATTAAAAAGAAGGGGGGGAAAAAAGATAGATACATGGGCACAGGACATAAGAGCCAGTTGGTAAAAAAGGAACATACTTTTTAATTTATTCTCGTTAAATTCCTCCAATTTATCACCTTAAATGCACTTCAGATTTTCCTTTCTCCAGAAGGAATATTAGAAATCTTTTCTGTGTTTTTGTCCCTTTTTTTCTTTCTTTTGTTTCAAAAAAGAAAAAAAAAAGTAAATAACACCCCTGTCCCAGGTAGTTTTCATTAAATGTCTCAAATTTGAAGATTCACAGTCATTTATGAAAAACGTCTCTTTTCCGTTAAAGTAAACTCGTGTAACAGCCGGTTTCTTCTACAACAAGAAGCGCTAACTAGTGGACCCCATTTCTGATCCTTCCTTTTGCTTATTGAATGGACATGTATGGCCAGTTAAAACTGCTCCCTGACAGCAACATATCCCGGATGAGGGTTTCAATTGGGGTTTTACCTACCAATCGGACGAAAAATAATTGCTCTATGACCGAAGAGGACACTGTGCGCAGAGAAGGCAGGCGTAGTAATAACTTCCCAAATCGCGTCGGCTGGTTAGGGTACTGGCTCCGCACGTACTCCTCCAGTGCACACTGCGACTTCTCCTGCAAACTTTCGATGTGGGCCACGTCTGACAGACCGCAAGCATCTACAAGTTAAAAAAAAAAAAAAAAAAAAAAAAAAAAAAGGCCAAATAAACTGGCATTATATGAACTGCAGCCTATACCGTCTCCACCGCACGGGCATCAATCATTGTACTGCATTACTGTACTAAAATGTCGGGCTCCATATTGTCAGTATGCCAGCGTTATCATCATTCAGCTTTGATATTGCTTTGATATCCTGCGTGTGCATAAAGGGTATCACTGCAGGGAAGAGTCATAAACACACGCGCGTTCAGGCTATCAAACGACGTCATCTGTCAAATTTAGTCTCGCGCTCATAGTTAGCATATTGCCTACCGGGCAACACTGCTTAGAAATCAGTACTAGACTTACATCAATACAAATGCGATGTATAACAGTGTGGAGGATGGAAAATAGGATTGTTGGATTCAATAAATAGACGAATGAACAAGTAAACACTATTACATATCCCCCGGTGTCGGTTTTCGGGAAGCGGCAGCCTATAACAACCGAATGACTTAAAAAAAAGTTTAACTGTAAAATGCATTATCAAAACTGGCATTCTAATGGCTGTAATACGTGAAATAACTATTGTCTAGATGTAAGCTCAGGTTAACATTTCACTTGCACTATATGGGTCCGACGTGACCTATACCTATAATACTTTATAAAGTAATTTTGAAGCACCACGGTGAATTAAGCTAATTTCAAACTGAAGTCAGAATGTAGCCTGACTTCCTGAGTGTTCCCTGTAAAAATACTATTGGCAAATGACTTCATTAAATCATATAGGCCTGGAACTTCCAGGGCATACATACTAGGACTAAATGTTCGATTTCATGTTAAATGTTTACAAAGTGTTTTGATTTCAAACGACTATTTAACAAGTGAAAAAATAATAAAGAAATTTGAGTAACATACTTAGTCTTTTACAATGACTTGTTTGACCACTAGCCCACACCTTGCACAGAATTAGTATACAATTCTTCATAAAATACTTAAGGACATATTCGCGAAGTTTTTCCAGAACTGTGAAACCACTCGTGTAACGTTTATAATGCACAAATAACTAAAGGAAGTGAGGGTCATGACCCAGCTCTGGAACGAGTCCAGCATGTGTCACGGATCCCTAGAGCCCCCCTAACAAAAATAAGGAAGAACTGTGAGCCCTTTTACGGCATGGAATGAAATGTGTCTCTTTCCCGCCCGACGCGACGCAGCACAATTGAACTAATCAGGCCGCGTGCATTTATCACAACTTAGAGCAATATATCAATTCGAACGACCAAACTCACACAGGAAAGTTGTTTAAATGTGTGGAAATAAAGCATTAGGCCTTTTCTTCCTCTTCCTAACAGACTGCTCATCTTCCCTCCCCCACCAAGCGTGACATCATTAATAACTGTCATTACAAATAACTACAAATAATCGAATGTACCCAAAGCCTAAATCATAGGTTAAATCGTTAATATTTAAAAGAGAACTGCCACAACATTAGAGTAGTATGTTCTCACATTATATTGCGCTTTAATCAAACGGCAGTATTTTAAGTATTTGCTGGTATGATCGTATGCCACTATGAAAGCACGTACTGTTAGTGATACAATATGTGTTTATGACTGCACAACGCACTTTTTTTTTTTTATTTTACATCCAATGTATGCTCTGCAGACCAAGGCCTAACTTACAGTGATTAAACATAATTATAATTTTATTTTCTGATCAGTTAGCACGACTAATGTATATTCTTATTTATTAGCTGTTCTATGAAACGACTGCTGTATATTATTATTTATTAGCTGTTTTATGAAATGTACAAACACATACATGTGTTAAATAAATAATTAAAACCTTAACGTGCAGCTAACAGAGATCCATCTTAGTGAAGTGGTCTGGTGGGCACCTGAAGTGCTAAAATAAATGTACAACCTTTTCTCTTATATTCACAAATTAACACAGCTATAGGAGCACTTCGTTCACTGCAATTTATAAATACTACACAACAACAACAACAACAACAATAATAATAATAATAATAATAATAATAATAATAATAATAATAGGTAATAATAATAATAATAATAATAATAATAATAATATGTACTAAATGAATATAATCTTGTTAAACTTGGAACTTACCCGTGGTGAATAACACGATGGCTTTTAAGCAGCTGTATTCGGCCGAGTCGACATGTAATGCTTTGAGCTTTTCAACTTGCTCCTGGAAGATCCTAATGTGGTCCATGAAGGCGACCACTCTGTCCGCGGACATGGGGGAGGCATGGAGGCCTGCGGCGGCTAGCAGAGGAGCTACATGCAGTGGCATGGAACATTGGGCCGCGTTGAGGACGAACAACTCGCTCCAGGTGAGCCTGAGCAGAGCCACCTGGTCTGTGATCTGCAGGTCGGGGAAGAAGGGAATATTCCTGGCCCACTCCACGGCGCTGAACAGCATGCGTGCCGCCAGTTCGCAAATGTTCTCGATGCCCATGATGTTGTTGGGCTGCATACACTGGCTGCCATAGCGCGACGTAGGGTAGGGCTCTGCTCGCAGCAGCAGAGAGATATATCCCGATAGGTAGGAATGGCAGTGCAGCGGGTCCCCGTTCGTCAAGGCGAACTGGCCGTGATGCGGCTGCGTGGGTGGCATCCTGCCCCTCTGGACCGCTGCAAAAAGAGAAACTACAGATATTGATGTTTGAAATTCTACTCATCGGTTCCTGACATGGTATGAGCTCGGGTTTCTGTTCCTGTTGTTTGGATAGGCATGCAACTAAACAGCTCAAAACGTCCTAATGCCTAAAGGTTATACTAAAATGAAACGTGCACGTGTTTGCATTAGTAATAACGGCATTGCTCAGTGACACAATCCACATTTTAAAATATACTTGCGTTGCTTAACTTTACAGAGACAGTATAGCCCCTATAGAATCGACAAAGTTAAACCCAAAGTCTCCAACAATAAAAACAACACTATCGTTCATAAACCACGTCATCAAATTATGCATAAATGTCGGAAATAGCTACTGCAGTTGTTATCAGCGAATGTTTGATATTTTAAAACAGAACAATATGAGACTCTGGGAAAATTAAACAAAGAAAGCCACGGATGCTAATGCATAACCTCCTCAGCTAGCGCTAGACTCAATTCAGTCAACAACTAAAGCTGAACTGCACTTAGGGGGAACACCGACCCAAGCACAAGCATATCAGACCCGATCTTAAAACTTCATATTAATTTTCTGGCTCGTGTAGGCGGCCTGCGGTCAACCTTGACACCATAGCCTAATAATTGTGTGTGTGTGTGTGTGTGTGTGTGTGTGTGTGTGTGTGTGTGTGTGTGTGTAATGTTGACTGTTGGATTTTCTTAAGCGTGCAGTATGTACTGCAGAGGTGTTATTCAAATCCAGATGCATGCCAATGTTTTATTGCTAAACAAAAGCGAAAATCCCAAGTAGGAGTGCATAGGCTATAGCATATGTAAGGCACAATTAACGCGTGGAATGTGATTTATTTGAATATTACTAGCGCCATGTGGAGCATTAACGAAGGCGATTTCCTTTGCATGGGCTGGTCGGCTTGTCCATGGAAGTCGGAGGGAAAACATGGTTGAGAGAACGTAGCATACACTGGCCCACGGCACACACACACACACACACACACACACACACACAAGACAAAAGAATAGAGAAAGAAAATCTTAATACCTTCCCGTCTCATGCCAACTTTGAGGCATTTTTTGAGGCGGCAGTACTGACACTGATTGCGGTGGTGCTGGTCGATGGGACAGTTCCGGTTGGCCCGGCACGTGTATGTGAGGTTGCGCCGCACACTGCGCTTGAAGAAGCTCTTGCAGCCCTCGCATGTGAACTGGCCGTAGTGCTTGCCGCTCGACTTGTCGCCGCACACGACGCACTCGATGTGCTGCTGCTGCTGCTTCTCCGACTGACTCTGCGACGTCTGGTTTGTTGGCGTGGACTGAGCATTGCTATTCGGCGCTCCTTGAACAGGAGTCTGCGGGGTCGGAGGCGCGACCTGCGAGGCCGTGAGGTTCAGCTGGCCCGGCTGAGGGGTCGCTAGGGTTAGTCCACCTTGGGCTTGCGATGAGAGGGCGCCCTGCGTCTCGGCCACATCGTCCTGGGAGCCTCTCCACACTACCATTGCCATATCTAATCAGTCAGCAACTTTGTGTCGTCCGTTTTGTTTGTTTTTGTTTGTTTATTTGTTTGTTTTTGTGTTTTTTTTTTTTTTTTTTTTTTTTTTTTTTGTTATTTTGGCGCGGGGTGGTGCCCCTGG
>JAODTV010000025.1:40533918-40549504 GCA_025399955.1 Galeichthys feliceps
GCCTTTCGCCCATAGTCAGCTGGGATAGGCTCCAGCTTGCCTGCGACCCTACTCGGGATAAGCGGTTACGGATGAGACAAATTGAAAACAAAAATGAATAAACTGCATTTTTAACTCTGTTACACCCACCCCCACTGAATTTTATCGAAAATGAGCACCAACTACACAGTTTGCATTACAGAAAACACTACAAATTGACAAATCACAAAGGGTCAACTTCAAGAAAACCAACACCAAATGTATCCATAAGGATGAAGTAGTATGAGAGCAACGCTTATCCCTCAATCCAGCAACTGGCAAAAGGGTGCCTTATACACCCCACTAGACCCCAAAACATAGTGTAGTGCAGGCTCACGACAGAGAAGAAAATGAAAACAGAGGAACATTATACCATTACAAAATAAAAACACTTTTAAACCCACAAGTGCATCGGCTATCTGATACAGGTTTTAGTCAGAAAAAGTCTGGAACATAGATTTGCAAAAAGCTTTAACACTGAATTTGTCCTGAACTACATCCTGCCTGAACATGGTTTGTATGAGCCTGTTCACAGGCTTAACTAGATGACCAAATCTTGACCTGACCTGTGTTTGTGCGCTAGAATGACCATAGGGTGTGAGTGAGGTCTGGTCAACAGTGTGCAGAGTGTCTGATGTATTGTCAGTCTGTGTCATGATGTCGAGAGCAGAGTCTGGCTGTCTCACATCTGTTGGTACAGCTACAGCAGTCACAGGGTCAGAATCACAGGTCACAGACTGGTCTGTCACATGGTCCTCAGGTGAGAACAATGTGTCCTGGGACTCAGAAGTCAAGCTCGTCACGTCATTAACAGCTGCCTCCAACAGACTTGGTTCAGACAACTGTGTAATCCACAGTCAAGATGGTGGTGTGAGAAGACATCCTCATACTGCAAAACAAGGTCAGCCAACCTCCTCTTACAGTCCTCTGACCCCTCACATGACTCAATGTCCACAGTACTGAGCCCAACTGACCTGAGCTCATCTTTGGCAGAGTTTGCATCAGCAGTAGGTGGCACAGCTGATTGAGTGGAGCTGACCAGGGGGACCTCTGAGGGCTCAGCAACATCCATGTCCTCAAGCGCCACACAGGGGTAGGCATCAGCCAGCTTTGCATTATGTCTTGTCAGATTTATTGATGAGCTTTAGTGGAACCCACCAGTCTCCCTAGAGTAGAGTCACAATCTTTGCCACCAAAACACCTCTGGAAGCTGAGCGGGATGATGTGGGCTCTGTCATGACGGTGCTGCCTGGGGATACAGTAGTGTTCTTGGGCAGTTTCCCCCAGATGAGATATTCACAGCCAGGCTCGAGGCAGATGGCTGAGTTACAACGGACTGTGCCGACCTTGTCAGGAACATCTTCACCTTTCCAGGGGCTCAGACCAGACAGCATAGACAGGAAATGTTAAATTTCTGGGTCTCCGGTTGGGCAGGGGCCAGACACTGTGTTCCAATATGACTCACACAACTTAGACTGATGCAGGATGTGTTTTATGACATTAGTCCCAAGTATCAACTCATCATGCTGTCCTGGAACAACAAGTGTGGGGACCATCATTTTACAGCCATACACTTCCATCTCCACATCAAAAGCACACTTTGGCTTCACACACAGTCTGCCACATCCAACAAGGTCCACATTCACATCAATCTGTTTTTGGTCGGTTATCACTCCAGCCTCTCTCAGTTTCATCTCAGCTGTCTCACTGATGCTGCAGGCCATTGAACCGCTGTCCAACATTCCTCCTATTATCACTGTCCCACCCATCACTGCAGGTGTGTAGAAAAGACTGTCACTACTGCCAACTCTGTGAATATTCTGATAGACAACAACTTCAGAGACATTACATGAATTTCTCACAGATGTGTAAATCGTCTCAGCATCAGACAGTGTGGGAGTTTGTGGTGCGACCTGTACTGCCTCCCCCCAAATACAGGTCAGCTAGTTTCCCTCAGACTGAGACTGGGAGGAGCTATTAGCATGACAATTCAGTCTGGTGTGGCCAGGGGTGAAGCAAGCAAAACACAGTCTCTCAGACATGCAGCGTGAAATCGTGGTGTGGCTTGTGTCCTTACAGACCTTACAGCTTGCCTCTCTGGGACGCCTGTCACGAGGGGCATGCTGGAGCCTCCCACCTCGAGTTGGATGAGATGCAGTGCACGGCTGCATTTTCTCCAGCATCTCCTGAAACATGTCCACCATACAAGCAAGAAGTTTCTCCTCTGACTGTTGGAGATTTTATGCCACAGCTGGCACAGAGGCATGGCTTGAACATGTTGAGATACACCGTGAACTGGGACAGATGCTGGAGAGGGGCAATCAGCAGGACACACCTGATGCTGGGCTTGGAGAGAGGAAGGTGAACGACTCTGAGTATGGCACTGGTCAGATGCTGCCAGGCTTGATGATGGGGAACTGGGCTGCTCAGAGGCAATGGTGGTGATGTGGCGTTTTAGCTGTGCAGCACCAATGGTTCTGCCACTAGCCCTCAACTCTCTCTGATAATCATCAATCGTCAGTTGAACATCATATGAGGTCCACTTATGAATTGGCTTACATTTCAGGGCGCAGGAAAGCTCTGGGTCAGGGTAGTGTTTGACAAACTTGAGAGCCACTTCATCATTCATGTTCTCCATCTGTTTACCTTGTCTGCTCAGGCCCTCAAGAGCCAAGTCTGCTGCCTTATTCAGTTTTATCCAGTAGTCGACTGGGTTCTCTCTGTGCTTGGGCAGAGTAGCATAGAAGTCTGCAAGGGGGAGACATGAGGGAGCTTCACCGAAATAGTGGAGAAGAACATTGTATATCAGTTCAGGTTTCTGTTTAACATCAAGTGCAGGATCACTACGCAAGGCAATCTTCACAACATCTCTGGCTTTGCCCATCAAATGGCTCATAATTTCCTCTGCTTGGTCATATACAGGAATTTCTTGCTTTCTGAGATGAGTTTTAGTCAAGTCAATCCAGTCCTGGACTGAGTATTTGTCAGTATTGTCACCTCTGAATGTCTGGAGTCCTTTATCAGATTTAACAGGGACTGTCACATGTGGATTATCATGTTTGTTAATGTCACAGTGCATGTTCTGAGTGATAGAGTTTGTCTGCTGGTCACTGTTCATGTTTACAACACCAGCTGACATCAGCTTTGCAGCTATGGATTCACCAATCTGAACACCTAACTGCCCTACCATGTCTATGAGCTGGTGAATGGCATCAACATCACTGCCAGGTGTGGACGTGTAGGGACCCTCCCTCATGGACCCATGAACAGGAGTACAACCTGGGCTCTGGCCTAACCCTGTATCTGTACAACCATCATGTATATGCTTCGAATGTCCCACATCCCTACTGTCAGCAATATCACTGAGCCAAACACCCCTACCTTTGGGCAAACTAGGATTAGCGAACCCATCCATTGTCAATTAAGTAGCCATTTTTAACCATCAAATGTTCTTGCATTGTGTATATACAGAAATAAATGGGAGTAGAAAAGCAGATAATATGAAGAACAAAATAACATACAACAGTAACAGGTTTGTGAACTCACTGGGGATAAACAGTCCAAAGCAAAATGCCCCAGACTACAGTCTTACACAAATCTGAGCACACAATAATCTTCAAATGTAGATCAGGACACGCACACAGCATCCACGGCGACAAGCATCAAGCTGATCTGAAGATCCAAAGGGTCACGGCACCAGTGTAACGGATGTGGTTGGGGCATAAACAGGGCTGAGACAACAAACTGTTTTCCTGCATTTATTTGCTCCTGCAGAAGACAATACAACACAATGAATTGCCTTTTGGCCTTTTTCTCTGCACCTCTGCTCTCTCAGCAGGTGTAACGGCACTGTGTGATTTCATTCTTTTTCATAAAATACATGCAGTTACATTAAATTGTCATAATACTGTGCACAGTACATACATATTACTAGTCAGAAGCCATTCGAAATGACAGAAAAACACAGCTACAGTAATTTATAACAAAAAATCTCATTAAAAAACAACAACTGAGAAACCTTATACAACAACCAAAACAGTAACACCTTGCAGGCAAAGAAAAAGTAGTGGGTGTGGGGTGAAGTGACTAAACAAAAATAGCAAAAATTATAACATTTAACAAAGGATAACACATACCTGCAAAAGACAATACAACACAATTAATTGCCTTCTGGCCTTTTTCTCTGCACCTCTGCTCCTAAACATACAAAATAACAGTGTTCACACGAGGAAAATGGATGCAAAAAGGCTAAAGTCTCTGCAGCGCTATACTGGTCACATGGCGCAGGCAGCCTGCCGTAGTACAAATGGCACCAAGAAAGCTACTTGAAAACTTCTACCAAAACTTATATTAGCGGTAAAAAAAAACCCAACACAAAACAGCTAGGTAATGCTATCAGCATTAGCATTAAATAATATGCACCAAAAATTACAACATAAATGACTCATTTTCAAAGGAAAACAATAAAATAACACAGCAGCATTTTCCCACACAACTTACCCTCAGCAGGTGTAACAGCACTGTGAGGGGAAGATGGGAGGAACTATGGAAACCCAAGAGGTACAGAAAAGCGCAATGGCCAAAAAGTACTTTCCATGGGAAACGTAAATAAAAATAACAGTAAATGAAAATAACTAATTGAGATAAAATTCACAAATACTCAACAGAATAATTACATGATAAATAATATTTCACAAAAACAAATTGAAAACAAAAATTAATAAAATGCATTTTTAACTCTGTTATACCCACCCCCACTGAATTTTATCGAAAATAAGCACCAACTACACAGGCTGCATTACAGAAAACACTGCAAATAGACAAATCACAAAGGGTCAACTTCAAGAAAACCAACATCAAGTGTATCCCATCAGGAGGAAGTGGTATGAGAGCAGCGCTTATCCCTTAATCCAGCAACTGGCAATAGGGTGCCTTGTACACCCCACTAGACCCCAAAACATAGTGTGGTACAGGCTCGTGACAGAGAAGGAAAAAAATGAAAACAGAGGAACATTCTACCATTACAAAATAAAAACGCTTGTAAACCCACAAGTGCATCAGCTATCTGATATAAGATTTAGTCAGCAAAAGCTTAGAACATACTGTAGATTTGCAAACAGCTTTAACACTAAATTTGTCCTGAACAACATCCTGCCTGGACATGGTTTGTATGAGCCTGTTCACGGGCTTAACTAGACGACGAAATCTTGACCTGATCTGTGTTTGTGCGCTGGAATGACCACAGGGCGTGAGTGAGGTCTGGTCAACAGTATGCAGAGTGTCTGATGTCATGTCATCAGTCTGTGTCATGGTGTTGAGAGCAGGGTCTGGCTGTCTCACATCTGTTGGTACAGCTTCAGCAGTCACAGGGTCAGAGTCACAGGTCACAGACTGGTCTGTCATGTGGTCCTCAGGTGAGAACGATGTGTCCTGGGGCTCAGAAGTCAAGCTCGTCACGTCATTAAAAGCGGTCTCCGACAGACTTGGTTCAGACAACTGTGTAATCCATTCTATGGTTCTCCTCTCAGAGTCCACAGTTTCTGGATCAGTCAAGGGGGCTTGTCGCTCTCCCACAGTCACAGTCGAGTTTCTGTCACTTTCAGTGTCAAGGCAGTCACTAGCCACACAAGGAGTCTCGCTCTCTCTCTCAAACAAGGTCTCCCCTGACTCTCCTATGTCAACATTTCCTGGGGCTAAGGATTCTGTCAGGCATGGATGAGGCAAAATCAGACATTTCACATGTGTCTGCTACAGGGAGGAAATTGACCAGCATTAGCAGGTTCCTCTGAATCACCTTCTCTTGTCCAGTGGTTGTGTCATGGATCCTGTATGTGTGTGTCTCTGTGTTCATATCCACCACAGTGTAGATGGTTGATTCCCGCCAATCAGCAAGCAGCTTCTTACCTATTTCCTTCCTGTTGGCCAAGAGTACTCTGTCACCAATTTCAATCTTGGATCCCTTCACTTTCCTGTTGTAGAGCTGAGCATGTCTTGTCTGCTCTTTCACAGCATGGTCTTGGGCGATTGCCATCACTTCTTTCAGATCATTGGTGAAGCATGCCACATACTTATCATAGCTCGTCACTGCAGAGTCATGAAGGACAGTGTGAAAGAGGACATCAATGGATAAGCGGGGGACCCGGCCAAACATGAGGTAAAATGGAGGATAGCCCGTCGTCTCATGGGCTGTGCAGTTGTACATAAATGTCAGGGTCTGTAAGCGCCTTGGCCAGTCAGCTTTCTCTTCAGGGTACAATGCACGGATCATGCCACCCAAGGTCTGGTTGAACCTTTCCACTCTCCCATTTCACATTGGATGGTAGGGGGTCGTGTGCAATTTCCTGACACCTGAGGAGTTCGCTTATCAGCTGACTTTCAAAATTAGCACCCTGGTTACTATGGATCCTTTCTGGGAATCCAAAGACACATAAATACCTGTCCCAAAGAATCCTCGCCACCTGCTTAGCTGTCTGGTCTTTACATGGAAATGATTGAGCCATCCTTGTGAAATGGTCTGTTATCACCAAGACATCAACAGACTTGTTTCTGGCATCTTCAGCCAACCAAAAGTCAATACAGACCAGTTCAAGTGGCCTGGTCAATGTTATACTTAGCAGGGGAGCCCGTCCCTCAGACTCGACAGTCTTGCTGATAATGCATCGCTGACATAGTCTCTCACATCTCTGTCAAGGTTTGGCCAGAAAAAACCTCTGTCACATCAAGCTAAGGGTCCTGAACTGAGCTTGATGTCCAGCTCCATCATGAACTCCTTGCATGACCTCAGTCTTAAGTGAGTTAGGAACAACATACTGAAAGCACTTTGCCTTGGTTTTCTGGTCTCTTGAAATCCTGTACAGCACACCATTGCTCACAGTGAGCCTATCCCAGTGCTTCAAGCATCTTGTGACAGAGACAGATTCTTTAAATCGTTCTCTCCTTGAAGGTCTCCAACACCTCTCAACATAGAACAAAACATGAGAGAGAGTTCCATTCTCCAACTGCTTATCACGGAGGTCCTTTTCAGTGTAAGCAGATCCAGTCCAGGTGGAACCAACTGAGGTAGGAACTGCAACACCTCAACAGCACGGGCCCTGTGACCAGCATCTCACTCAATGTGCGACTGTAGTACAGCAGACACATCCTCCATAGTAACAGACTGTGCATGCGAAGTGGACTGCCTGTGGACTGGGTGTTGTTAATCACTGGAGAGGGTTTCTTTTAGCCACTGGATGACCGGAAGGCATTTTGGACAGAGGTACTCAACACATCCTTGACCTGAGTGAGTAGACCTGCATAGGGCTCAGCAAGCAGCCTGTGGCCAACACTTTCCTTGACAAATGACACATGGCTCAAAGCATCAGAAACAATGTTTTGCTGACCTGGAACATATTTGATATCAAAGTCATAACTCGCTAATTTGGCTACCCAGCATTGTTTACAACAGTCTAGCTTCGGCTTTGTCAGGATGTGAGTCAACAGGTTGTTGTCAGTCCAGACTGTGAATTTGTGACCTTTCAGCCAGCGACTGAATTTTTCACAGAATGCCCACTTCAGAGCCAGAAACTCTAAACAGTGAGCTGGGTAGTTCTTTTGGGACTGAGATAATGACTTGCTGGCAAAAGCAATGGGCCTGGCTCACGTTTCACCCTTTTGAACTTGGGACAGCACAGCACCTATGCCATCCAAGGATGTATCAGTCAATAGGATGAAGGGACAGGTGAAGTCAGGATGGGCCAGGACGGCACTGTGAACCAGTGAATCCTTCAGGCTTTCAAAGGCCTGTTCCTGCTCTGGTGTCCAGTCAGACACACACAGCCTCCTGCTTGACAGTTTGTTTTTATGTTGTTTACCCTTCCTCATCACCCCCCTTCAGCAGATCAAAGAGTGTCTTGGCGATGGCAGAGTACCTGGGCACAAAGTGCTGATAGCAGTTAATCATCCCTAGAAAGGACCGTATCCACTTCTGGGACAGGGTCACACCATCAAGTTCCATGAGGTCAGTTCTTGTCATGTTCATGATGTTCTCAACCTTACTGGGGTCTGTAGAAATGCCATTCTCATCCACAATGTGCCTGAGAAACTTTACTGACCTCCTGAGGAAGAAGCACCTTTTGGGGGCCAACTTCAAGTTATGGCCTGTCAAACACCATCTGTAGGCGTGCTAAGGCAGCCTCTTCATCAGGTGCAAGCACCAAGAGATCATCCAAGTAGCATAGTAGATTCAAATAGTTTTGGTCCCCAAAAATGCTGGTCATCATGCACATAAAGCTCCCAGGGCTGTTACACAGGCCCTGCAGCAGATGGTTATACTCATACAGGCCCATGGGAGTGGTAAAGGCTGAGCACTTCCTGTCATCCTTGTGGAGTGGCAGCTTGTAGAAGCCGCTGGTTAAATCCATCATGCTGAAGAGGCAGTTGCCTCCCAGTGCTGCCAAACAATCTGCCTAGTGGGGAAGGGGGTGAGCATCTTTCAGTGTCCTTTTGTTCAACCAGCGAAAGTCTGTATAGATGTGGAGATCACCATTTTTTTTTTTCACACAAGCACCAGTGGTGATGCGTATTCACTGGTCGATTTTCTGATGATTTCCTTTTCCTCCATTTTACTCAGCACTTGGCGTAGCTTTTGGTACTGGCCAGGGGGCATGCTCCTGTATGGGATCCTGAATGGTTTGCTGTCTGTCAGGTGTATACGGTGTACAAAGCCCTTCGCCTCACCACACTCAAGATGGTGGCATGAGAAGACATCCTCATACTGCAAAACAAGGTCAGCCAACCTCCTCTTACAGTCCTCTGACACCTCACATGACTCAATATCAACAGTGCTGAGCCCAACTGACCTGTCTTTGGCAGAGTTTGCATCAGCAGTAGGTGGCACAGCTGATTGAGTGGAGCTGACGAGGGGGACCTCTGAGGGCTCAGCAACATCCATGTCCTCAAGCGCCACACAGAGGTAGGCATCAGCCAGCTTTGCATTGCATCTCAGCAGCACAGACTTGTCAGATGTATTGATGAGCTTTAGTGGAACCCACCAGTCTCCCCAGAATGGAGTCACAATCTTTGCCACCAAAACACCTCTGGGAGCTGAGCGGGATGACGTGGGCTCAGTCATGACGGTGTTGCCTGGGGATACAGTAGTGTTTTTGGGCAGTTTCCCCTAAATGAGATATTCACGGCCAGGCTTGAGGCAGATGGCTGAGTTACAACAGACTCTGCCGACCTTGTCAGGAAAATCTTCACCTTTCCAGGGGCTCAGACCAGACAGCATGGACAGGAAATGTTCAATTTCTAGGTCTCCAGTTGGGCAGGGGCCAGACACTGTATTCCAATATGACTCACACAACTTAGACTGATGCAGGATGTGTTTTATGACATTAGTTCCTAGTATCAACTCATCATGCTGTCCTGGAACAACAAGAGTGGGGACCATCATTTTACAGCCATTCACTTCCATCTCCATGTCAAAAGCACACTTTGGCTTCACACGATGTCCACCACATCCAACAAGGACCACATTCACATCAATCTGATTTTGGTCGGTTATCACTCCAGCCTCTCTCAGTTTCATCTCAGCTGTCTCATTGATGCTGCAGGCCATTGAACCGCTGTCCAACATTCCTGCTATTATCACTGTCCCACCCATCACCGCAGGTGTGTAGAAAAAACTGTCACTACTGCCAACTCTGTGAATATTCTGATAGACAACAACTTCAGAGTCATTACATTAATTTTTCACAGATATGTAAATGATCTCAGCATCAGACATGTCATCAGTGTGGGAGTTTGTGGTGTGACCTGTATTGCCTGCCACAAAATACAGGTCAGCTAGTTTCCCTTAGACTGAGACTGGGAGGAGCTATTAGCAGGACAATTCAGTCTAGTGTGGCCAGGGGCGAAGCAAGCAAAACACCGTCTCTCAGACATGCAGTGTGAAATCGTGGTGTTGCTTGTGTCCATACAGACCTTACAGCTTGCTTCTCTGGGACGCCTGTCATGAGGGGCATGCTGGAGCCTCCCACCTCGAGTTGGATGAGATGTAGTGCGCTGCTGCATTTTCTCCATCATCTCCTGAAACATTTCCACCATACGAGCAAGAAGTCCCTCCTCTGACTGTTGGAGATTTTTTTGCCACAGCTGGCACAGAGGCATGGCTTGGAGCATGTTGAGATACACCTTGAACTGGGACAGACACTGGAGAAGGGCAAGGAGCAGGACACACCTGATGCTGGGCTTGGAGAGAGGAAGGTGAATGACTGAGTATGGCACTGCTCAGATGCTGCCAGGCTTGATGATGGGGAACTGGACTGCCCAGAGGCGACGGTGGTGATGTGACTTTTTAGCTGTGCAGCACCAATGGTTCTGCCACTAGCCCTCAACTCTCTCTGATAATCATCAATCCTCAGTTGAACATCACGTGAGGTCCACTCAGGAATTGGCTTACATTTCAGGGTACAGGAAAGCTCTGGGTCAAGACAGTGTTTGACAAACATGAGAGCCACTTCATCATTCATGTTCTCCGTCTGTTTCCCTTGTCTGCGCAGGCCCTTAAGAGCCAAGTCTGCTGCCTTGTTCAGTCTTATCCAGTAGTCGACTGGGTTCTCTCTGTGCTTGGGCAGAGTAGCATAGAAGTCTGCAAGGGGTAGACATGAAGGAGCTTCACTGAAATAGTGGAGAAGAACATTGTACATCAGTTCAGGTTTCTGTTTAACATCAAGTGCAGGATCACTACACAAAGCAATCCTCACAACATCTCTGGCTTTGCCCATCAAATGGCTCATAATTTCCTCTGCTTGGTCATATACAGGAATTTCTTGCTTTCTGAGATGAGTTTTAGTCAAGTCAATCCAGTCCTGGACTGAGTATTTGTCAGTATTGTCACCTCTGAATGTCTGGAGTCCTTTATCAGATTTAACAGGGACTGTCACATGTGGATTATCATGTTTGTTAATGTCACAGTGCATGTTCTGAGTGATAGAGTTTGTCTGCTGGTCACTGTTCATGTTTACAACACCAGCTGACATCAGCTTTGCAGCTATGGATTCACCAATCTGAACACCTAACTGCCCTACCATGTCTATGAGCTGGTGAATGGCATCAACATCACTGCCAGGTGTGGACGTGTAGGGACCCTCCCTCATGGACCCATGAACAGGAGTACAACCTGGGCTCTGGCCTAACCCTGTATCTGTACAACCATCATGTATATGCTTCGAATGTCCCACATCCCTACTGTCAGCAATATCACTGAGCCAAACACCCCTACCTTTGGGCAAACTAGGATTAGCGAACCCATCCATTGTCAATTAAGTAGCCATTTTTAACCATCAAATGTTCTTGCATTGTGTATATACAGAAATAAATGGGAGTAGAAAAGCAGATAATATGAAGAACAAAATAACATACAACAGTAACAGGTTTGTGAACTCACTGGGGATAAACAGTCCAAAGCAAAATGCCCCAGACTACAGTCTTACACAAATCTGAGCACACAATAATCTTCAAATGTAGATCAGGACACGCACACAGCATCCACGGCGACAAGCATCAAGCTGATCTGAAGATCCAAAGGGTCACGGCACCAGTGTAACGGATGTGGTTGGGGCATAAACAGGGCTGAGACAACAAACTGTTTTCCTGCATTTATTTGCTCCTGCAGAAGACAATACAACACAATGAATTGCCTTTTGGCCTTTTTCTCTGCACCTCTGCTCTCTCAGCAGGTGTAACGGCACTGTGTGATTTCATTCTTTTTCATAAAATACATGCAGTTACATTAAATTGTCATAATACTGTGCACAGTACATACATATTACTAGTCAGAAGCCATTCGAAATGACAGAAAAACACAGCTACAGTAATTTATAACAAAAAATCTCATTAAAAAACAACAACTGAGAAACCTTATACAACAACCAAAACAGTAACACCTTGCAGGCAAAGAAAAAGTAGTGGGTGTGGGGTGAAGTGACTAAACAAAAATAGCAAAAATTATAACATTTAACAAAGGATAACACATACCTGCAAAAGACAATACAACACAATTAATTGCCTTCTGGCCTTTTTCTCTGCACCTCTGCTCCTAAACATACAAAATAACAGTGTTCACACGAGGAAAATGGATGCAAAAAGGCTAAAGTCTCTGCAGCGCTATACTGGTCACATGGCGCAGGCAGCCTGCCGTAGTACAAATGGCACCAAGAAAGCTACTTGAAAACTTCTACCAAAACTTATATTAGCGGTAAAAAAAAACCCAACACAAAACAGCTAGGTAATGCTATCAGCATTAGCATTAAATAATATGCACCAAAAATTACAACATAAATGACTCATTTTCAAAGGAAAACAATAAAATAACACAGCAGCATTTTCCCACACAACTTACCCTCAGCAGGTGTAACAGCACTGTGAGGGGAAGATGGGAGGAACTATGGAAACCCAAGAGGTACAGAAAAGCGCAATGGCCAAAAAGTACTTTCCATGGGAAACGTAAATAAAAATAACAGTAAATGAAAATAACTAATTGAGATAAAATTCACAAATACTCAACAGAATAATTACATGATAAATAATATTTCACAAAAACAAATTGAAAACAAAAATTAATAAAATGCATTTTTAACTCCGTTACACATACAATGTTCTAACATTCCTGTTGCCAATCACCAATTGTGTTTTTGAATTTACTAATGGTCACTTCAGCCCCTGAGTTTCCAGTACCTGAATTTCACTCTGGGGTGTCATATCAGATGACACAGCTCTACCAAAGTTTCTCATATCTCTATCCTTGTATGAGGTTTCTGTAATCATATTGTTTTTACAGTGCCAGGCGATTGGCCTGATGCCCAACCCCCAACCTGGAGGACCAGTGGCTGTCCTGAGTCGGCCATCTACCCTTTGACCAGTCCGGCATGGTTTGACCTACCAGGAATAACAATCCCTGCCGGTATAGCTCACAGAGTCATTGAGGCGTGCAAGCTTCACCACCACGACAAAGTGACAGACCAGGGTAAATATGAAAATGAAATACTCTAATATTTTAATTTTTTTTGTACTCTAGGCCATAATAATCAAAATTAAAATAGAAAAATGCTTGAAACATTTGTATTTACATGTAATGAGTCTAGAATATATAAAATTTTCACTTTCTTAAATTGATGGAAAATATTGAACTTTTTCACGATATTCTAATTGTTTGAGATGTACTAGTACAAGGCCGCCTCTGGAACAGGTTCAATAATCTTTATTGATGACATATGATGGTAGCAGCAGAATGAATTAATTAGGAGGAACTTTATCAAACACACCCTGCCAACCCAACAAAGGACTTCATCAGGGGGAAAATGTGGAAGGTTTTTGACTAGCCAAGTCAGTCACCAGACATTAACCCAATTTAACATGCATTTCACCTCCTTTCACGACAACTGAAAGAAGCTCCAGTGTGGGCTTGGAATAGCATCACAAAAGAAGAATGCAATAGTTTGGTGATGTCAGTGGGTTGCTTGACGCAGTTTTTGCAAGCAAGGGATATGCAACCAAATATTAAGCGTCATTTAGTTTAATTTACTTTAAGACTATTTCAATATTTTTGCTCACCTACAAATTGGAGGGTCTGCCACCAAAGCTGCCATGTTCTAAGTTACCACATCAAAGTAAATATCAGAAAATGACATATAAATTCTGATCTCCATCCATAACCGCTTATCCTGTGCAGGGTGGTGGGCAAGCTGGAGCCTATCCCAGCTGACTATGGGCGAGAGGCAGGGTACACCCTGGACAAGTCACCAGATCATCACAGGGTTGACACATAGAGACAAACAACCACTCACAGTCAATTTGGAGCCACCAATTAACATAACCTGCACATCTTTGGACTGTGGGGGAAACCAGAGCACCCAGAGGAAACCCAAGTAGACACAGGGAGAACATGCAAATTTCACACAGAGGGGCCCCATCAACCAGGGGTTCTGGCTCAAACCCAGAACCTTCTTGCTGTGAGGCGATAGTGCTAACCACTACACTACCATGCCACCTGAAATTCTGATCTGTCTTCTCATATTCATCTTTTGATCTCAAACCCAAATGTCTTCAATGAAGAGCAAACACAAAAGAATTGACCTTACCATTCAAACAGAAATATGGATGATTAACTTTTGAAATGTTTAATGCAGAATTAAGCTCTTTAACAAATTACTTATCTGTCATACTATGTGGGTCAACAACAAAACGTGCAAGACATTTTCATGCAGACCCACAAAATTGACATTCATATCAGTTCCACTGGAGCTTAAAGCAACTGCCATGAAACCCCCAGACCCAGTCCTTAGTTGGAAAGAAAAAGAGACACAAAGATTTTTCTGGGTCTTGTCACCACGTAGTAAGCCTTGAATTTCTTCTTTGTTGTTCTGTATTTTCATCGAGTGAGCTAGAGAAATTGTCCAGGGAATATGGGAATCTTTGATTATTTCAAATAATGTGACAAATATGATTGAAGAACTGAATAAACAAAAAGGAATGTCTATTTTAAAACAACAATCAATGCCCTTTGCCTACAAATGACTGAAGCTCTGTTTTTATTGTGTATGTTAATAAACATACTTAAAACATGTCCTTAAAACATGTTAATAAACATTTCAGAATGTCATTGTGAGGCTGGAAATTCTGAACTGGGGAAGCAAATAATTACAAAAAAAAATAGCATTAGTATTGCAAAACCTGCACTTGAACCATGAACCCTTTTCTGAAATGTTCTCTCTCAAAAAAAAAAAGGGGAAAAAAAGAGGAGCAAAGGCTCTGGCATGCAGTCAGGCTGATAAGTTGCAGCTTGTGTAGTTCAGTTTAGTTTAGTTTATCCCTGGGCTGAAAATGACCTTGTGAACCTAAGAGTTTCTCTCTCTTTCTTTCTCTATCTCCCTCTAGCAGTCAACAACCTACTCACTATACAGTACCTGCATAGGTGTAGTGATAGCTGTTGACAGGTGTGGGTTACTACTCTCCTTCCCTGAGAGAGAGAGAGAGAGAGAGAGAGAGAGAGAGAGAGAGTGAGTGTGTGTGTGTGCACGCAAGTTGATATGCCACAACTATGAAAGTGCTGCTTTCACACATCGCAGGTCAAAGCCTTCTGCCCTAAAATGATTGCTCCCTATTTCATTAGCACTATGAATGCTTCACTCCATATGCATTTTTGCACCCATGACCTGTAACCTGATTTAACTGGAGCTTAATTATTACCGTGACCCACTTATCTTCTCATCAAGCAGGTAACCATTAATAAGTGTTTACTTTCCAATGACCTCCACAAATGTGCATAGGCCCTTTGGCCCATAAATGTCAACACAGTTCAAGGACCTGCCCTGATTTCTTTCATCTTTTTCTTCTGTTCTGCTTCATGGGTGAGCTGTGGTCTTGACCTATAAGATTTAAAAAAAAAAAAAATTTCAGAACTCTATATTTTTCAGTGATTAAAGGTAGACTGCCTTTCAGATTTTTCAAGTGTGGGTCATAAAAAGAATTTTCCCTGACACCCAATTATTTTTGTTTAGTGGACCGAAAGCTACTGAATTCGAATCACAGA
>JAODTV010000025.1:41461768-41474020 GCA_025399955.1 Galeichthys feliceps
TGTTCAAAACTGATTCAATAAAGATTTCTTTTGTGGAAAATAACAAAAGGTTTATCTCAGAGACACGAAATGTACCCCGAATTCTAGAATGACCTATATATAAAAACGTTGAAACTAGATTGGTCAATGAATTCTACAGGAGCATCAATTGTTATCTTACAATCTCATAGTCACTTTTAACAAGTTTACATGTTATTGCTAATAATCATATTCGCTATGGCAGAAATTGGTGACATTTTTACTTCCAAAACCTGACTGTTCAGCTCTATTGGAACACCTTGTAATCCAGTGAAACTGCTCCCTCTCTGAGTGTGCGCACACACACGACACACACTTTTTGCTGGACTTCACATTCTGCCATGCCTTTCCTCTTCGTATTGCCTCCTCATTTCAGTTGCTGTGCCAATCTGATTCTGGTCTGCATTATAATTTAGTTAATATGTTGCTTTTCCTTCCTTCTCTGCTAATTTCCGTGGTCCACTATTCATTAGATTTCTGTGCTATGTGAGGTAATGACAGCATGATATGTTTGCGTTGTTCTCTGGTAATTTGGTGTTTTACTTGTCCAAATGTCCTGGTGTCTATCATTTTAAGGATGTAATGGTGTAGTATTTTTTTTAATTTACATAAAAATAATGAAAAATGTCCTTGAAGCATTTCTGCAACTTTAGCCTCATAAAAGTGTCCCAAATAGCTAGCCAACTATTAAACTGTGAGCAGGGATACTTCACAACACGGGTAGAATTAATTGCCGTTTTTTGTGATTAATATGATTTTGGGAAAATGTCTTTAAATAAGGGTGGTGCAGCAGGTAGCATTGTTGCTTCACAACTCCTTGTTCGAGCTACTTTCTATGTGGAGTTTTACATGTTCTTCCTGTGCCCAGGAGGGTTACCTAAGGGTGGAATTAATGCCCCTTTTCACCTACCAAAAACATGGTGGTGTGACTGTGTTTCACAGTAACTGACATCTGATTTCAGGGTGTATGCGTCCAGTGGTAGGCTTCAGATCCACCGCATCCCTCTGACCAGTATAAAATGGCTACTGAAGATCAATGTCTTTGGAGAAGTATTGCACAAAGCAAATATTTTAATAGTTGATTATTCATGTTAATTAATCAACAGATAATTGAGAAATCAACTTAAATGTGGCTTGGAAAAGAGAGAGGCTGTAACAATTTTTTTAAATAATGTATTTTATGTTTATATGAAATTAATGTAATCATATAATATAAAAAAGGAATTTAATAAGAATTTTTAAATTAAATCACAAGATACTTGAAAATATATGTTGATTTAAATTGTTCTTTCTCTCTACCACTTCATCAAAATTGTATTCACATAGACATTTCCTTATCATTAATCGTAACAAGCCAAAATTAAACAACATAACTAGTCTCATTTAAACTATGACATTGCTGCACATGGTTTTTTTTTTATACTACTTTGATTCTATGCACACTTTTTTTTATTTATTTTTTTTTTGTGTTACTTTGAAGTATATTTCCCTTACCAAGTGAAGTATTGTAAACGGAACATAGTTTGTCCGATATGTCTGTTGCACACTTTGTATGATCTGTAAAGAAGAGGATGTTTTGTTTTCATTGTAATAACAATAACACATTTTTCATGTCTCTTTGGCTGTCCTACTATGCTGTTTGTATATTGCTGCTATGATTTTGAATATGAATTTCAGTTTTTGTCAATTTAGATACAATTTTGAGTTTCTTTTAAGTACAAAATAATTCATTAATATCTGCTTGCCCTCTCATTTCCTAACCTCCAGGTTTCATCAGCAGCTCATCAGCAGCAAGCTTTGAAGATCCAAAGCGCCTCACCTTCTCAGTCTGTGGCCACTCACAGTGTGACACCAACTCTATCAGACAGCCCACAGCCATCCCAGGCTTCTCCCCTTATTCAGATCCAGTCCCCTCACCCTCCACTGTCTCGACCTCCCTCTCAGCCCCAAGCACAGCCATCATCTCAGTCTCAGGCACCTTCTCGGGCTTGCACACCTTCCTCTATCCCTCCACTCTTTATAATACACAATTCAATAGGAGGTTCCCCACAACCATCTCAGCCAGTTGTCCAAACTCCGCAGCAGCTACAGCCTAAGCCGATTCAAGTGCAGATTCCACAAGTTCTTCCTCAGCCTGTGGTCGTTCAGCAGGAACAGCTACCCACCTCCTCCTGCTCCCCAAAGCCTCCCCAGGCTCCTTCATCACAGTTGCATTTTGTGACACCTGCAGTGTGTGCCACGGTTGGGGCAGTGTTGAAACAGCAGATGCCAGGCCTGACTGCTGAACAGCAGCACCATTTACAGCTGATTAATGCACAACTGCAGACAATGTCGTCCATCACCCAGCCTTCACCACAACAGAAGCAGCTACTAGAAAAGCTAAACCAGGCAAGCTTTTGTGAAACCTTAATGCAGACTACTGAAATGTCACTAACAGCATCTTGAAGTTTATGTATAACAACTACAGTTGTAGGGGGAAACAGATTTCTCAAGGGTGCTTGAAGGAATCTTTTTGTTTCTCGAAATGTAATAGAGTACAGAGACCTTGCTCTAACCAATCTTTTTCTGTTTATTTAGGTTCAGCAAAACATTTTACTCCAGGCAAAACAACAACAACTTCAGACTCAGCCTCAGGCAAGTCAGTTTAGTAAACTGCCTGATCAGCCTTCAGCCCAAGTGATGAACTGTTCAGCCAGCAGCACAGTCAGTGCGTCTGTCACATCTCTGTTTCAACAGAAGTCTGTCTTCATCAAGTCCTCGGTTTCAGGTGAACCCTCTATTTTGGTACTTTGTGAGATTATTTAATATTGCTCATAGAGTTATCTTATCTTTTCTTTTCTTTTCTTTTTTAATACTTGTGTTGTCCGTACTCCAGGTTCAAATGACGCACATGTATTTCCTGGAACTTCAGGGCCAAGTGGAGTAACAGTTAATCAAGGAAAACCTCCTCTAAATCTTGCTCAGTCTATTCAGGTCTGAATCATGAGCAACCTGTACAACTATTTACTGATTTTGGTTTTCTTTAATGTATATTTAAAATATGATAATTTGTAACCCAATATTTTACTATCTGCAGGCAAAGCCCGGGGTTATAAGTGCAGTTGGAGGGCTGACATTAGGTAAACCAGGGTTACAGATTCAGGTTCTGAACAGTGGACTTTCACAGATGCCTACCCTGCAGCCTTCAGCTCCTGTTCAAACCCAGGCAAGGGTTGTATACACATTTGCTTCCTGTGATATACACTGTTGTGGCATGTGGATGCATTTGTTAATAATGTACTGCATGTTTCTATGACCTTCCACAGACTTCAGCTTTAAAAAGGCCTTTTAGTGTGGAGCCAAGCAAAGAAGCACGGTATATACCATTTATGTGGCTTTGTAGTTTTTTACAATAATTGATCTAGACATGCCCTATCCATTTTTTTTATTATAATTAGATCAGAAACACAAATTTGATCCAGTAATATAATCCAGTGTTTCTACCCCAGAAATAATGAATTGTTTAATCCACAGAAGGAACAATAAAATGATATAGGATTGTCCAGACTATGTGCTGAAGGTGTGTGTGTGTGTGTGTGTGTGTGTGTGTGTGTGTGTGTGTGTGTGTGTGTGTGTGTGTGTGTGTGTGTGTGTGTGTAGGATATTAGAACAGCTGAGGAAGCTTCAGGCTTCTGTACTACATCCAGACTACAGTTCACCTTTCCACTCTTTTGAGGACACACTCTGCCGGCTATTGCCCTACCACGTGTACCAGGGCACAGCTCCCTCCCCTCAAGACTACTGCAAAGGTAAAACACCTATGCCTTCATATGACTGAGCATATGATTTATCAGGTTAATTAATCAAGTACATTAATATAGCCTCAATCTTTTGTAATTTTAACAGCTTGAAGTGTATTTGTGCGCATTCCTGTCTTCACAACTGATTGTGTAACACTTCCTTTTTGGTTCTCTGCCCAGTGGATGATGAGTTTGAAAATGTCTCCAGCCAACTTCTGAAGCGCACACAAGCGATGCTGGATAAGTATCGTCACCTGCTGTTCGAAGAATCAAGGGTATGAGCACACAGGTCTTATTACTCTACCCATGCCGCCCATAATTTCCCTTTTGTTTGACCTTGTGTTGGTGCTTCTTGTGGTGTTTTGAGCAGAGGCTGGGTCCTTCTGCAGAGATGGTGATGATTGATAGGATGTTTATCCAAGAGGAGAAGATTGCCCTGAACCAAGACAGGATACTGGCCAAGGATAAACCAGGTAAAGTCAAATTTAATTCTGCATAAGAATTAAGAAATAGTGGAAAGGGAATTGGACTTAAGTCTTGCAAAAAATGTCCTTTAAATACATATGAAATTAAAGTGTGAAGCATATTTCATTACACTTTGTTTACATAGTACATTGTAACTACAAGGAATAAAGCAGCCAATCTAATGTTAGCCGGGAGGCATATAGTTAGTGCATTTGTAAATTAGCCTGCTTTTACAATTATAAAATGTAACTGTTGAATAAAACTGGGGAAAGTGTTCAGTGCAGACTATGTCAAAAAATAAGGATAATTATTTGCTGTTTACATTTTAGCTTTGGCTTTGAAAAGTTAATGTGCATTTTAAATGAATCCTTACAGAAGGAGACTGTTCAGAGTTCTCACTGTGGCAAGTGAAGCCTTCAGATTAGGGCATTGAGGTTCAGTGACTGGTGTTGTCCATCCCTGTGTAATAATTAGGATGTCATGCAACATAGGAAATAGAGTCTTGATCAAGTATTGCATTAAAACTTTAGGTGCAAAAATCAATGTGTTATTTATTCAACACTCTTGCTATGTCTCTACAGAGGAGTTTGTGGCCAGCTCATGTATGGTGAACAGGGTTGCGGACAGTGGTGTGAGGCCTACAGCAGTGGAACTGAGTTCTATTAAAACTGGGCCTGCAGGAGTGGAACTGAGCTCTGTTAAATCTGCTGTAGCAACAGCCCATGTAGCTGGCACACCAGCTCCTGCCTCTACTGCAGTGACTGCTGCTGCCAGTGCTAACCCTGTTCCTGTTCCCTTTCCCCCCACCAAACTAGTGATAAAACAAGGAGGAGGGGGAGCGCTGGTATCATGGTCTACTAGCTGCACCCCCATGCCTGCATCAGTGGTACGGCCTTGTACAAAAGCCACAGGGCTGAGCTCTGATCGCTGTTTTGGCCCCACCTCATCCTCTACTCATTCTGTAGATGATGATTATGATGATGATGATGATGAACTTCCTCAGCGGACGAGCAAGCCACCCATCAAGACCTATGAGGCACGTCAGAGAATTGGCTTGAAATTGAAGATTAAACAAGAGGCAGGGTTCAGCAAAGTGGTTCACAACACTGCATTAGACCCAGTTCATTTACAGCCACAGCACACTCCACTACCACAAGTCCCTGAGACACCCTCTAAAACAAGACCACCTTTAACTCAACTGTCCGTAGTTCAAAGGACTTCACCGCCAACCAGTAATTCTACATCTGCTATCACTTTCAGTGCAGCAACCACACATGCAGAGTCTGGGATTACAACTTCCTCAACTGCACCCCCCCCTTCAGTCTCTCATGGCTGGTCATCTTTGTCCGCTTCCTTATCCTCCCGCACACCTTCAGCCCAAGTGAATGGCACTCTAGAGCACTATGAGGTGTCTGGGGACAAACTGAACCCTACCTCCACTTCAGCACCTCAGCCGACCACCTGCCGGCTCCCACTACGAAAGACATACCGCAAAAACATCAGCCCTCATCATCGACCAGGTGTCCCAGGAGGGGGTGATGTGGGGCCCAATCCACCAGCAGCACCTGCATCCTCTCCTCCAATGGAGAGGACAGTTATTGCCAGTGTGAAATTGGAGCAGCAAGGTGTCTGTAAGCCCCCTCACACCCACACTGACCCAGGGTCACAGGGCCTGACATTTGTAGAGCATGAATTCTACCATGGAATTAAAAATGCCTATCAGCAACAGCAGCAATCCTCTGATAAAGAGGATGAGGAGGATGGTAATACTGGGGACCACATGGGGAGGGTCATGGGACAGATGAGTAAAAACTGTGAATGGGCAGTGGGCACATTTCGGATGGACCAGCATGCACCAGGCCCTCCGTCATTTGGCGAAACATCCTGGGCGAGAGATTCATCACTTCCTGCAAAACGATCTAAATCAGATTCCCCAGACATGGACAATGCCAGCTTCTCGAGTGGTAGTCCCCCACTGGACAACTCACTGAACGAACATCTGCAGTGTGCTATAGATAGCATACTGAATCTGCAGCAGGGCCCACCAACCCGTGGACCCGTGGACAGGGTTTATACTGGAAATTTAACCAACCAGCACCAAACCCACCATCGTCAGGGCACAGCATCTTCATCAACATCATCATATAGACACATTGTCACTTCTTCCTCTCCATCTTCATCCTCCATTTCACAGCACCCACAGTTAGGAGGCCGAGGACAGAATGGAAATCTGGTGTCACAGACGCATAGTAGATAACGGCCCCTTTTATTTGAAAGATGCTGAAAGACTGTAAGGCATGAGAGAGGCCAAAGCAGGAAAATCACTTGACTCTGTTTAGCTGTGTTTGCCCTGCTTGTCTATGGATGGCTACTGAATAATAATATTTCCTAGGTGTAATGGAAGGTCCTTTAGGTGTACTTTCATAAGCATGAAGTGCACTTTGACATGCCATGCTCATTTTTGTTTTGTTCTGTGTGGGAAGTTTCAGGACCGTTCTTATGTTCATTGTTAACAGGGCTCACTTAAATTCTTACATTAACTCTTCATTAGTAAGAACGCAATGTGAGGAAGGTTTATTTCATCTATCCATTTAATTTCTGTGGCCCTTGATTCATTACCACTGTAGAATTCTGCCTTTATGGTTTGATGTTAATCTTTTAATGTTGTTCTTTGACTTTAAAATGAGGTCTTTGTCCACTGGTTAAGACTTTAGTTATCCCTCTTTTGCACAGAATCATGAATTACAATAAGATAGAAACTCACCTAGCACTAAAATCTTGCCTTTTGAGAATCATTCTTCATTTGTGATTTATCAAAACAATCTGATGTGGTGAGTGCTGGGATTGAAAAAGTCCCAGTCATAAAACAAACAGATAGGATTCTAACATCTTTTAACCTTAAATTATACCATCATCTGGAGTACATTTACAGAGAATACTTGTAGTCTCAGAGTGTCTTTTTGGGGTTTTTTGTTTTGTTTTGGTTTTTTTGTTTGTTTGCATGCAAAACTTCAAAATTGCCTCTACAGTTTTTCCAAGAAACTTTAGTGACCCGCTCAGGGGCAAAACCAGTGCTGCCCAGCTCTCTTCCTGAAAATCCACCGTCTGGAAGAGTTAATTGTTTTGTTTTGTTTGTTTGTTTATTGTTTGACTCTAACTTTCCATTAGCTGAATCAGGTTTGATTAGTGCTGGGTACCAACACAGCAATCCAATTCTTTTAATGGTTCTCAGTCCTGGGAACCACAACCACTGTCCATCATCATCATCATCATCATCATCATCATCAAGCAGATAAGCATCTCCACTATTGTGATTATGTACAACTGTTATACTATCACTGACATTTAAGTGGTCGTAAAGACACCCTCCTAATTTATTTATATATTTTATGTACACATAATGTAGACTCCTTCAAAACCCTCTGGAGAATTCAAATGCAAACACAGCTTAATTATGAGGAAAAGAAGACTAATCTACAGAAAAAAATAGAACTGTAAGAATTTGAAGTATAGTACTACAAATTAATTTTGTATTGTATTTATTGTGTATAATGACACTTTTTTAAAAAGGAAACTGTACATTTAGTAAAACTGTAAATTAAACTTTGCTTCTTTTATGAAAGTATCAAGCATTTGTACATTTTTGTTATTTCTAAATTTGCATGGTTAATGAGGAGAAGCAAGTACTTTTATCTGATTATTTTAAACTGGTTTCAAGTTCTCGTTCTATGGCCACAAGGTGGCGACTTTTTGCCAAATTAAATTGTGATTATTGTCATGGGTTGTCCAGGGCTGGGCCAAAGAAAAATGCATTACATTTACAGTAGCTTCGAGACTCATGTGCAGCTCTCGACTGAGTTAAACTAATTATGCACAACTTGCAAAAACCTGTCTTTTGGCCTCTTTACAAAATAGTGTTGCATTTCACAGAGAAGACAGCGCTAAATCATGATTGCCTCCAATCCTCAAAATTTTGACCCCTCCTTTCTGGTGCACAACTGGTGTTTACTGTGCCTGCCTCACCTATCTGTTCCCACCCTCCACTAACCTAAACCCTAAAACAGTTTGAGCCTCAGAGTGTGTACTGGTGAGAAGTTTTTGTGGCGAGAAACAAGAGGAGAAAAAGGGAGGGAGAAAAAAGGGAGGGGAGGAGACCCAACCGAGACATTTCAGTGCTGCATGCATAGTGAAGACGTGTCGAGCTGATCCAAAAACTTTTTTGAAGAAGACTTTTTTTTCTCAAAAATTATATCCTAAGTAAAACCTGTTTCTGGGGTGAAACATTGAGTTAAATATCAACAATTGAAACAGCATTGTTACGTTTTTCTATTTTTGGTTTCTTTTTGTTACAGCAGCATAACGGGTAAGAATAATCATCATGATTATATTTTGTTACCTGTAATAGTTGCATTAAATTTTATTCCCTTATGTAGCTTTTTCTCCTGTAATACTTTGTTGCATATTCTTTCATAGATGTATTTTAAATAAATTTCAGTACAGTAATATTTACAGAAAATATGCCCAATTTCAATGTCTCCTCTTATGCAACACAGCTGCAGTTTATGAAATTAATTATGAGATGGTTCAAAACTGCCAAAAACTGATAATCACAGGGAGTGTAAAGTAAGCCAGATGATTTAAGAACAGTAATCGATAAGCTATCTTTACATTCTGTCCGAATCGGCAAGACTATGTTGCCCTTTATGCTTCTTAAATACACCCTGTGAATCTACAGTCTTTGAGACTAAAGTGAAATGCACATCAATCAGCGCTTCCATCAAGATGATTGCAGCAAAGAATTTTCCATCTCCTGTGCAGATTGTTAGGCTTGTTAGAAGTCCAACTTGAAAAGCTTGCTTCTTCACAGATACAGTTGGAAATTATTTTAAACCAAGTTACGGAACTTGGTGCATCTGAGATTGAGTTTCAATGTGGCTTTTTTCCTTCTGAGTTATCTGTGATCAGTTGTTTTGTTTCCCCAGCCAAAATGATATCAAATCCTCAAAGCACATTTTTCAGGCAAACAGTGCATGTAGTCCTCTCGACTAAAAATGGTTTTGCAAAAAAAGGGGGGAAATACAACTGAGGATACATATTGAGTAATGTAGTCTGTGGATCAACAACCACATTAACATGTTGATTTGTTTTAAAACTACAGCACTGTTTTACACAACAGTGGTGGGGTTTTTTGTTTGTTTGTTTTTAGAAAAAGAAATAAGCCTCACATGTGAACATTGTAGCTGTTGTTTTTTGGTTACTGAATTAATCTCTACTGGAAGAATCTCTTTTCAGTATACAGAAATGAGCTATGTATGTGGATGAAGGGGTGTATGAGTGTTTCCAAAGTGAATGCCAACATTTTCCAGGCACAGGCAACGCACTCAACTTTCTCATCGGAATAAAAGGAATACACACAAGCCAAAAGAAAAAGACAAGTCTTTTATTTTTGGAGTGTAACCCATCTTCTAAATAAAATATCTATCTCCGTGTATTTAACAGTACAGAAATGTATTCTTCATTTGATAATACTTAACTAATAATTGTTTTTTGTTGTCCACTGACCTTCAGAAGGATATGAGGATATCCTACTATTAAAGAGAGAGATTTAAACTGAGATTTTAAACTCCTAATGCACAATTTACTACTCAAAATCAGAAAAAGTTGGGATGGTATGGAAAATGCAAATAAAAAAAGAAAGCAGTGATTTCTAATTTAACTTTGACTTGTAGTTCATTGCAGACAGGATGAACCCAAGACATTTCATGTTTGATCTGGTCATGGGGAAGCCATGGTCTTGAGACCATGGTTGGAGAAGCAGCTTTGGGACCATAAGGTCGCCGGTTCAATTCCCTGGACCAGCAGGAATGGCTGAAGTGCCCTTGAGCAAGGCACCTAACCCCCAGCTGCTCCCTGGGCTTCCCACTGCTGTGGGTATGTCAGGGTCGTGTTGTATGTTGCTCTGGATAAGAGCATCTGCTAAATGCCTGTAATGTAATGTCAACTTCATTTCATTTGTTAATATACATCCATTCCTGTTTCAGGCCTACAGCACATTCCAAAAAAAGGTGGGATAGGGGCAATTTAGGACTAGTAATGAGATAAAACCATTAAATCATGATGTGATTTGAACCAGGTGATTGTAATCATGATTTGGGACAAAATCATTCATTTCATTATCCGTAACCGCTTATCCCGAGCAGGGTCGCAGGCAAGCTGGAGCCTATCCCAGCTGACTATGGGCGAAAGGCAGGGTACACCCTGGACAGGTCGCCAGGTCATCGCAGGGCTGATACATAGAGACAAACAACCATTCACACACACTACGGTCAATTTAGAGCCACCAATTAACCTAACCTGCATGTCTTTGGACTGTGGGGGAAACCGGAGCACCTGGGAGAAACCCACACAGACACGGGGAGAGCATGCAAACTCCACACAGAAAGGCCTTCGTCGGCCGCTGGGCTTGAACCCAGGACCTTCTTGCTGTGCGGCGACAGTGCTACACCACCGTGCCGCCCGAAAATATTACAGTTAAATTAAACTGCAATGAGAATATTAAATTTAACTTGAATTGAATAAAACTCACAAAACTGCTTAAAGTTTACAGCAAGTTTAGTTAGGTATAGACTGTTACTTTTCCCTTTCTGTTTGTGCAACATTTAGGTTATTATTCTCCCAGTAGATTGCACTAGTATTATATTAATCTTCCCTACTTTGGTTTACTCTCCAGATGGGCCAGGTGGACACTGTAAAGAAACACATAACTAACAACTTTGCCTTTCATTATTTTTAAACTTGTTGCACTTAAGTACAGTTAAATGAGTAACTGAACTATGTGCATTTTTAAATAAAAATGACAATTTTAGGATGACAATGGGGTGGGGTAGGGTAGAAAAAATAGCCAGAGTTCCTTTGCTGCTTCAGGTAAATACTGTTGTCTTGTGTTTTACAATACAGTCCCACTAGTGTTACTGTAACTGTAGAGTAAATCCCTTTAATATAGTATAATCCAGTGTTTCTCAACCACTGGGCCGCGGCGCCATCTCGTGGGCTGCGAATATTTTTTTTTCCAAGTTAAAGCTAATTTTTACTCATAGGGTACAATTGCTGGGTTGCATCCAATGTCACATCCACCTCATTAAGCAACGGTCACACTACAGCTTGCGATGGGTTATCGATGAAAATAAGGCATTTTGTTGGCAATCCATGGAGATATACACTTGAGCTAAAAGCTGTGGTCACACAGCAGGTGAACACTTGACTGTCACGCCTTTGCGCACTTGAGTCTGGCGCAGCTCAAGCAGCCACGCTCACTCATGGAGCGTGGTGTGCGCACATTTGGGACAAGTTGTTATGGGAAACACCTAATACTGATTTGAGCGCAATCAGCATGTGCAGATACGGACACTGTTTTGATGGAGGCTTTGCTCCGATAATGAAAGTATCATTGTCATTGTCACATTTGTTTCTAGCCATGTTTATAACATTGTTTAAATACTGCTTTATGATTCTGCTTTCTGTTTTGCTTTTGTTTTTGTAAATATTAAGCCTGCTAATAAACACTCTTTCTGCACTTAGATCCATCTACCGCTGTCTATCTTGTAGTGTCCTGATCCCCAGATCTTTAACCCAGCTTCATATAATACGTTGTATGCCTTCATGCTCTTCCAGGTTTTCATCTGTTTGTCCGTGTAGAATGATGTCTGCAGCACCAGGTAGATTGAGATGTTGGGGAACTCAACGGATGGATAATTCCGATTCAGATAGCTTTATTGTCATTACATTGTCAGACAACAACAATATAATGAGATTCAGATAGCACTCCCTGAGGTACAAACAGAACAGTTAAAAACAATAAAACAATAATTTTCCAACTCATAGGAAAAATCCTTCTTTGTTAGCGTGTAAGGATTTATCCCATTGAGTGGTTTCTATATCCACTTCTTTTGAGTGTACTTCTTGGTTTTAATAACTTGCTTGTTTGCTGAAC
>JAODTV010000025.1:41921002-41931072 GCA_025399955.1 Galeichthys feliceps
TTTATTAAACTTGATGCCTTAAATGTGGCTATAAATAGACTATGCCTTTTTTTTAATGTGTTGGGAATTGGGGGTGCATCAGCGAAGTCGGGAGGTAGAAGGGGGTGCGCGGCCTAAAAAGTTTGGGAACCGCTGGTCTAAGTCATCAACAATTGAATTGTCATCAGGTATTTTAAAAGTCAAGGAAGATTTGTCTTGGACATAAAGGCTGCCACATAACAGTACATACAATTATAGTGCAATAATAGACATAACATGCATAGCACAAACAAGTGCAGATAGAAGTACATTCAAGTACATGTAACACAGCCCCTCATTTCACACCTCCTTATGTCCTGACTTTAGACAATTCACTGATGGAGGGATGAAAAAGGTTTTATACCTATTCAGGTATTCTTTCCTGTGTTTAAGTGGAACCTGGTATTGTTTACCTGAGGCCAGCAGTTTATATTCTGAAAACAGGACATGGGAGGGGTCATAATTTTCCTAGCTTGTGTAACTATAGCCTTCTCAAAGAGCATTTGGAGGGAAGGACACTCCCTCACCCCATCACTTTCATTTCTGTGTGGACCGGTTTATTTATTTGTCATTTTAACTTAACTAATATCTTACCAAACCAAGCAGAGAGTCTGTAACATAATATACTCCCTATCACTGACAAAATAGCATCATTCATCATCGACATTCCAAAACAGATTTCATTCAATATATAGGTGATAGCAGGGAGACTTGGGACAGTTTGTATTCCCATAAATTCATTTCAATCAGTCAGATTTTAGATTACATCAGAAGTTAGATGTTGCCCCTTAGAATAACCTACTTCCTTTGGAGCCACGAAGCTGGACACTGCAGCAAGGTACGTGCAGTTAAATATTTTAAAATCAACCAAAACTTGTATTTTCAATATAATCCCACACAATCCACCTCCATTCTATGGTGTCATGTATGCTGGTAAATTTGGGTTTGTTAGGAATTAAAGTATATAGTCACCATATATAGTATTATTTATTAAACTTAAATTGGGGGGGGGGGGGGCAATTAAGGATTCCCCCCCCAAACTTGCCAGATGGGGAAAGTTGGGACAGTCCATGTTACAGGTTTTTCCCCCCTTATGGTTTACAAATATAAAATGGTTTAAAAAGATTTGTTAAAAATATGGGAATGTACCTGCATGAGGATGAAGCTTTTTTCATTCATTCTTTAGAATGGAACCATTCTGTCTTGTCAGGTTTGGGTAAACTGACATTTTTCTATAGTTGTACCTGCATTGTGTGTTCATACAGTTCATATGTAACACATTTTGATAATATAAAAATGAAACGTGTAGGCCTGGATATTTTACTTTTGTTCCATGTCTCTCTGCAAAAAACTAATGACAGAAAACGTGAAGCCTGAATGCCAGTAAATGTGACAAGCTGAGAAACTAATGTTGTGGCAAGAGTGTATAGTACGAGTAAATACTCTCTAATGCAATATGAATGTGACTACTACCTGCAAAGAATTTCACACAATCTACAAAAGCTGAAAACTTGTCCCAAGTCTCCCTGCTTTCCCCCTATATTGTACATACTGTGCTATTCAAGTTGCTATACAACCTACAAACAAAATAATTAGTAATAAGAATATATTTCTTGCACTGACTTTTGCAATAAGGTATTGCACAGGAAAATATGAGGACTATACATGAATATGAATCAAGGTACTGCTCTCACACTTATGATTCATAGTTTGTTGGACACACCTGGTACTTTCAAGAGTCCATCCAATCCCTCTGTCTTGTCATCTCTAGGCAGTGGATGGAAGAATGTGTAGATAAGATCACACTATGAAACAACACACATACACACACCTTTATAATAAAATTGAGAGAGTTAAAAGTGCAAGTTTTTTTGTGGAAAGGAAAAATTTACAATTGACTTTTAAATTTAAATGAGTCATGATATATGAAAGCTATACAAGCAGATGCTCATTTAAGATCTCGAGCAGTTTTTTGTATTGCTGTAGTGTCAGTGAATACTAAATAGAGAAAAGTTTCAAACACTGGTCCTGAAGCCACAAAAAAACAACAAAAAAACAACATCATAAAAAATCACTACGTAGTGACTTCTTTACTGACCTGGGCTACCTCTGCTGAACTCCTCATGAGGCTCTGTACATAAATATTCAGCTCCCCCTTTCTCTTGGATGCCACATCCTTGATGTGTTTGCGTCCCAGCACCAGCTTGTTGGGGAACCTACAAACAGGGAAATGTTCTTAAATAGGTAATTAAGTAACACAATTAACACTGAAATTGATGCAGGTGTTCAAAGTTTGTGGTAGACAGTAAAAAGCAACACACCCTGGAATCTTCCACAGAGGAAAAATGATGGTGAGCTTGTTGTGCAGCTCTTGGAATTCATCAAAGGTACGGAAGACAAATTGGGGTTCACTCTGGCACTCCCTTAATATGCGTACTACATATGTCTATGACAAAAAAATGGCATAAGTGAATCATGAGACAAGAAATCATTGTGAGCCAGCCCAGAGTCATTATGTTACCCTATCTGATTTGAATGTTCTGCCTTGTCTTGCTAGATGTCATTAGCTGGCTAGGTTGTTACTGTTGGCTCTGTGTGCTGTGCTGTGGAGCAAACTCCACTGACTCGGTCATGCTCATTCTTGCATTTTATGCCAAATAAGGCTCTGCGCTGCAACTTCTTAAGGCACAAAGACTCCGACTGACATTATAAAATTCAAATTCAAATGTAATTTAGACATTTAATATTAAAAAAAAAAAACAAAAAAAAAAACACGACTCACATAGTGCTTATCAGGGTTGTATCTTTTCTGGAAAGAAAAGATGGAAGCATCTCTAATACAGCCATCCTGCTTTAGTGTGTATGTACGTGGAGAGAAGGACAGGATGGGCTCATCATTAGATGGCAGGCCAGAGAAACGCAGCTGGGCTAGGTTGTGGATAAAAAAATTAAACTTTGTGGCTACACTGCCAAGACTGGACTCAATCAACCTGAGTAAGAGATAAGGCAAGAAGGTTAATGTTTTAGAATCAAAGCTTAAAAAATATAAATAAAATTGACAACTAATCTATACCTGGTAAAGAAAATGGTGGCTTCTGTATCTGTACTCTGAGGCTGCAGAGCATCATACACATATTTCAGGTCCTGGGCACCAGTCAGCTCAGGCAAACCTGACTGTGTCATCTGTCAAAGTCACATAAAAATAAGTGGCTAAAATGTGTAACAAAATATAAAAAAAATTGCAGATACAATTTGTATGACTCATAACGATCATATATAATAAAGACTGTAGAACATGGAATAGGAATACACAAAATTGCACTGTGCCAAAAATGCCAATATTTTTAAGACTTTTCCCCTTTTTGTTTCTTTCTGCAGTTTTTAGAGCATTACCAGGGACAGCAAGTTAAGGAAGAGGCTGGAGTGTTTGCGGATCAGATTGTATGCCTGAGAGCACAGGTCCACAAAGAGCTGGAAGCGGCTTGTGGGTCTCTCACCCCCATTGATAACATAGGCCATATCGGAGGTCAGGACAAACGGTACTCGGTCCCTGAAGATGAAAAGACAGAGCAAAGTACTGAGCTAATGACCTCAGCTTAAACTGATCAACTTGATCCCCAAATAACTGGAATAAAATGCTTTGAAATAATGCTTCTTTAACCTTTTGAAACTCCCGATCATCTGTGCATGGCCAAGAAATTTGCCAAAGTCAATGTGAAACATGTGCCCCGTGGTGCGAAGCATGATATTGTCATTGTGGCGGTCACAGATACCAAGCAGATAAGTAGCCACACAGCAGCCCGCACAAGAATAGATGAAGTTTTCTGAGGCCTGCAGAAAGATGGGAGGGTAGGTTGGGGTGACAATGAAAGAAACTTAAATTATTTAAGACAATTAAAATGCAAAATGCGAAAAGCCTATCGGACTAGGTTTCTATGCACAGTGAGAGTAAGGATTTAATATTCAAGTTTAGGTCCTTGTACCAAAGAAGCTGGTGGTAATAATAGATCTTGTTGATTATAATAAAATAAAAAAAATAAATAAATACAAATAATCATAATAATAATGCTCTGGATAAGGGTATATGTTTTTTTCTCCTTATACTTGAAAAACAGGGGGATTAGCCTAGCCAGCCCACTAGTATGAGCTACCCCTTCAAGTATAAACTTCAACACGACACTGATCTGGTCTCTGATGCACCAAGTCTGTAATTCCCCATAATATGGTTACCTGATGAAGAGCAAAATATTTTTGGATGCAGAATAATGAATACACACACATTTCCTAGGTGTTCCTGAGTTGTGGCACACAAAGTGGTGAACCTTGCCCCATCCTTGCTCGTGAAAAACTGAGCCTTTCCAATTAACCTGTTTACCTGTGGAATGTTCCAAACAAGTGTTTTTGAGCATTCCAATACTTTTCCAGTCTTTTGTTGCCCTGTCCAAACTTTTTTTGTGTGTGTGTGTTGCACGCATCAAATTCAGAATGAGTGTATATTAACCAAAAACAATTAAATATCTTGTCTTTGTATTATATTCAACTGAATATAGGTCAAAAAGGATTTGCGAATAATTGCATTCTGTTTTTATTTACATTTTATAGTGTCCCAACTTTTTTTGGAATTGGGGTTGTACAAATTGATGTTTATAATTTATAAAATCATACACATCATCAAACTAGGGAAACCACTGTCCTGCAGTTAGAATTCTTCCCTTCTGGCTTCAAAAAGCAGCTGAAAAGATCTTTACAAAATTGAATTGTTTTAAACTGCTCTACACAAAAGTGTTTGTATAAATAAGTTAAAACACACTGATGTTAACTTACCTTCTCGTACTCATCTTCAGCAGGGTTGTACTTCCGTAGCCACTCAGCCAGAGGCTTGTCCTTAAAGGAGCCTGTTATGCCATACTCAACCTGAATCTTCCTTAGCGTCTCTGAGAATGGAACCAATTCCACCATACCTGAACAAGCAAACACAAACTTGTCACAAAGTAACTGAATGTTTTTTATGATTTAAAAATACTTTTAAAGTGTGTCTGACATAATGGGGGACATTCAGAATTGAGTTAAGCACATACTGTATAGCGAGGAGTTAATACCATAATTGTGCACTGTAGAGGCAGAGATGGGATTGAGCGCCGGTCTGTGAATGGAGAGAGCAGCTAGGATAGGTAAATGGCAGAGAGGATGCACCTGTGACGGATTTAATTGATGTGTGCTCTGTGTTGCAGTGAACGGCAGAAGACATAAAAGGGGGAGAGTGCTGAGAGAGTGAGAAGTCATGATCCAGCACACAGCTCTGTGTGGGTCAAAACCACAATGTGTATGTATGTGTAAGTTGCTGGGTGTGTCTCAGAGTGAGACCACTGTCTAATAAAGCCTCTGAAAAGTGCAGAGTTAAGCAAAGTGCAAATAAACAAGTGAAACAGCCCACCTGTCCCTGCCTCTTCAGTCTCTCAAACCCCACTCTGTCACACTGGTGCTGAAACCGGAGACATTGAAGTGAAGTGCCATGATTGAGTCCTTGGCCATCACCAAACTCATCCAAGCCCTCACCAGTGTCCACCAGAGCCAGCACCAAGTGCTTCTCTCTCTGCGCGCAGATCAGGAGCAGCACATTAACGCGCTGTCAGACCCAGCAAGAGGATCGGCAGGTGCTCTGGGCCCTGCTCGAGGCATCAAGTACCCCAGCAACAGCATCTGTGGTGGGCACAGGCTTCCCCCACATCACCTTCACCAACATGGGGCTGCAGGACAATCCGGAACCCTTTGTCAAATTGTTTGATCAAACCATGGAGACATGGGGGTGGCCAGAACAACAATGGGTGGTGCAGCTGCTACCACTCCTGTTGGGGGAAGCCCAACTCATGGCCCAGCAGCTACCCACATCTGATACAGGCCATTATGCAGCGGGTTGGACACACCCTGGAAGAACATCGGCAGTGGTTCCAGATGCTGGCCTTTGAAGATTACAGCCGCACGTTTGCATTTGCACAGAAGCTCTGGGACGCTTGTCAACAATAGTTGCTGGCAGAGGAGCACAGCGCAGAAGAGCTCATCAACGCAGTGGTAATGGAGTCATTCATTGCCCCACTATTAGCCAAAACCACAGAGTAGGTCCAGTGCTACCACCCAACATCGCTGGGCAAGGCAATCCAACTGGCGGAGGACCACTTGGCAGCGTTCCCGCTGGCAGGCGGGTACCCCAATCCTCCTCCCTCTCTCTCTTTCCTGCTCCCCTTCCCCAAGGAAGTGGGAGTCCATTTTCCCAAAGCCAGCTCCCCAAACCCATGGCTCCCCTCTCCCTCGCTCTGTGTCTGCATCCCCTCCCTTGCAGGTGAGTGACTCCAGAGCTGCAGGTATAGGAGGAAAGCCTGGGCTGTGGAGCATAGTGTGGAGGCGGTGGTTAGTCCTCGCCTCACCCATCCACTGATTCTGAGAACAAATTGGATGGGGTTTCAGGCACTGGTAAAGCATTTATTTGACAATGGGACCTGTAACAGTAAAACTCGGGGGGGGTGTTCCCCAGTGCAGTGCTGTCTGGGAAGGTGGTCCCAGGGCTGTCTATCAGCTCCAGATCAGGGGGACATGAAGGGTGGGGAGAGCTCTACTCCTCCACACCCTGCAGGGATTTCTCATAGGAGCAGTCATGAGACAAGACCCTGAGGCACGCTTTTGACCAAATGAGAGTAATTGATGGCCAAAACCTCCAGCCTAACATTGCACTCTCCTACCCATTTGTTTCTATTATTAAAATATATGTTATATTGAGTGAGGCAAAACACAAACAAAAGAGGAAACCAACCCAGTTGTTGGTCCCGAGGAGCTGTAGGTAACTTTTGTTCCATGTGGCGCATCATAATCCCATGGCGGGGCACTTAGGGACAGGATAAAATACTGAACTCTCATGCCCCTTTTCTATTGGCCAGGCATTCGTGGTAATGTTTACAGGTGGTGCACAACATGTTGCGAATGCCAGCTGGTGCCAGTCACCCCAAAAGTGCCATTTTGCTCTTTACCATTGATCAAGATCCATTTTGAAAGAATTGGCATGGATCTAGTTGGGCCATGAGATTTGGCTGCACAAGGACGTTGCTTTGTATTAGCTTTAGTGCATTATGCAACACAATACCCGGATGCAGTACCTCTATGCAACATATCTGCATAGTGTTGCAGAAGCACTCTTCCATGTTATCTCCTGAGTCAGTTATCCATGTTATTTCTTTTGAGATCCCAAAAGAGATCCTGAATGATCTTGCACACTTCGCAAACTATAAGAATTCTTCTTCTTCTTTTGGCTGCTCCCGTTAGGGGTTGCCATAGCGGATCGGTTCCGCGTATTTGATTTGGCATAGGTTTCACACCGGATGCCCTTCCTGATGCAACCCTCCCCAACCCCTGTGGGCTTGGGACTGGCACCAAGTATACACTGGCTTGTGTAACCCCAGTGGCTGGGTATTTTACCTAATCTGCATATCTTTGAACTGTGGGGGAAACTGGAACACCTGGAGGAAACCCATGCAAACAAGGGGAGAACATGCAAACTCCACACAGAAAGGCCCCCGTCAGCCGTGAGGTTTGAACCTGGAACCTTCTTGCTGTGAGGTGACAGCACGGACCACTGCACCACCGTGCCACCGAAAGGAATTCACGGATAAGAAATGGGAAAAAAAAAATAAAAAATCAAACTGAAGGCATTTTTAAAGGAAAGGAATTAAAGAGAAGGGAACTTCTTTAATATTAGAGAACTCAAGTGAAGTAAACTGAAGGGAACTGAACGCTATATAAGGACATCTTTTGAGAAGGTCACAAAACAACATGGTGATAAACTATAATAACACTAATGGGTCAAAATCTACACTAGACATCACAAAGGCGATGAGGTGATGTTTAAGAGCAGTACAAACATTATGGAAATGATTTTCTCCTTCAGACAAAATGAATATCTTATATACAGCCTCTCCAGCGCAACGCTCCTACTACATCTCCCACTCACTCGTCCAGCTCCTCGGCCTCCTCCGTCTTGCTACTGTCTGCGTACAGGTATTTGCTCATGTCCACAGGACGTGGGGTCTTCCTGTCGCTGCCTTTCGGGGGTAAGCTCTCTGGCTCTGGTTCATCAAAGGGATTCTTATACTCAGGTTGCTCTGGATCCGGATCCGGCTCGTCGAATGGGTTCAGCAGATTCGCAGAGCCCTCGTCTTTTACGGTGGACTCCAGAGTGGGTGCCGAGCCCGATTCTGGACAAAAGACACACAAGCAACAGTGGGCTAGTCTGTGTGTACCTGCAAGCCTTTTACTTGGGTTCTAAACATCACATAATGGAGCTGTGATTTTCTTATTGTATTATTTAACACAATAAGAATCATCTCCATGAAAACTGATGTGCTGTATAACTCAATAAAGCACAGCTTGATTAACAATATATTCCAGAGTTTTTAATGTTATGTCATAATATTCAGCTATGAACACTCCTCTCTCGTTCTGTAGGCTTTTTTTTTAGATGAACTTTTAAGACGGAGGGTCATGCAGAGGGTTAAAGGTCATCCCTTACCCTCATCAGGGTCACTGAATGGGTTAAGGTCCACAGGGTCATCAGGTTCCTCGAAGGGGTTGGAGCTGGTGAGGTTTTGCTCCTGCTCGTCCTCGTCCAGGAAGTTCAGCTTACTGATCAACTCTGGGCAAAGCAAACGGGTGTGAGGAGAACAAGAGACAATATACACCCACATGGACACACAACGCCATGTTATTAAATCATTATGACTGATTAGAACTGTAATTAAAAAATAATGAATATGTAAAAAAATATTGCTTGCAATTAATATCAACAATAAAAGCTTTTGATACATCAATGAAGCAATAATGTTGTTTTTTTAAACACAAGCACAAAATGAATGCAGGAATGAAAATAAAAAATAATAATAACCACCACCTGCATTTTGGAGTGAACCATACACACAGATAATAATAGTGACAAAAGTGATTCTAGCTAAAGATATAACTTTACTGAAGCAGAAAAGATTTTAATATGAGACATTAGCCTCATACTTCCTGTGCAAAAATTTAAAACCCTGGACACTGAACACGTCAAGTCAAGTTTATTTGTATAGCGCTTTTAACAATAGACATTGTCGCAAAGCAACTTTACAGAATTTTAGTGACTTTAAACATGAGCTAATTTTAACCCTAGTCTATCCCCAATGAGCAAGCCTGTTGAACACGTCTTGGCTGATCAACAATCTAGAACTGACAGAAGGACGTCAAAGCTCCAGATCCATATTGTATTGTAAAAGGCTTTAATGAAACAGTCGTACTGTACATTATTATTCACCCTTCCATAAAAGGGCGGAGCCAGTATCAGAAAGTAGCTGTAACAGGCCAACGAGGTAGGCCTGGTTCACTACAAAGTGCAGAAAAGCAAAACTCGAGCACAAAACAGGGACGAAATGAAGGCGGCATATAAAGAAAATGGAACTGAACCCAAAATCACTTCACATGTTTTTGAACGGAGACAGAGTCGGACACGATACACGACAAACAGCACCACAATGCAAAGGAAGGGGAAAGACAGAGTGATAGGAGAGAGAGAGAGTGAGAACGAGAGAGAGAGAATGCACAGGGGGGACAGGAGAGAGTGAAAAGTGAAGTTAAAGCTGAAAGCTGAAGACCTGCAGGAGAACAGGCTGCTTTGAGGGCGTGCTTTGGGCCTTCATCTGCGTCTCCATCTATACTGCTGAGGGCATTTAACTGCCTGACTATCTCTGTAAAAAGAGCGACCAGGTAACAAAACTCATCAATACACACACACACACACACACACACACACACTTCCACCCTGCACGATAAAGGCTAAAACAATTATCCTGACAATATTCTCTCAATATCGGTTTTACTGCATTTTATCATCACTGAATTATAATGACAATGACTTCAAACTCAATATTACCGTAATTTCCCGATTATAAACCGCGGTTTATACATAGATTTTGCAAAATTTCTTCAGCTATGCGGTTAATACATGGGGGAGGTTTATACATGGGAATACATTTTTA
>JAODTV010000025.1:42750546-42760894 GCA_025399955.1 Galeichthys feliceps
CCTCGCAATCTGACAGATTTGGAGCGCTTTTGCAAGGAAGAGTGGGCAAATATTGCCAAGTCTAGATGTGGCAGGCTAATAGACTCCTACCCAAAAAGACTGAATGCTGTAATTAAATCAAAAGGTGCTTCAACATAGTATTCGTTTAAGGGTGTGCACACTTATGCAACCAGCTTATTATAGGTTTTTTTTTTTTTTTATGTTTTTCCCCTTAACAGATTTGTTTGCTTTTCAATTGAATTGTACACATTATAGGTCACATTAAAGGTGGGAAAAGTTTTGAAATTACTCTTGTGGTCTCATTTTTTTACATCAGAAAAACCTATTATTTTAACAGGGTGTACACACTTTTTATATCCACTGTACATGCATCATATAAATAGTCCTATGGTGTTTCCTAGGGTCAATTGAATTAAGCAGTTTTCGGTTATCCCAGCCGCATACATACGTGCATTGTATAAATAATCTGATGGTGTTTCCTAGGGGTGATTGGATGAAGTAGTTTTCAGTTATCCCAGTCACACACATATGTGGATCGTATAAATAGTCCTATGGTGTTTCCTAGAACAACCTATCATTTTAATGGGGTGTGTACACTTTTTATATCCACTGTACATTATAATCAAGATTAATGGAAGCACTATGTTAGAAATCAACTGCAGTGAAAGTACCTGATATCTTCTTACATTCATGTTTGTGTTGGTATGTTAAGGTTGTGGTGGGCGGCAGTGCCAGTGGCTGGGGCCCTCTGGAGGATAACTTCTCCACCACAGACGAACGTTTGTGGCTTCTTCATCCTGGGGGTATACGCATGCCTGTGTGTGGCTCTGATGGCAATGCCTTTGCTTTCATTGAAAAGTCAAACACTCGCTATGCTGTTACCACTGATATCAGTGTAGGTCAGGATGCCTTGATCCAGTTTGACTTCTCTGCTTCCTGCTCTGTCACCTCCTCCTGCTACTGTAAGCCAGCCACTCAGGATTTATATATTATCCATATCATTCTGAGCCATCTGTTTTCTAACATGCATACATGGTTTTATGTGCATGCATATGTGTAAACAGCAGTGGAATTGGACTACTCTCTGGATCTTGGACTTACTTGGCAACCTCTCTTAAGAGACTGTTTACCCACAAGTCCAGACTGCTCCTCTTATGCGCTTCAAAAGATGTTAGTCTCAGACACCTACAACAAATGGGGCAGAGTTACCTTACCCATCCCAGCCTATGCCAGGTAAAGTTATATTGTACTACACTTTATTCACCATTTTCTAAACTTTTAAGTACCCCAGCACAAACACCCAGCTTGTGATTCTCAGGTCTTCAGCCACCCGATTCCGATGGCTTCAGCAGGCTCCCTTTGACAAGCAGCAAACTTGGGCTTTGGACAATCTCTACATTGGAGATGGCTGTCCTGAAATGTGCTCTGGTCATGGTCGTTGCAAGCAGAATTCCTGTGTGTGAGTAAATTGCATTTTCCACAGTGAACATCATTCTTCAAGATTATATACTTTATGGTATTTTGTTCCCCCCCCCCATTGAAATAAAAATGTTTACCTTACAAGATTAATTTCAAGCATAGGTATAGATAGCCTATTAGACATATTTCTCATATAACATTTATGGGAGATGATATTTATTCCATTGGGCATGTCCTTGGGGAATTCCTTGAGATTTCTACTTTCAAAACATACCAGTAGGTAGATTGGCTACACTAAATTGCCCATAGTTCTAAATGAGCATGCATATGATTGTTTACAGAATTTAAGCCTTTATACATTACATGTACATGAGAGCACAGTGAAACTCTTTCTTTGCATTTACCCCATCTGGGGATGTGAGTATACACTGTGCTGCAGTGCCCAGGGAGCAGTTGGGGGTTAGTTACCTTGCTGGGAATTGAACCTTTAGGTCCCAAAACTGCTTCTCTTTCTGCTTCTTAAAAACACAGTTTGTGTAGCCCCTTCGGACATAACATGTACAATTGTACACATGACGTTCCATAGCATGAGCTTCCATAGCATTTTTCCTTGTGTACGAAGGGGTTAGTCTTCCAATGTCATGCCAGCCTTATGCCTCAGGTCTATCCCATTCTCATGCCCAGTATGCCCTGACCAGTATAAGCAGTTATAAGCCAGGCCTACGTCTTTGGCTGCCACCCAAAAGAATGAGATCGCGGATACAAGTGGTCAAAATGAGTTTTCTCCGCAGGGTGGCTGGGCTCTCCCTTAGAGATAGGGTGAGAAGCTCGGTCATTCGGAAGAGACTCAGAGTAGAACCGCTGCTCCTCCAAATCGAAAGGAGTCAGTTGAGGTGGTTCGGGCACCTTGTTAGGATGCCCCCTGGATGCCTCCCATAGGAGGCTCTCTGGGCATGCCCCACCGGGAGGAGACCCCAGGTTAGACCCAGGACACGCTGGAGAGCTTACATCTCTCGGCTGGCCTGGGAACTCCTTGGTCGTCCCCCGGAAGAGCTGGTGGAGGTGGCCGGGGAGAGGGAAGGCTGGGCATCTCTGCTTAGGCTGCTACCCCCGTGACCCGGACCCGGATAAGCGGTAGAAGATGGATGGATGGATGGATATTTATTTATGCTGTAGGCCATAATTATCAATATTAAAATGGAAAAATGTTGGAAACATTTTAGTTTACATTTAATGAGTCTAGAATACATTAAATTTTCAGTTTCTTAAATAACTAATGGAAAATATTGAACCTGTTCATGATATTCGAATTGTTTGAGATGCAGGAGTATAGTACACTCTAAGTCTAGGCCACACATTGCATTTTCTTTTTACCATGTTATTATGTTTCTCTTCCTATCACTTAGGTGTGATCCAGAATGGGGAGGTCGATACTGTGATGAAGCCCTAGTGCCCCTCTTGTCCCAGCTAAAGGATAGCTTTACTCATGCACCCTCCCTCAATCACTGGCATCTATTAACTGGTGGAAAACTGAGTACAGTGTGTAGGGCTGTAGCATCAGGTACAGCTCTGCACTTTAGTGGGGTAAGACAATAGACATCTTTATAGGTTAAATAATGATGAGAAAACAACTTTACTGTTCTGGTTTACTGGGTTTTCTAACTATTTAGCTGGTTATTTATTTTATTTATTTTGATTACACTATAGTTTTACTCCCACAAGCTGGCCTAGTGGTTAGCGTGTCTATCCTAAAAATTGTACCTTCTGTCATCTATATCATAGGTGAGAGACCCAGGGGTTTATAAATAGAGGTCAGCACCACCCAATGTGCTTTAAGGGCCTGGTTAGTACTGGGACGTGAGAATGCCTGGGACTTCCTGGCATGGTAGGGATTTTGATAGTTTTACTACAGTGTGCTTACGTATATGGCTTATTTATTTAGCACTGATTTAGGTAGTGGTAAACTACAGTATCAAAGTGAGAATATTTAAATACAATTAATAGATTGGTTGGCAGTGCAATAGAATCAAATATTCATTGTAAAATACCCTTTAAAATATGGTAAATTAAAGCCTGATATTCAAATCCATTTAATTCTCCAGTTTGACTGACTAGTATACACGTATATTCAGATGGGAAAAAAGAATGTCTAAGCAACTCTTCCAAAATAATCTGACATAATCAAGAATATACACTCACTGTACACTTTATTAGGAACACCTGCACATCCATACAGTTATCTAATCAGCCAATCATGTGTCAGAAGCGCAATATATAAAATCATGCAGATCCAGGTGGAGAGCTTCAGGTAATGTTCACATCAAACATAGCATGGAAAAAAGTGTGATCTCTGTGACTTTGTGGCAGTGGATGTTGGTACTAATTCATGTCAATTCAAATTTATTTGTATTGAGTTTTTAACAGTGGACATTGTCACAAAGCAGCTTGACAGAAATATATAAATTCCAGATGTAAATGTACATACATAAATTTATTATGGACTACAAGCCAACACATCAGGCCTGCAGCAGTGAGCCTGATGACTTCTTTGTACATTTTGAGACACAAAACAGGGAACCAGCAAAGGAGGTGACCCCCTCCCCCAACAACCATGTACTCTGGCTTTCTTCTGCTAAAGTGAGGAAGAATCTTCACAGAGTGAATCCATGAAAAGCAGCGGGCCCTGACAACATACCTGGCCAGGTGCTTAGGGAATGTGCTGACCAGCTTGCAGACATCTTCACAGATATTTTCAATACATCCCTGAGCACAGCTGTGATATCTGCCTGCCTCAAGACCACTGTAGCAGCTTTTTCAGTTCCCCCTTTTGTTCCCTAGTTGGCTACTACTGGTGACTGAGTTGGATATGTCTTGACACGTGCAGATGAAAGATGATTAATAGAAATTGATCCAGTCAGTCCAATGACCATTTATTGTGACAAAACGTAGCATATTACAGATGACTTGTAAAATAAAATTAAAAAAGGAATTAAACTAAGAGTCAGTCTGTCTATGGCAGCTTCACACGACATGGCACACACATCATGGCATGGTCAAAAGACTGTTTGCTCTCTCAGCCACACCCAGATGCTGTGACTTACAGTTCTTAAGGCCTTCCCCCTTGGGCTTCACCTTTAGCCTCCCAATTATCCTCTAGAGGGGGGTAGACAGACCTGTGGCCATATAGAAACATTCACACAGACACAAACTCACACTCACACACCAATAACAACAAAGAAACAATGAAAATCAACTCAAGGCTCAATTTGGCTCCTACAACCACCAAAATCATGCCAGTGCCAAAGAAGTTGACCGTGTCCCGTGTCAATGACTACCGGCTTGTAGCACTCATGCCCATCATCATGAAGTGCTTTGAGGGGCCCGGTATTGAGGCACATGAAAACACAACTGCCACAGGAATTAGACCCCCTACAGTTTGTTTATTGCCAAAACTGCACAACAGACAATGCCATCTCAATGGCCCTCCACCTGACCCTCTCACACCAGGACAAAAAGGACAATTATGTTAGAATGCTGATTATTGATTTCAGTTCAGCATTCAACACAATAACCCCACAAAAGCTGGTTCACAGAAGTCAGACCTGCTGGGCATGAACACCTCTATTTGTAATTGGATCCTGGACTTCGTGACTGACCTGTGGAAGTCAGTCCTGTAGGGTTCCTGTGTCCCAGTTGGTCTCTGTAGGACACAACACCTCCCAGGACCTCACACTGAGCACAGGCAGCCCTGAGGGTTGTGTGCTCAGCTCACTGTTGTTTACTCTGCTGACACATGACTGTGTTGCTCAGCACAGCTCAAATTGCAGCATCAAGTTTGCAGATGACAGAACAGTAGTGGGTCTCATCAGTAATAATGATGAGTCTGCATATAGAGCAGAGGTCAAATGCCTAGTGGAATGGTCTCAGGACAACAACCTGACTTTTAATCCCAAGAAGATTAAAGAGATGGTTGTTGACTTCAGAAAAAATCCTGCCGCTTGCTCCCCACTGACCAATTAATGGTTCTACTGTTGAAAGAGTCAGCAGTCTGAAGTTCCTGGGAGTGCACATGGAAGACAACCACTCCTGGACCCTGAACACCACTGCCATCACCAACGCCTCTACACTTACTGCGAAAGCTGAAGAAGGCCAGCCTCTGTCCTCACATCCTTCTACCGAGGGTTACTTGGCAAACCTTGTCAAGCACTAGACAGAGTTACATTCAAAAATGCCAGTTGAAACTTTATTATGCAAAAAGGAAATCTAATGTTAACTGTGCCCAGAAGCGCTGTTGACTTCTCTTGGCTCAGAGGCAACTGGTATGAAGCATCACACAGTAGAAACCTGTATTGTGGTCAGAGGAATCAGTATTCCAGGTCTTTATTTTTTTTTAAGAAATGGAAACCATGTGCTCTGGACCAAAGACGAAAAGGACCATTCAGACTGTTACCAGCAACAAGTCCAAAAGCCAGGGTCTGTCATGGTATGGGCTTGCATCAGTGCCCTTGGCAAAGCTAACTTACACTTATATAATGGCAGCATTAATGTAGAAAAGTACATTGAGATTTGGAGCAACATATACTGCCTTCAAGGCATCTTTTCTCAGGATATTTCAACAAGACTGTGCAAAACCAAATTCTGCACATATTACAAAGGACTGGCTGTGGAAGAAGAGGGTGCCTGTCTCCTCTGTCCCCAACAGAGAATGTGTGGCAAATTTTGAAATGAAAAATACAATGATGACCCCATATTTTGCACACCTTAAGACCTGTTTGCAGGAAGAATTGGACAAACTAACACCTGAAACAGGTAGTGTCTTCAGTCCTGAAAAAAAGTGGTCTTCAGTCCCAAAACATCTTTTAAGTGTTTTGAGAAGGAATGGCAACATTACAAAGTGGTAAATGTGTTACCATTCCAACTATTTTTGAAATGTGTTTCAATAACTAAAAATTAAATAACTGTTTATTTAAAAGAAAAGAAAAAAACAACAATAAAATTCATGAGGTGAAACATCAAATAATTTGCTGTTGTTTGGAGTGCATTACAGGTTAAAGATTATTTACAAATCATTGTTTTCAGTTTTATTTTCAATTTCAACATACTGTCCCAGCTTTTTCTGATTTGGGGTTGGAATTTATCCCTAATGAGGCCAGAGGTGATAGTGGCAAAGAAAAACTGCCTGACACAAAATGAGTAAGAAACCTGGAGAGGAACCACACTCAAAAGGGAGCCCATCCTCATCTGGGTGACACTAGATTGTGTGATTTATAAATAACTCACTTCTGTAACTGTGGGCTATGTAGTCAAAAAGTGCAATGGTGTAACGACCAAATTAATTATCGTTATCAGTTTAAGTCTATTTTGATGAAGGTATCAACTGTTCACTGATAGAGACTTACTGATTGAGTGCAAAACTGTTCATGGCAACTGCAGTCCAAAGTTTTTGTGGCAATTGTAGTCCTAAGCCATCGTAGCTAAACTATTTGCATCAAGTGCAGTCCAAAGCCATCTTCTAAGTGTATTTTTGGGCTGGCCATATGGGGACATCCTTTGCAGGACTGAAGTGAAGAGAGCTTCAGCCAGAAGTAGGGCATCAGGATGGATCAGGCAGGTCCAGAGAGCAGGAGAGGACAGCATCACTGATCTCAGGAGTAGCATGTGTAGCAGGGGAGAGAGAGAGAGAGAGAGAGAGAGAGAGAGAGAGAGAGAGGAGATTATTAATTAATGCTCATTGTCATGCTATGGTTAAGAACAGTGTACATTGTCTGCTGACTGCATGCAGGGACTCCGGCAAGACTAACTATGACAGCATAACTAAAAGGGTGAGCCAGACTGTAATATGGACTTGAGGGCACCCTGGGACATAAAGTGATGAGCCACCCTACTGTCAACATACATGAGTGAATGAGAGTGGGGGGGGGGGGGGGTGGATGAGTAAGGGTAGCCCTGAACCCTGCAGAGCTGTTCCTTTACCTTATAAAATGCCATTTACAAAAGGCTTGATTAAACAAATATGTTTTCAGCCAAGACTTAACACTGAGACTGTGTCTCAGTCCCAAACACTAATTAAAAAGCTGTTCCATTACTGTGGGGCTTTGTAAGAGAAGGCTCTGTCCCCTGCTGTAGCGTTCACTATTTTTGGTACCAACAAATAGCCTGCACCTTTTGATCCAAGTAGGCATGTTGGGTCATGAAAAACCAGAAGTTTGCTCGGGTACAGTGGCACAAGATCATTCCGTGCTTCATAAGTTAGTAGTAGTATTTTATAATCAATGTGAACTTTATTTGTAAGTCAATGCACTGTGAATATGCGTGATGTGGTCATATCTTCTGGTTCTAGAAAGAACTCTTGCTGCTGCATTCTGGACTAACTGAAGCTTGTTTATGCACCTACTTCAGTAAGGTACCACAATAATCCAACCTAGAGGTAATAATTGCATGAACTAGGTTTTTTTTCTGCATCGTGCAGTGACATTATATTTCTTATCTTTGCAATATTTCTGAGATGAAAGAAGGTTATCTTTGTCATCCTAGTTATCCTAGTCTACATGAGCTTCAAATGAAAGACTGGAATTAATAATCACATCAAGGTGTTTTACTGCTACACATGATGAAACAGAAAGGCCATCCAGAGTCAATTTGATTTTAAAAATAAATAAATATAAATCTAGGTCTAAAAAATGAAACATAATTTAAAACATTTTCAGGGTTCCAATCACTATTGTTTGGAGAACACTCATTGCTGATCTGTGTTTTTAAATGTGTACTGCCCCCTAGAGTATGGATGTACCGAGCAACTGCTGCATATGTACACTTCAGCAATACGAATCAGTCAGTCAGTCAGTGAGTGAAAATGCCTCTTCTATGCAAATGCCTCAGACTGGTGTGACATGCACATTAGGATAAACTTCTTAAAGCCTGTCAGAAGAACAGAAAAAAAAATCGAAAAGAATTTGAACATTAATCAGAAAAGAAGGGTTGGGTTGAATGGATATAAAAGAAAGGCATAACACTATGACAAGTTTCCAGTGGAGTGTATAAAGGACTGGACTACATTCTTTCAGAAATGGGTAGTGCCAAGCTCCATTCAAACTTAATTAACTGTGGATTAGCTGGAGCTTTCAGTGGCTTACTTCCAGACATGACCTGAGAATCATTAGGCATTGGCCCAGACACTTGGACCATGACCTGCTCCATCACCAAAATGATGATACACTGGATCTGTGGCATGTGTGTGTGTTTGTGTATGTGTAGATCTACATTTGCTCAATAAACCTTTAGTTGTAGCTTTGTTTTCTTTGTAAAATCTGAGAAAGGCATTTGACTGTGGTTCTGCTCACTTATCCAGTTGATTTTATTTCCCTGACAACACCAAAAAAATAAAGAATAATACTGCTTCCATGATCCTCAGCCCATGCCCTCATCACCAGAGATTACTGATGTTGGCAATTACACGGCTCCCTTTAAATAATCTTGACTCAGTGTCACTTTGCGGAGTCTTGCTCCAGCATTATGCATGTGACACTTCCAAGCCATTTTTATTTGTCTGTTTTGATCATAACCTGCTTAATATTTTCTGATTTACGCTTGTCTAGTTTAGTAGATGTTTTTAGTAAATGGGCTGCCAAGTGCATGGAAAAGTATGATGTAAATGGTTTTAATAATGGAGAATAAAGAAATATATGGCTGGTATATACAGTGGTGCATTGGTGGCATCACAGCAAGAAGGTTCTGGGTTTGAACTTTGCAGCTGACTGGGGCAGTTCTGTTTGCATGTTTTCCTTGCACTTGCATGGGTTTACTCTGAGTTCCCTGGTTTCCTCCCACAGTGCAAAGACATGCAGATGAGGTCAACTGCTACTCTAAATTGCCCATAGGTGTGAATGTGAGTGTGAATAGCTGTTTGTCTCTTTGTGTTAGCCTTGCGATAGATTGGCAACCTGCCCAGGGTGTATCCCGTCTCTTGTCTGAAGTCAGCTGGGATTGGTTCCAGCTTCTCCAATAACCCTGACTGATAAACGACATAGAAAATGGATGGATAGATGAATGGCTTGTGCACATGAAGCCTTTTTTTTTTTTTTGCATCTCTGTGTAGGTTTTCTCCATGCTCTTTGGTCTCACATAAACATGCTGATAAGTGCATTGGTTACATTAAATTGCTCCCAGATGTGAATGAGTGTGGACATGGTGCTGTCCGACTGACTGGCATTTCATCCAGAGTGTATACATGCCCTGCACCCAGTGTTCCCAATATAAGCTCTGGATCCACTACAACCATAAACAGGACAAAGTGGTTAACTTTTTTAACATGATAGTTGATCTATTATGTTATAGCCACCTTGCAGTGATGTCACACTTACATTAGCAACTGTTGCTACCCTTGTCCTGGGGGACAAGTGAACTTTCTTTACATACTGAAGACAAGTGATATTGAAGATGTCAGACCTCCATATTTTGAAGAAAACTACAAATAAAAAAAGCTTTACTACCGGATTACTTGGATAATCTAAGTCAGAAAGAAGCAAAGGATAGCTATATGTGGAAATTAGAGTTTATTAGAGCTTATGATCCGTACAAAGTTCCTCGAAAGGATTGGAGTGATGATGTAGATTTGTGGCCTAGCATTACCTACGGTACATAGATGTTGGAATGTACCTTCTCACTGCATTTTCTCTGTTTAAAAAAGAAACAACAAACCTTATCATTTGCTGGAAGAGAAGAGCAGGGAGGATTGAGACTCGAGCGGCTGTGGTTTGGTTACACCCTATCAGAGAGCAGGCACTTATGGATGCATGTGCAGGGGAGAGCGGGGTAGCAAACATGCAACGAAGCCAAATCGAGAGACAGGAAGTGTAGTCAGTAAACAGGCGAGGGTCAGTGGATCGGCGAACAGAACAACGGAGAATAGACGAGAGGCGTAGAGAGAATA
>JAODTV010000025.1:43182551-43193816 GCA_025399955.1 Galeichthys feliceps
ACAGCAGGTGCTTCCACTTTGCCACTCACCTCTCCCGGCCTCGCTCCCCATTCACAAACCCGCTTGACCACGCCCCCGCTGCCACAGTACCATTTCCATTTGCACTTCCTGTCATACATGTGACTTTAATGTGAAAAATGTTTTGCGTTTCAATTTTGCGAAATCGTCTGAAAAACCACCTCAAGCGAGCAAGCGTAAAGACATTTTTTTTCGCAATTTGAGAATTTTTTCAAAGTCACGTGTTTCCATTAGTCATTTTTTTTAGTTCACAATTTCAAATTGTGCATTAAGCAGGTTAATGGAAACAGCCACTGCTTTGACACTCATTTACCCAGGTTCCTTACAGAATCATGCAGAAATGCATATTTTTCCAGATTTCTAGTTCCTGCAGTTACTTAGTCTCTGAATTTTCCGAGGTCTCCAAGTCTGCAGTTTCCTAGCTTCTTATTTTTTCCTCGTTACCATTGTTTCTCCTCGTTCCCTCGTTCTACTAGTCCTCCGATAGAGTTCTCCTCCTGCTTTCGTTGTGTCATAGATTTCCGAGTCCTCTAGTTTCTTCTCGCCGTCATTGTTTCCGAGTTCTTCTAATTCTCCTAATTCTTTGCTCTAGTCTCCTGTTTTCTGAACTTCTTGTAGTTCCTCTCTCTAGTTCTCCTCGTGTCCGAAAGTATTCTACTTTCTCTACTTCCCAAAGTGACCCAATTTCTTTTCTTATTGTTTCTCAGATTCCTACTTCCTGTGTATTGAGTTTTGTTTTCTGTCTGTCGACTCAGACGCCACTTCTGTCTGCAGCGTTCCTGTCTGCCGGTATGTCTGCTCATGCTGATAATTTTGGCAGTTCTCGTTAAACTCTGCTTTTATGCCTAATGGTGTCTGGCTCAGATCAGTCACAGTGGTTTAATGTAAACCATTACCAAGTTCTCTCTCTTCTGGTCAGGATGAAACTATCCACCACATGACCTGAGCTTTTATTATGATCGGTGTGTTAGACCCTTGCTGTGACCTCAGTGTGTGTAAATCCCAGAAAGCTTTCCGACTGAGCTTTTTTAATCTACATCACATTGAGGAGTTTAACCTCCACCTCCCATGCTCTGACCCACTCTGCCTCTCTTCTCTGAGATGCCTGCATTCACATTCAGTGATCTCAACAGGGTTTAGACGTTAACGGCTCAGCTGCTGGGCTAAACTCGGGCTCGCTTTGACCTCAGTGTTGCTGATGGATGGGATTTCTTTCTTCTTTTTTTTTTTAACCTCAGCAACAGTCCACAAGCCAGGCTCTGAAGTTTGGAACCAATAAGTGTGTCTCAGTAAGACTCTTTATATCGTGACTTATATTTATACATTCTTATGATACTGTATGATCCATTATGTTTAAGCGTTGATCAAATTTGACAGTAAAGGTTAATGGAATTAATTAAGGTGATACTAGGCATTTCTCAGGGGCGGTACGGTGGTGTAGTGGTTAGCACTGTCGCCTCACAGCAAGAAGGTTCTAGGTTTGAGCCCAGCAGCCGAAGGGGGCCTTTTTGTGTGGAGTTTGCATGTTCTCCCCGTGCGTGCATGGGTTTCCTCCGGGTGATCCGGTTTCCCCCACAGTCCAAAGACATGCAGTTAGCTTAACTGGCTACTCTAAATTGTCCGTAGGTGTGAATGTGTGTGTGAATGGGTGTTTCCTAAGCCCAGAAATGGGAGGGTTGCAGCAGGAAGGGCATCCGACAGAAAACTATGCTCCAATTAATATGACATGTGGATCAATAAGGTCCACATGGACCCCAATCTGAAGATGATGATGATGACGAATACTAGACATTTCCCAACTTATTAAGTAAGGAATAAAACTGTCGGTGTGTCGTGCTGTTGTAAGGAAATAATCAGTATCAGGGTGGTGTGATAGACGGGTTGCTTTTAGTGTTGTAGTTTCCTGAAGTGTTTTATTTATTCCGATTAAAATAATTAAATGATTTATAGTTGTGTTTAATGTTGTGGAACCGCGAGCTGGCCTAGTGTTTAGCGTGTCTGAGCCATTACTCACTAGAATAGAACTAGAACTAGAGTTCTACTCATGGTCGGGTTGTACCAAAGACCATCATAAAAATGGTACCTACTGCCATCTGGCGAGGTGCCGCAATACAGATGTGAGTAGGGAGTCAAACTCTCGTGTCTACCAGAGGACCAGCCCCCCATTGTAACCCTAGCTATGTAATAGTCGAGAGGCCAAATGCTATGGAAACGGAGATTGGCGCCATATGACATTTCTTGTGGCACAGGAAGGACTTTGATTTAATATTGTGGAATGTCCTTACAACAAGTGAGTTCCTGTCCCTGCCCTGAAGATGTCGTCGATTGAATGGCTTTGTAAGTTGTATTCCTGTCGAATTGATAAATACCTCAGCTGAAGGACGTGGCATCTTTAAGTCTCACTACCCAGAAATCATGACCCCAGGCGATCCTGAACAATCCCCAGTCTCATAAAGACCTAAAACTTCCTTTACAATCAGCACAGCAGCCAGAACTCTAATTTCCCAGACCTCTAATTATGGAACTCATTTGTTGATGTTAATTATAAAGCATTTTATATACCTTGGTATATAGTACTTCATTTAAATTATTTGCAAAGTTCAGATGTACTTCACTGTAAATTGTAAGCTAGATTTTCTTCCCCTGAAACAGGCTTCCTATACCTACCTGATTTAAATGCAGAGATTTGCACGCTCAGAACCCTGGTAGTACAAAATATTGCACCATACCTGATTAAGTTTATCAGGAAATTGGCCAAACTTGGGGTACGTACGTGAGGTATGTTGATGTACAGCATCTGGGTCTCCTAGAGATTTAGGCCAGCTGCCTTTACTTCTTTTTATACCTACATTATGGCCTTGGAACTCTTGTGCAAGTTACAGAACCAGTCCAAGTTCCTCCTCTCAGGCAGATACTAATTGAAAAGCTTAACAAGAACACGTAAATATATAAAATCACCTTGGGTCTCACACTTTGGAATAAGATCCTCTCTGATTGGCTGTGGTGTTCCCTAAACAAAGATGAAGAGCTTCAAAGATAGGCACAAATCATCAGTCTGTTTAACCTTAGCAAAAATGCGACAAGTCATCTACATACTAAACTATTGAGCTCGAATTCATATTTACACCATGATGGAAGAAACACTCTTGTGATCAAATATAATCTATAAAACCTAAAAGAAATACTATATATGATGATGATAATAATAATTATTAAAATGCGACCCAGAACTTGGGTAAAAATACATATTCATATTTCAAATAAATGTCTACTCCATTTTACCATTTGTGTTTGAGATTTCCACGCTGCTAATGTCAAAGTTCATATCTTGTTTGATTATCCGAGAACATCTCAAACGTAACACTTCTGATCTGAGTAAGATAACTTCGCTCTTCGCCCACGCATTACTACACTATATTCCAGCTGTTTCTTCTCTGACAATTTCGATGCAAGTTCCGCAATAAAGCACTCAGCTTCTCTGCCATTTCCCCCATACAGTATGAAGATCAAAGGACTAAAGGAACCATGCTTGACTTCTATCATGCATTGGTTGTACTGTTGCTTCTTCTCTTTCTCGTTGCTTATGAAGGCCAGATCCAAGTTCTGGTTCAAGTGGCTCTTTGCGAAAGGGTTGAAAATGTTGCCCCTTTTGCCAAAAACCACTTGCACTGACATCCAGTCAAGCTTCATCAGAAGAGTTGGCACTGCTCGTAAGAAGTTCTGCTGTCAAAGTCTGAAGATGTGGCTCAACCTGGACATCGTGACATACATCCTTGAGAAGATTTGCAAACAGGTCTTGTACCTCATCATGCCGCCGACAGACAAAGCCACCTTTCATACAGCTTTTAAGGGCCCAACAGTACTCAAAATACTTGCTCAAAGGCCCAACAGTACCAGATTGGCAAGCTGGGGCTTGGACCCCTGACCTTCTGATCAGCAGGGTTTATTTTATTTGCTGCCATCTTGGCCAGGACTCCCTGGAAGAAGAGATATTGTATCTCAATAGGACCTTCCTGGTAAAATAAAGGATAAATAAATAAATAAATAGGAAAAGACATGTGGGGGAAAATGGGCTGATTGGCAGTTTCCTAAATTGACCATTGATTCTCCATGTCTTGCAGAAGTGTCTAAACATCTCTGGGCAACAGGTAAACATGATGTAGGCCTCATAAAAGGCATAGAACCAATGGTGATCACCCCAAAATCAGATTTCAGGCCAGGTCGAAGCCAATATCCACGAAAACCTAAAGCCATAGAGGGCATTAGGCCCGTGTTCAACTCCCTAAAAGCAGCAGGAGTCATTGTAGATTGTCCAAACTCCCTTGTGTGCACTCCTATTTTCCCCATAAAGAAACACACTGAACCAGGCCAACCTACTGAATGGCGTTTCATGCAAGACTTACAGGCCGTCAATGCTGTTGTCCGTGCTAGAGCCCCTAATGTCCCAAATCCACATACTATCCTTTCACAGATACCGCCTAATAGCACAAATTTTTCAGTTGTGGACTTGGCCAATGCTTTCTTCAGTGTCCCGGTACACCCAGACAGCCAGTTTTGGTTTGCTTTTCAGTTTGAGGGCTGCCCCTACACTTTTACACACCTGTGTCAAGGGTATTGTGAATCACCCACCGTTTATAATGATCTTCTGCCTGCCTCGCCCTCTGAAGAACAGTGTAGAAGAGACACCATAAAACTTCTGCAGCATCTTGCTGCGGAAGGACACAATGCAAGCCTCCATAAGCTTCAGTTTGTCCAGACGCTTGTTAAGTTCTTAGGACATAACATCTCTAGCTCGGGTAGGTCACTGAGTGAGGACAGAGTTGCTGCCATTCAAAACATCCCCAACCCCGTTACGAAGAAACAAATGATGTCATTCTTAGGGATGTGCTCCTACTGTCATGCTTTCATACCTAATTATGCTGTTCTTGAGTCTCCCCTCAGCTCTCTGATCCACGGAAAGGGACTCCAGGCACACGACACTGTTACTTGGACCCCCGAGGCAGAGGAAGCATTCATTCGACTAAAAACAGCTCTTCTGTTCTACACCCACACTGGGTATTCCAGATGCAACACACCCCTTTACTCAGACAGTAGGCGAGAGAAACGGGCGTGTGACCTCGGTGCTCCTGCAAGGAGGTAAGTTACAACTGGTCGCCTATTATTTGGTCAAGCTGGATCCTGTGGCTGTGGGGCTTCCATTCTGCCTTAGGGCAATTGCCGCAGCTGAAAAGGCAGTGGTCGCATCCAGAGATGTTGTGGGATATGCGGACCTAACACGTTTAGTCCTGCATGCAGTTTCAATGCTCTTACTTGAAAAAAGACATCACATTTGTCAGCAGCACGCTAGCTCAGGTACAACACAGTTTTCTTGGAAATGCCTAATTTCACAGTGAAACGTTGCACAGTCTTGAATCCTGTGATGCTCCTTCCAACAGAGGAGGACGGAGAGCCCCATTGCTGCATCACGACAGTTTCTCAGGTCTGCAGTCTACGTCCGGACCTCTCTGAGGTCCCACTACACAATCTGGACCTGATCCTTTTTGTGGACGGGTCTGCCTTGCGACACCCCGAGTCAGGCACAAGTCAGGTCGGTTTTGCAGTTGTTTCAGAACACTCTGTTCTCACCGCAGGATCACTCCCTAAGCATTATTCTGTGCAGGCAGCAGAGCTTGTGGCCCTGACAGAAGCATGCAGATTAGCTGAAGGTAAGTCAGCAACTATCTACACAGACAGTAGGTATGCTTTTGGTGTTGTCCATTACTTTGGCACCCTGTGGAAGAATAGAGGCTTTCTTACCTTCACAGGGAAGCCTATTACACATCATATGCTTATTCAACAGCTTCTTGATGCTGTCTTGCTTCCTAAACAAGTAGCAATTTGTAAATGTGATGCCGACATTAATGCCTCTGATCCTGTTTCCTGAGGTAATGCTGCTGCAGATGCTGCTGAAAAGGCTGCAGCATCCAAGGGCTACCCTCATGTGCATGCGCTAACCTCTGTTTCTTCCACAGCACTAACACCTACACTTGATTTGCAGGACCTGCAAAAATGAGCTACACCACAGGAGATTTGGCAGTGGAAGAAAGCGGGCTGTGAAAAGCACGATAGCATTGGTATGGTCCAGATTCTGGTAAGCCATGTCTGCCGCAGGGGTACTGCCAACATTTTGCTAAGTTGATACACGTGGGCGAGACCACGTATCAAAAGGGGGAATGATGAGTACAATAACTAAGCACTGGTTCACGAAAGGCTTCACAGTGTTTTTCAAAAACTTTTGCCCAAAATTTTCTATTTATCCCCTCAGGCTGCACACCCAGTCCCAAACCTCCCATTTGACCATTTACAGATGGACTTCATTGAAATGACACCTGCTGAAGGGAAGAAATATTGTCTCGTAATAATGGGCATGTTTTCTAAGTGGGTAGAAGCTTTTCCTACATCCAAACAAGATGCAGGAGCCAGTAGCAAGGGCCCTGCTGTCTGAAATAATTCCCCAGTGGGGTGTTCCACAGAAAATAAGTAGCGATAACAGGACCCCATTTGTCAACCAAACCCTCAAACAGGTAGGAGAGATGCTGGGCACAGACTTAAGACAGCAATGTGCATACCATCCCACAAGTGAGGGCACAGTAGAAAGAGAGAATGGCACTCTAAAAAACAAATTGGCTAAATGCTGTGCAGAAACAGGACTAAATTGGGTAAAAGCCCTCCCTATAGTTCTTTTCCATATGCACACATGGGGAAGAGCAAAAATCAAACTTAGTCCCATTTGAGGTACTGTGTGGCAGACCAGCAAACACAGGAATAGGGCCAAATCCGATGCCATGCCTAACAACAAATTTGTGTGAAAATGAAATGTTCTATTATTGTGCAGAACTATCTCTTCTGTTTTGTGTACCACTCACAAGCAGGTGAAAGATGGTCTTCCGCAGCCTGCAACAGGTGCACTTCACGATCTGCAGCCTGACACCTGGATTGTGGTGAAGGACTTCCAACATAAAAGCTGAAGACACCCCAGGTGGCTTGGTCCATACCAGATCCTCCTGATAACATGGACGGCTGTTAAGGTCGACGAGAGGGTTATGTGGATACACGCCAGCTACTGCAAGCAAGCGCCAATGCCCGAACCTGAAGGGAAAGAAGAGGGCAAGAAAAACAGTGAGTGAAGGAAGGAGTTGGTGACAAAATAGGGTGTCCTTGAGTCTCAGTGAGGTGGGAAGAGTGCAAATGGGCGTGTCTGCACTCAGAGCACCAACAAACATCAAGAAGGATGAAGGGTCCCCCAATCCAAACCACTCCCCAATGACCACAGTTTGAAGAACCCACTAGTCCATCACCTGCTTAGGGTGTGGGCTGTGTTGGCCTTACTGGGGGCCTTGGTGGTGACCCTTACATGCGTCCTGCCATTTGTCATCACCTCATCTGACACAAGCATTGGTCCACACCCAGTCCCAGTACAGAGGAATGACTTCTGGAAATACACAAACTTCACCGTGAAAGCTCTGAATGTGACAGGGGACTGTGTGGTGTGTACAGTCCTGCCAGCATCTACACACCAACCTTTCCCTTTCAAATCTGTGGAGAGCAAAGAAAATGACACCCTGCAGGCAGTGGCATATGTGAACATGATGGTTTGAGAATGGAAGAATATATACCAGAATAAATGTTATAATGATACTAGTCTTACCCAGTCATTCTGGTTTAATAAAGAGCAAGACCCATATGAGCTGAATTGGAGTTTCTCTGGGGAATGGGATGCCAACATCTTCATGAACTCTCCAAGAAAACAGTACTTGGTGTGCGTACACAGTGAAGATGGCGGCATCCCACTCGGGAAAATCCCAAGCTCACTCTGCCAGATCATATATGATGCCTATAACAAAACATGCAAGTGTCACCAGAGCAGTTGCACCCTGTTATATCCGGGGAGGATCTTCTACCAATTTAGCACGGGATACCTCCCAGACTGGTACTGGGTATGTGTGCCTTTACTCAACTACTAACACCTACAGCAGTTTGAGTGGGGATGACACCTAAACAGACCCAATGATACAGAAGGTCTGGAACCAGCTAGAAGTAACCCACTATCACCTTGCCATGTTCGTAAATGAGACAGTGCTGGCCCTAGAAGGGGTGCGGGAAGAATTAACTGCAGTGTGACTTATGACAACCCAGAACAGACTGTCTCTTGACATTCTCCTGGCCAAAGAGGGAGGTGTATGTGCAATGATAGGAGATTGGTGCTGGACATACGTTCCGGCCAACGACAGAGAGCATGGCAAGATCACTCAAGCCATCAGCCGAATGAGAGATATAGCACACCAGTTGTGCTTGGATGAGCATGGAGACTATAACTGGGGGTGGTTGTATGGATTTTTCAGGAAATGGACAGCATATATTTCTATACTTATTCCTGTTGTTCTGATATTATTGTTGATTTGTTTCTGTGCACCATGTTTGAAGCAATGTCTCACTGCTATGATAAATAGAGTAATGTCAGCATATCTATGTAGTTACCAACTAGTTAAAGTAGACCCAGATGAGCTTCCAGACTGGCCTTCATCACCTCACGGGGACTATGATCCTCCATTTGGGGATGAGGATGATGAGGACCTGAAGGAGATATTGTAGAACAATATTTAAGTTTAGCAGCACCATGCATTGCTTTTCCTATCTAAAGAATGCCATGTTCTAGAGATGTCTGTGTCTCGCTAAAACCACAATATACTTAGTTTTCATTCTCCTATAAATTAAATGTCTACCTAAAGCCTAAAGGGAAGGGTAGAGATGGATGTGGTCGGAGGAGGATGGCCGCGAGGTGACATTGTCGTGATGCTGTGAGACAACAGGAGGTGAGATTGAACATGGCAGCGTTCTGTTGCTAGACACCGGGAATAACAACAACACGAGTGGATTCGATCAACTCAGCTTTTTTTTTTTCCCTCCCACATATCGAAACTGCAAAAATACAATTATTTAAGGGTGGAGCAGCTGGAAGAATTTATTGATAAATACTTTGCACTCATGGAGAAATGCGAAGACAATGCGAATAACCCAAGGAAGAGAAAAAAGGACTCTGCCACCGACACAGACGATCTCCTCACTACTGACGTTGACGTGAGTGTCCTAGAATCAATAAACAGAAAATTAACCATTCCCAGATAGCACATATCCGGCGGCCCACTAGTGACAGTGAGTGGCAAATACATCTGGTGGTCTGTTATCGGACCACTAGCGGCTTGCGGGTGGCAGGACATGCGAGAGTAACGAGATCTCGTAATTATAATAGTCATAGTCATTTCCGGCCGTTTGGCGCCGCATGGTTTACCGTTACTCACAGCAGGGTTCTAGGCACCGATCTGTTTGTGCAGATTCTGAAAATAAAGGGTTACAATACTACCCTGCTGTTGTTATAATTGAATAATCTTTAGAATAAAAATATGAGAGCAGTTAAAGTGAATATCTGCATCCTTTATTTTTCCTTTATCGGCTTGCCGACGTTGGCCCGACGAAGGCCCGCTGGTCATACCTCTGATGGGCCATCGGTGCAGCCGACGTAGGTGTGCTATCTGGGTTCTTGAGGAGTTACACCGAGAACTTCAACACGTTTGCGCTCATCTGGAGTACAGCCAGGCTGAAATCCAGACCCTCAAAAATGACACTACAATACTTCAATCCACCGTCAAAACACTCACCAAGCAAATGGATAATGTAATAAAAGAAAACCAGTTAATGAAATAAACTATATACTTGACATTCAATGTCAAAGCATGCGCGATAATTTTCTCAGGAATACCCAAAAATCAGCAGGATAACCCAAACAACACGATCCGAGAATTCATGAACACTGCGTTGAAACTTCCATCAGATGCGATTGAGAAAATAACTTTCCACTGGGTTCACCGTCTCGGCGCACGGGGTAAAGGAAACGGTCTTTGCCCTATTATAGCGAAGTTTGAACATTTTAAACACAAAGAACTGATTAAAAGCAAGGGGAAAGAGCTCAGAGGCACAAACTTTGGGCTCAATGACCAATTCCCTAAAGAAATAAACGAACAAAGGAAAAAACTGTTCCCAATTATGAAACAGCACTGGGCAAAGGGCAACCACGCATCAATTATCGTGGACAAACTGTATATCGACGGACAATTATTCCACGACAGCTCCATCACTCCTTGGCTGATTTGAGTTCCATAACTGTATCAAAACCTGGGTATATACAGTACAAAACCTCCTATTGTGACCTCTCACATCTGATAGCTTACTCAGTCCAAATGCAACTCTCTACCTCACTCTGTCTCTTGCATTCAGCCTTCTCTGTTCTCTCTCTTTCTCTCCTACTCTCTCGCTCTCTCTTACTCACTCGCTCGGTCTATCTCTGTGTATGTATGTGTGATTATGTCCTCTGTGTTTATGTATTGTACAGTATGTGTGTTTATATCATCAATATTTGTGTGATGATACAATTTTGTTGATTCATTGGGAGAGGAATGGATACAATCAGAAAATTTTACTTATCCTGCGGAAATGTGTTGTCGTGAAGCTGTCTTTATTGTGCCATAACGTTGATGACAACTATAATGATGACGGTATTGATGATGATGTTGATGATGATGATTACCATTGTATAGATTATTAGGAACATTGTGATGATGACAATTATTACTCTAGTAATGATATGTATATTTAGTCATACGTGCCCATGTATACATTCTCACACACACACCCTACCTATAAAATGTTTTTTTCTTTTTTACATATACATCGCATGCATTTATACACCTTTCTACACCAGCTATGGCATATTAATTAATATGATTTATATAATTATTGACAAACTATCTGGAGACTAATGTCAATCAGATTTGTGAGCTGGAACACCCATGGCATTAACTCACAGGCAAAGAGAACATAGGTATTAAACCATTTTACTAATCTCAAAGCACATATTTGTCTGTTACAAGACACGCATCTTTTGCAATCCGACAACACAAAATTAAAAACCTCAGTCTACAAATCTTTCTCTAGGATTGATTTCTTCCTTACAAGTAACTCCATGGGTGGCACGGTGGTGTAGTGGTTAGCACTGTCGCCTCACAGCAAGAAGGTCCTGGTTTTGAGCCCAGTGGCTGACGGGGGCCTTTCTGTGTGGAGTTTGCATATTCTCCCAGTGTCTGCATGGGTTTCCTCCAGGTGCTCCGGTTTCCCCCACAGTCCAAAGACATGCAGGTTAGGCTAATTGGTGGC
>JAODTV010000025.1:45521524-45531816 GCA_025399955.1 Galeichthys feliceps
GATTTTGGTGAAAATCGGTCAAAGGTCAAGGTCAAGGTCATCGAAATGACCGGGTGGGATTTGCTCGCGTTAAGCTGTTTTCATTTATTTATTTTTCCAATTTTTGTGTGCTTGTAATTATTTTGTGTTATACAGCTGGCAGGAGGCCCCTCTTTTTGTTTTTTTTACAGCTGCCGATAACCAGTGTGTACTGTTCAGCATTTGGTCAACTGCAATTCATTTGTTTACTTATTGGTTGAGTGCTTGTGGGCCCCATTAATTGTGATATTTCGTTTGTTTTCTTCCAGAAGCTGAAAGCCTAAAGTAGGGGGGAACTGATTTCTTCCAGTGGTGGTATTCTCCTGTGTGCTGTCTGCATTTGTACATCACTGGTCTTGAACCAACACTGCCGTATGTGTGCAAGTGTGATTTGAGGTGACTTTCTATCTTTTGGAATACCTTCTTTGTCTTAATTAGGTGCCTCTCCACCGGTAAGCCTCAGCTTAGGTTTCTACTCTGTCATTTTTGATTTATATTCGTGTGATTCAGATTTTATTCTTTTTCTTTTTTTTGTATACATCATTGTTATTGTCAATAAAAGATTATTAATGGATGGAACCATGTCTTCTGCTTCTTTGTATAATGAATCTGAATGCCTTTTGGGCTATTGATATTGGGTAAGGTAAATATTTCACTGGGTGAAATTTCCAGGGTGGCTTAGTCTGGTCTCTTACATGGGTCAGTATCCTGCAATGCTAACATTTGCCACACTACGTTCAGACCATTTATTTTCCTGTAATTCACATTTTCTTATTCTGGTCCAACACACACACACACACACACACCTCTGCAGGCTACATATTTGTGGCTGCAGTTTCAGAATAGCACATACAATCTTTCTTTTTTTAATGATGTTACTCAGAGACAGGATGTTTTGGCAAATATTCATCAGCTCTGTCATCAACAATGTGCTTCTGAGGCTGTAGGAGGTGAAAATTGGATGTTCCAGACTGGCACTAAGATCGCAGGCCCTAACAGATTAGGTTTTTATCAGGCATAACTCCTCATTCATCACCTTTATTAGCAATGAACCTGACATTAATGACATTAATAGCATTAATGAAGAACATGAAAGTAGTCATCTACACCAAAGTAACACATCTAACAATTTCAGAGAAATTCCAGACAATGCTTCTTTATCTACCTGATGTTTAATTCTATCAGGACCACTTTTAGTCAAATAAACTTCATTTACATTTGTAATACTTGCAAACAAGTTGTATTTGGCAGATGGCTCTGTTCTGGGACCTCCCTGCCCTTCCACGTGCATACATGGAAAGGATAAAGCAGGGAGAGCAGCAGCAAAACCCCACCACAGGGTACAGAACAGAGCGGGCATCAATGACAACAGAGATGACATTGATTAACATCGGAATGTGGGACCTGCCTGCCCTTCCATGTGCCTACATGGAAAGGCTAAAGCAGGGAGAGCAGCAGCAAAGACCCCACATGGGGTACAGAATAGATTGGGCATCAATGATGTGGAAATGGCATTGATTAAGGAACCTCCTTAACTTTCCATGTGCCTACGTGGAAAGCCTTGAGGCAGGGCGAGCACACCTCCCTGCCCTTCCATGTGCCTACATGGATAGGCTAAAGCAGGGAGAGCAGCAGCAAAGACCCTGCATGAGGTACAGAACAGAGCAGGCATCAATGACACCAGAGATGATATTGATTAAGGTCAAAATGTGGGACCTCCCTGCCCTACCATGTGCCTACATGGAAAGGCTAAAGCAGGGAGCGCAGCAACAAAACCCCGCCACGGGATACAGAACAGAGCAGGCATCAGTGACAACAGAGATGACATTGATTAACGTCAGAATGTGGGACCTCCTTGCCCTTCCATGTGCCTACATGGAAAGGCTAAAGCAGGGAGAGCAACAGCAAAGACCCTGCATGGGGTACAGAATAGAGTGGGCACTAATGACATGGAAATGGCATTGATTAAGGGCCATTGATATACCCTTCCACGTGCCTATGTTGAAAGCCTTGAGGCAGGGAGAGCACACCTCCCTGCCCTTCCATTTAGCAGGAGATGAATAGATGGGTTTTCAAGTAGGCTGAAGGTGGATGGATTGAAAAGTGCAGATGGAATTGAATTCCTGCAACAAGTATTTTAATGAAGGATGGCTACCTTTGCAGGATTTGAAACAGTGAACTATAAAGGCACTGTGATGTGAAGTGAACAACATTGATTATATTGTACAATGACATATATCAAGGGGTGGGATATGTTAGGCAGCAAGTGAACAGTCAGTTCTTGAAGTTGATGCGTTGGAAGCAGAAAAATGGGCAAGCGTAAGGATCTTAGCATCTTTGACAAGGGCCAGATTGCAATGGTTAGATGACTGAGTCAACACATCTCCAAAACTGTCGGTCATGGGGGTGTTCCTGGTATGCAGTGATTATTATCTATCAGAAAGTGATCCAAGGAAGGACAATCAGTGAACCACAGAAGCGCAACTGTAGCACAAATTGCTGAAAATCTTAATGCTGGCTATGGTAGAAAGGTGTCAGAATGCACAGCGCATCACAGCTTGCTTTGTTTGGGCTGAGTAGCTGCAGACTGGTCAGAGCGCTCATGCTGACTCCTGTCTGCCAAGGAAAGTGCCTGCAATAGGCATGTGAGCATCAGAACTGGACCATGGAGCAATGGAAGAAGGTGGCCTGGACTGGTGAATCCCATTTTCTTTTACATATGGCCGGCTAGGCGCCTGTGTGTTGCTTATCTGGGGAAGAGATGGCACCAGGATGCACTATCAGAAGAAGGCATGCAGCAGAGGCAATGTGATGCACTGGGCAATGTTCTGCTGGGAAACTGTAGGTCCTGGCATTCATGTGGATGTTACTTTGACACATACCACCTACCTAAACATGGTTGCAGACTAAGTATCCCCTTTCAAGGCAACAATATTCCTTAATGGCACTGGCCTCTTTCGGCAGGATAATGCACGCTGCCACACTGCAAAAAGTGTACAGTCTATGACTTCAAAATGTCACATTAAATAATGCATAATTATATATGCAATGGTCTTACGAATAGATACTATGATGGAAATATTGACAGGCAGAATAGCTACAGAGAAGGTGGCACAAAAGGAAGTGAAGTAAGACCATGCAGAGTCATACATTTTTACTTTGGACTTAGCTAATCCAGATCACGTATATAGTGAGCAGTAGAGAGCATGTAAGTTTGCAGGGTTGTGAGCAGGCATCAATGATACAGAAATGACATTGATTAAAGTCAGAAAACATAAAAGAGAGGTGCTGGGGTGGAGATGGGTTGCAAAATGGCTTGAAGAGGAAGCAGCAAAGGTTGCCAGGTTAAAGCAGCTTAAATAAGGCACCCTATGAGAGATGCCAATATAATGCATAGAAGGGAATCAGCTGAGCTGACAGCTGATGTGGGCTGGCTTGAGATCAGCTGATGTAGCTGAAATTGAGGGCTGAGCTTGACTTCAAAGCCTGTCAGAACTATGCTATGCTCAATTTCAGTCAGGACCACTTTAGTCAAAGAAACTTTATTTACCTTTGCAATAAATTGCAACAAGTTGTATTTGGTGGTGTGGCTATGTTCTGGGGCCTCCCTGGCCTTCCACATGCATTCGTGGAAAGCCTTGTCCCCACAAGGAAAATGTCAGGAAAACCAAGCTCAGAATGAGAGGATGCAAGTGAAGTTATGATGGTTTTTAAAGAAACTTTACACAGGCAGACAAATCCAAAACAGCAGGCAGAAACAGTCAAATGATAGGCACAAGTCAAGTGATTTGCAAACAGCCCCGATAGCAAAATATAACTGGCCCGGACATGGGCCGGATGTGCCAAAAAATTCGGGCCGACTTGGTAAAACGGATCCGCACAAGTGTCTTTTTGCAGAATGGGCCTGACCTGGTATGGACTAATTTGCCAGATCTACAACAGCTTTGGGCCAGAACTGGTCCAGAGCAGCAAACATGCCTTCAGTAAGGCCCAGATCTGGCCCGCATCGGGGCCACATTTGGGCCATTGTGCATACTTAAGCTGGCCCAGATCCGGCATGCGCATCCAGGCCGGATTTTAAGGATGGTCTGTGCCAGATGCGGACCGAACAAAATTTGCTGTCAGGGCAGCCTGTATGCGATCCGTATCTGGAACTGGGCCATAAAACAGGTGTGATTGTAACGCGGATTTGCCGGTTTGGAGGCGGATCCGGCCCAGAATCAGCTGCTATTTGGGTCAACATAGTGTCCAGTTTGTCTATGAATGCTTTCCAGACTTGAGAGGTGAATTGGACACCCCGATCACTGACAATGTCCTCTGAGATACCGAGGTTTCTGAACACATGTTTCTGTTGTTTCAAAGGCTGTAGGTAGACTGGGTAGAGGCACTATGCACAGAAAACAGGAGAAGTGGTCACAACTGACCAAAATAGTGTTTTGCCCTTGAGATATTAGATCACTCAAGAAGTCCATGGCAATGTGAGTCCAGGGATGCTGAGGAGTTGGTAAAGGCATGAGCTTGCCTGTGGGCAATGACCTGGGAACTTTGGCTTAAGCGCACTCAGAGCAAGAAGAGACAAATTAATTAATGTCAGAGATCATGTGGGGCCACAATATATTTTACTTTGAGGAGCTGGTAGGTATGGTGGACTCCTGGATGGCCTGTGGCTGGAGAGGTGTGAGCCCATGTAATGAGATGAGACCTGAGGCATGGAGGAACATGTTTGAAGTTTGCTGGACACCCAGTGGGAATGTGGTAGGGTAATGTGTAGGATAGTTCCTGGTCAAACTCCCAGGTTATGGCATTTATGAAACATGAGCAAGGCAGAATGGTTTCAGGTGAGGGTTCAGGCTCATGAGAGCCATGTTGGTGAGACAGTGAGTTGGCTGTGTTATTGCAGGAGCCAGGATGAAATTAAATTGAGTGAAGAGAGCTGACCAGACTTGTCTTGGGTTTAGCCTCTTGGCAGTGTGAAGGCATTCTAAATTTTTATGGTCTGTGAAGATCATGAACAGACACTTGGCACCCTTGAGCCAGTGCCTCCATTCTTCAAGAGCCAGTTTGATGGCTAAAAGTTCTCTATTGCCGATGTCATAGTTTTGTTCGGCTGGGGATAGTTTTCTTGAAACGAAGGCCACCGGGTGGAGTTTAGGTTTCTCACCAAAGCATTGAAACAGTACAGCACCCATTCCTGTCTGAGGCATCCACCTCCACTGTCAATGGTTGTTCCAGGTCTGAGTGCTTGAGAATGGGCACTGATGTGAATGCTTTCTGAAGAGCATTGAAGGCGCCTCTGGCCATGGAGTTCCAGGCCAGTTTCTTAGCCTACTTCTTGAGCAGGGATGTTAGGGATGTAGTTGCCATTGAACCCTTGTATTAAATGCTGGTAAAAGTTGGGAAACCCCAAGAAATGTTACAGGTTTGACAGTTTGGGGAGTAGGCAAAGACACGACAGCAGTGATTTTGGAGAGGTCCAGGGTGACCCTTCAGGACTAATGATGTACACCAGGAAGGAAAATGGTAGAGACATGGAACTTGCATTTTTCTCCATTGAGAGAGCTGGTTCTCACATAGGCATGAAATAACTCATTTGATGCACAAGATGTGCTCCTGCAGTGATGGGGAGTAAATCAGAATGTTGTCAAAGTAGGCAATCACGAATTTCCCCAGCATGTCCCTGAGCACATCATTTATTAGACACCAAAAGATAGAGGGGTGCTAGAGAGCACATATGACATGTCAGTCTGTTCATAGTGTCTGATGGTGGTTTTCCCACTCCTCTCCCAAGCAGATGTCCATGAAGTTGTTGGCACTCCTGAGGTCTAGCTTGGTAAACACATTAGCTGAGTGTAAATGCTCTAGAGCTGATGGCACGAGAGGTAGAGGATAAGGGAATTTCACAGAGATCTGGTTCAATCCCTGATAATCAATGCATGGGCATGCACCCCCACATTTCTTAAGGAAGAAGCCACCCACCGAAGTAGGTGAGATGAAGGGTCAAATGTATCCCTGGGTGACTGCTTCTTGTACATACCTTTCCATGGCCTGCTGTTCTGAGACACACAGAGGGGAGATGTGACTGCCAGGTGGAAAAGTGCCAGGTAGCAGATAGATGGTGCAGTCATGTGCTCTGTGTGGGGGAAGACCACTGGCTTTCTTTTTGCTGAATACCTCCATGAGTGTGTGGTACTCCTTGGGGAATTGCACTTGGTCTGCAGTCTCTGGACTCTCCACTGTGGTGGAAGCAACGCAAAGGTGCAGGTGTTGAAGGTAGTGCTCAAGGCAGTGTGGTGACCATTGTAGGATCCCCTGCTTGGCCCATGAGATGACTGGGTTGTGATGCTCCATCCATGGCATGCCCAGTATGATGGGGTGAGCATGTGTGGACGTGATCAGAAAGCTCATGGTCTCCTTGTGTAGGATGATGACATGGAGTACCAATGTCAGCATGTAATGTATGATAGTACCAACACCAATGGGTCCACCATCAATGTCATGAATGCAAAGGGGCTTTGATAAAAGGAGTAACAGGCTCTGGAGTCATTAGGCCGTGTGATGGTCTATGAAGTTTCCTGCGTCTCCTGAGTCAATCAGTGCTGTAAGGGCAGAGAGGGAACTGGAATATTTTATCTGTACTTATAGTGACATGGATGAGAGAGAGAGAGACAGGAACTGACTCACTGGAGCTGGGTGAGAGGCCACACGTAGTCTCTTACTGCTCTCTGCCTGGACTGGGGTTCTGCAATGTAGCAGGCAGTCCAAGATCAGGTGGTCTGCATTGCAGCAGTAGAAACACTGACCCTCTAGTCATCACTTCCTTCTTTTGGCAGTGCTGAGCTGGGTGCAGCCGATCTGTATGGGCTCTGGGCTGGCAGGTGAGGCTGGTGAACACACTGGACCCGACATTTTGGTTCGGCATTGAATGAGTTGATCCAGGTGGATGGAAAAACTAATGAGGGCATTTAGGGTTACTTGGTCATCACAGCAGGTAAACTCCATGAGAATGTCTGCATTCAGTCCATGGTGGACAATGGCCTTTAGTGCGGGTTCATTCTACCCACTTCCTGCAGATAATATCCAGAACTTCAGTGTGTACTCAGCAGCATGCCATGATCCCTACTGAATGTCCAGCAGACACTTGCCGATCTTGTTGCCATCAGGGGCATGGTCAAACACATGGCAGAACATAGAAACAAACTGCTCATAGTTCAGCATTGCCCCATGGTTCTGTTCCCAGACAGCAGTAGAACATTGGATAGTTTTGCCAGTTAAATTTATAAACTGCACCACCTTTTCCTTTTCTGTGGCTCCATCCTGAGCAGCAAAATACATGTAGCACTGTAACATGAAGTCCTATCATTTCACATGGATGGCGCCAGTGAGTAGGATGCTGTGCTAACTGCTCCAACCACACTTTCTTTCTTGATTCATTTTACTTTTTCAGCTGGTTGTTTTTATGTATTTTTAGCTATTCAGTATGGAATCAATGATTAGATATGAAAGAAATACCCTTATTTCTGTTGGTCAACAATCTAATCACATACCGACATTTAAAACTCCAGACACAGACTGGCCGAGGGAGATCATGAGGGAGAACAAAAGGTCATGACCCTAAGTGATGACCTCGGGGGAAATGAGCCATTGTCAGGAACAGGCTGCGGGCTCATGCACATCATGCACCCATGCCCAGTATCCTGCTACCCAACGTGCAATCCATCAAGAACAAGCTTGATGACCTTAGGGCCAGAGTCAAGTTCCAGAGCGACATTCAGGAATGCAACCTCCTCTCTCTTCACCAAGACATGGCTGAACCCAGCAGTACCAGACCACTGAGTACAGCCAGCAGGGTTCTTGGTTTACCTTATGGACAGAACAATGAAGTCGGGGAAAGCAATAAGAAGTGGTGTGTGTCTGATGGTGAATAACAGATGGTGCATTAGTGCAAGTATTTCTCCTCTCACACGTTCATGTTCACCCAACCTGGAATTTCTGACCATCAAATGTGACCCTTTCCATCTTCAACGAGAATTCACCTCAGTCACAGTCACTGTTTACATTCCACCTCAGATACACACAGACACTGCCTTATATGAGCTACTTGAGACCCTCAATCAACATGTGATAAACCACCGGAATGCTGTGTTTATTGTGGCTGGGGACATTAACAGTGCCAACTTCAAATGTGCACCACCAGGGGAAATAAGACATTGGCTCACTGTTACACTCCATTCAGGGACTGTTACAAGGCATAATCCCTGCTGGCATTTGGGATCTTCCTCATTCCTGTTTACAAACAGAAACTGAAACAGGAAGCCCCTATTGTGAGGGAGGTGGCTCGCTGGATGGACCTTTCAGAACCCTGAAGGACAGCTTGGATGACGCAGACTGGGACATGTTCCCATGCAGCTGGGATGACATCGACATGTTTATGGAAGCAGTTGTGGGATTAATCGAGAAACTAGTGGATAAAACAAATCACAAAACTTCCATCAGGACTTTTCCCCAATCAGAAGCGGTACATGAATAAAACCATCTGCAATGCTGTGATATCACACACTGCCACCTATAAACCAGGGTTTGCTACCAGAAACATGGACCAATATAAAGCTGCATCTTACAGCATATACAGAGCAGTGAAGGAGGCAAAGCGGAATTACGGGAGCAAACATGAGCCACAACTACAACAGTGACACTAGGAGCCTCTGGAAGGGAATCAGGACAATAACGGATGACAAAAAAGCACCATCCGCAATGATGAATGTGGACGCATCGCTGGCAGATGAGCTGAACACATTATGTTCGCTTCAAGGCTGCAGCTAATGCTACCATAAATAGCAGCATGAATAACATACACACAGTGCCAGTGAGGGGGCCACTTTTGTCATCACAGAACATGCCATGAGGAATGCCTTCAGGAGAGTTAAAACCAGGAAGGCATCAGGACCTGATGGCATCTCAGGTAGGGTCCTGAGAGCCTGCGCAAACCAGCTAGCACCAGTATTCATGGGCATCGTCAAACTCTCCCTGGCTCAGGCAGTGATTCCCAGGTGCTTCAAGCAGTCGATTATTGTTCCTGTCCCAAATAAATAACAGCCCGCTTGTCCAAATGATCACTGTGCAGTAGCACAGACCTCAGTTGTGATGAAGTACTTTGAAAGACTGGTCAGAGACTACCAACTCTTCACTTCCTGCCAACTTGGACCCACTACAGTTTGCCTACTGGTCTAATCATTCTATCAATGATGCAAACACATGTCCTGCACACAACTCTAAGCCACCTTGACTACAGGAATGGGAATGATGTTAAGATGCTGTTTGTGGACTGTAGTTCTGCATTCAACACAATAATCCCCTCAAAGCTCTTCATGAAGTTGAAGGATCTTGGACTCAGCCCATTACTGTCTCACAACTTCCTTTTTGATAGACCACAGACAGAAAGGGTGGGGTAACATGCCCCCTTCCCCATCACCCACAACACTGGAGCCCCCCAGGGCTGTGTTCTGAGCCCCCTGCAGTACTCTCTGTACACATACGAATGCATAGCCTCATCAGACTCCACCACTATTGTCAAGTTTGCTGAGGACACTGTTGTGGTAGGCCTGATCTCTGAAAACAATGAGGAGGCCTATCTGGAGGAGGTCAGAAACCTGGAGATCTGGTGGCAGGACAAGAACCTCCTCCTAAATGTCAGCAAAACAAAGGAGCTGATCATGGACTTCTGCACAAAGCAGGGGAGGAACTGCAAGCCCCCCTAACATCAATGGGACCCCAGTGGAGAGACTGGACAGCTTTCGGTACCTGGGTGTTCAGATCATGCAAGACCCATCATGGTCTTGCCACATCAACATCCTGGTTAAGAATGCACAGCAGCGATTGTTCCATGTAAGACATCTCAGAGACTTCCATCTTCCACCAAAGGTGCTGAGGAACTTTTACTCCTGTACCATCATATCGCCACCTGGTTTGGGAACAGCAACAGGCAGGACAAACAGGCTCTCCAGAGAGTGGTGCAATCGGCCAACCACATCATCCACACCGAGCTCCCTGATCTGCAATCTATCTACACCAAGCAGTCCTAGACCCAAGTCAGGAAGATACTGAATAACCTCAGCCATCCTGACCATGGACTCTTCTCTCTGTTGAGGTCAGGGAAGCACTTTCGCTCCCATAAGGCCAACATGGAGAGAATGAGGAGGAGCTTCTTCCCTCATGCCATTTGGGCTCTTAATCAGGACAATAACAGAAAACAACTAGGTCTTGTCACCACTTAACCC
>JAODTV010000025.1:45743062-45754035 GCA_025399955.1 Galeichthys feliceps
CCATTTTGGAATAAGGCTGTAACATAACAAAATGTGGAAAAAGTGAAGTGCTGTGAATACTTTCCGGATGCACTGTATGTGCAGTTAGATATACGGTATACACTAGGGGTATGATGGTGTGGTATCCACAAACTTTTGGCCATATCAAAAAGATAAAACATTTAAAACATTTCAATATCTTGGAGAATAAAAACTAATTGAAACATATACAGTACCAATAGCAAAGTCTTTAACTTGTGACCATATCCTCAAGTGGGTAGCCTATATGTGGTTCCTGGTATGTCCTGTGCATCCTCTGACCATTCTAGTCAACCTGAGTGGACCATGAAGCCTGGCAGTTCTCCACTCACTTGTAGACCTTTTGTTGTTCTTCCTTTTGTTCTGTATTGCCAGTGCAATTTATTTTGGAACTAGGTGAGGCTTGGACTCATGAGTTTTTGTTTGTAACACATCCTGATGTCACACCTGACCAGACAATACTAGACACCACTCATATTGCAAGTACAATACTATCAAGTCTGACAATCACTCAACATGTTAATACACATATTAAGGGTGAGAATCATTCAGCATTCTGATACTGCTCTTTACTGAGCAGGAAGAGAAGAAACACTCAAGGGCCTGGTATTGTAGAAGATAAGAATTTCTTAGTCTTAATGATGCACTATACTGAGGGTGAGGATCACTCAAACTCAGCACAGAGTATATAGATTGTGATGAAGTAACATTCAGTCTGTAAAATCTCCCAAAGTTAGACAGTGAACTTCATGCCATCATTTCAAAAAATGCAAATGCCGCTTCTAACTCACTCCTCTTAGTATCTCCCAAGAGCATGTCATAAAATTTCTTGGAAGAAAGCATCTTTTTCAGCTCTGTCACTTCCACATATCACTTGATCACCCTCATTGGACACAGCTAGCCTGGGCATATTCTTATCTGCAAGAGCAGATAGGTTGATTATTTTATTGATATACTATGGTGTCATTACCTTTGGCAGAAATACTACATTTGGTTACACTGTTTCATGCTTGAACTCTGGATCAACAGGCAGTGTATTCTGGCTGACAAAACATGCAATTCTCAAAAATAGCAGATGTATTACAATATTTCAAGGTAGTCTTAACACCACTCTGCAGCATATTTAGTGCAACTGCTGGGCAGTGCTCCTGCTTTACTATCCTCAGATTTTGCTAATGAGTTACCAACACTTTTGGCAAAGAAGAATTTGTTAAATATGGGATAACTAAACACTCCACTTTTTATGAAACTTGGCGGTTAAAGATTGGCAAGAGACCACACAATGTTTTCAGTTGTTCACTGACCATTATCAATGAACCTGTGCACACTGTAGCTTCAGATTCTTGTTCTTGGATGACAGGAGTGGAACCAGGTGGTTCTTATGCTGTTTTAACCCCCTCAATGGTTCAACATGTGCATGCTGAGATGCTTTTCTGTTCACCACATTTAAAGTAAAGTAAAGAGAGTTATTTGAGTTACTATAGCCATCCAGCTAGAACCAGTCTGGCCATTGTCCTCTGATATCTTTCATCAATGAGGGTCTTATACCATTCTGTGTAAATGCTAGTGACTGCTGAGTCTGAAAATCGCAGGAGATCAGCCATTTCTGATATATACTGTACAAACCAGCCCAACTGATCACTACAACCACTCCATGGTCAAAGCCACTGATATAAAATTTTACCCCATTCTAATATGTGATATGAACATTAACTGAAGCCCTTGACCTGTTCCTGCCACATGTGTGCATTGCTCTGCTGCCACATGAAGAATATGTATGTATATATATATATATATATAGAAATGCAATCCCTTGTTTCATTTATAAAAGATGTTCCTCAATTTTGTTAGAAGCTTCCTATACATCAACTTTCTCTTTTGATCTCTCTTTCTTAGCTTTGATACCAGTATTGGACCACTGGTTTTTGCGAACCAGTACCTACAGCTCTCTGCCAAACTCTCCTCGGATAACATCTATGGACTTGGTGAGCACGTTCACAAGAAATTTCGACATGACATTGACTGGAAGACGTGGCCTATATTTACACGAGATGCCTTTCCGAATGGTGTAAGTGGACCACATAGTCAGAATAAAGTACTACAATTAGCAGTCCAACACTCTTTACTGACCTCAATCACAAATGTAGTTTTTATTTGAATTGAAATAAGCTCTCTTGTATTTACTTTAATCGTTTTTCTTGTATTACTTAGCAACATTAGTCTTGAGCTCCAGTGCAAAACTAAAGAGGCAAACATTCCTAGGCAGATAGATTTCATTTGGAGTAAGGGGACCTAGTAGTTTTTTGTTTGTTTGTTTGTTTTTCAGTTGTATTATCTCTGTTTTATTCTCAGGGTAATCACAACCTTTATGGTCACTACCCCTTTTTCATGTGCTTGGAGGATGAAAGTGGCAAATCCTTTGGTGTTTTCCTCATGAACAGCAATGCTATGGGTAACCAAATATCAAAACTCTAATGCAATATAATAAATTTAAAGGCCTACAATATTTACAAAATGATATGCTTATTAGTAGTTTGAATAGTGACCTGTAAAAAAGCAGCCCAATGTAGAGCAGGGTCCATTGTTTCAAGTTCCTGTTACTGTTTCAAGTCAAATACTGTTTATATTATCCTTATTATTCAAGAATGGTTATGTAAAACTGAAACAAACCTATGTTTATTTGTGTATGAAATCTCTGTATGAAACTGAAAATCTACATAAATATCTTATTTGCACCCTAGGCATCCTGGGCATAGCAGTAACAAAATTATATTCTCATGCAATTTTTCCTCATTTATTTATTTATGTTGGGGTTTTTTTGGGTTTTTTTTTTCTTTGATACACTGGCTATCTGTCCAGGGTGTACCTCGCCTCTTGCCCAATGTCCACTGGGATTGGCCAGGCTCGAGGCTGTTAGGAAAAAGCAGACAGAAATATGAGTTTATTAATCCCCTTGCAAGAGGGCTTCTCCGAAATGAAAAACCCACACAGCGTTTCACCCAGAGAAGCACCTTCTGAATTCATACACCCTGTTTTATACAGCTTAGCATGAACTTGCATAACAGATGTTCCCCTGTTTATCTCCTCTCACGGCCAGAGGCATCTCCTCTGCTATCTTTATCTCTGCTACGTACACAAGCTTATGATAACCTTGTAAAATAGAACAGTGTAACACAAAACAGCATTCTTCATCTTATATAAACATGAGACACAGTGTGTCTGAAGCTTACTTTCTAAAGATCACTAAAGTCATAAATTCTCTAAAAAAAAAAATTTCCTCTACACAATCCCCCTTTTAGCAATTCTTTGATAACTATAATAAAGCAAAAATACTTTATCTAATACATATTTCCTGTTCTCATCTGTCCTATACAGGTTTTCAACAGACACTTAATTAACAGGGAAATGGAAATGATTATACTGCTGTTTTTGTGAGACAAAAGCAACTCTACACAAAGGGAAAATGAACAGATAGGAAAATATGCAGATTCACCTTATATAAATCAAACATAACTATTGTGTTATTTCTTCAGCCAACAATAAGCATCAGCAAAAATATCTATTGTTCATAATCATCCACATTCAAGAAAGGGGGGGGGGGTCCTCCCATACGCCCTCTGGATCCATCTTCACCATCTGGTAATCTTCATCTTCATCTGGTAATCTTGGCATGTATCATCTTCATCACCATATCTCTCAAGCATTGTCAGATGGAGAAACACTGTTAGAAACAGGTGCTGTTAGGATGTGACACTTCACTATTCTTGACGTAGTTTGGTGCTCCGAGCGCAGGCACGCCCTTTTGCACTGTTCCCACCTCACCGAAACTCTGTGACACCCCACTAGCCTCACCTACTCACTGTTCTCTTTGTCCTTCATCTCCAATGGTTCCTCTTCATCCTCCTCTGTTCCTCCTAGCAGTGTAATCGCCAATCGCCAGGCTTCAAATCATGTAGAGGTCTGGACGTGCATCCTTTACCTGCTTGTAAGTGATAGTGAGAGCAGAGAAGAAATCCATACAATAACGTAACATTTCATCTTCACACAACACAGTTAGGGCTAGTGGTTTAGGCCCTGGGCCCATGCCAGTATTGGGTGGCCTACCAAACAGAATTTCCAACAGGCTGAGATTGTTTTTTGCTCTCAAACGCGTTCTCATATGAAACAGCACAATAGGGAGGGCCTTTACCCAATTCAGGTCCGTATCTTCACAGCATTTGGCCAATTTGTTCTTCAATGTGCCATTCTCTCTCTGTACTGCACCAGCACTTGCCGGGTGATAGGCACAGTGGTGTCTTATTATTATTATTTTTTTCACAAACATTTTGGGAGAAAATCGAAAGCCCCTCTGTGAACCAATACTTAGCCATAGGCTATGGCTCATCATTCCCCCTTTTGATACATTGTCCCACCCATATATTAACTTATTAAACATGGGGAAACAACAACTGGGGAGGCAGGGAATTCCCACATGACCTGGCCTAGTATCAGGACCATACCACACCCCATTACTTTTTACACAACCGGCTTTTTTCTAGCATGCTATCTCCTGTGACGTGGCTGGTGACTAAATCTGCCCCAGCATAGCAAACCTGGAAAGAGGATTCTGAGACACAGTTAGGGTTAACACAAGTGCAAATGGTGAACCCTTGGAGGCAGCTGCTTTAACAGCTGCGTCGGCAGCAGCATTATGTGCGGAGACAAAATTAGTCGAGTTAATATGAGCTTCACATTTACAAATATCAACCTGCTTTGGGAGTAAAATGGCATCTAACAGTTCTTTAATGAGTGTGTGATGTGCTATCGGTTTACATGTAGATGTTAGAAATACGTAGTGTTTCCACAACGTACCAAAACTGTGTGCTACTCCAAAAGCATACCTACTATCTGTGTATATAGTCACTGTCTTACCTTCTGTGAATTTACAGGCCTCTGTGGTGCCACTAGTTCAGCAGCCTGTGCTGAAAAGTGACTTGGAAGTGACCCTGAAACAAGGGTTTCATGGGCAGAGACCACTGCAAAACCAACAAGTTCTTACCTGAGTATGGGTTTTTTGAAGCAGAGCTGTCCACAAAAACACTAAGTCTGGGTTTTGCAAAGGAACCTCGCTGAGATCAGAGCGAGGCGAACAAACCTGGGAAACGGTAGATATGCAACAGTGAGGCTCGCCATCATCCTCAGTGGGTAACAGTGTCACGGGGTTTAAGATGGAACAGCGTTTCACTGTGATATTAGGCATTTCAAGTAACACCGCATTGTATCTGAGCCAGCAAGTTGCTGACAGATGAGATGTTTTTTTGTTCTAGGAGAAGAGCAGAGACAGCATGTGGAACCAATAACATTAACTCTGAATAGCCCACTATGTCTCGTGAGGCTACTACAGCCTTTTCAGCTGTGACAACAGCTCTGAGACATAGCGGTGATCCTGCTGCGACAGGACAATAATATACAACTGGTCATAACTTACCTCCATTCTGTTGTAGTAATACTGATGTCATACATCCTGATTTCTCATCGACTGTCTAGACGAAAGGACAAGTGAAGTCTGGAATCCCCAGTGTGGGAGGGCTCTGGAGAGCCAACTTAAGCTCAACAAATGCCTCTTCTGCCTCAGGGGTCCACGTCACCTTATCATAAGACTGTAGGCCCTTGCCATGGATCAGTGAACTGAGGAGAGACTCAAGAATATCATAATTAGGAATAAATGCATGACAATATGAGCACATACCCAAAAATGACATCATCTGCTTCTTGGTTAGAGGTTTTGGTATATTTTGTATGGCTGTGATTCTTTCTGGTACCAGAGACTTACCCAGACCTGACACGGTGTGTCCAAGAAAGTTCATCTCTGTTTGGACAAGCTGGAGCTTATGCAGACTGGCCTTATGGCCTTCTACAGCCAAGTGTTTCAACAAAGAAATCGTGTCAGCTCTGCACTGCTTCTCAGAAAGCACGGCCAAAAGTAGGTCGTTGACATATTGAATTAAGGTGGAGCCTTCTGTAAACACAAGAGAACTAAGGCTTTGTCTCAACGCTCCATTGTAAATAGTGGGAGACTCACAATATCCCTGACATAGGTGCATAAAAGTATATGGTCGACCATCAAACTGAAAAGCGAACCAGAACTGGCTGTCTGGATGAATTGGCACACTAAATAATATATTTGCAAGGTCAACTCCAGAAAAATGTGTGCTATTTGGTGGTATTTGCCAAATAATAGTATGAGGGTTAGGAACATTAGGAGCTCGAGCTCTGACAGCTGTATTTACCACCTGCAAATTTTGTACAAATCTCCATTCAGTGGGTTGGCCTGGCTCAGTTTGTTTCTTAACCGCAAAAATGGGAGTGTGCACGGGGGAGTTAGGGCAGTCTATAATTACCCCTTCTGCCTTTAAAGAATTAAACCCAGGCCTAATGCCCTCTATAGCTTCAGGTTTCAGGAGATATTGGGGCTTACAGGGTCTTAAATCAGATTTTGATGTGATCACCACTGGCTCAATACTCTTTATCAGCCCTACTACATGTTTGCCCTGTGCCCAAAGCTGTTTAGGGACCTCTGCTAAACAGGGGGAGTCAACCATAAGTTTAGTAATTGCCATTCTGAGCACATCTCTGGAACATGTTTTTCACCAATTAACACTATGTCTCTTGTTACAGAGACAATGAAATATCAGATTCGCTTGAAATGCATTCATGTTTTTACTGTACAGTATTCTTGGATATTGCCAACCGCTTGCATTTACACACTTCTACACCCATGGGCCCAAATCCTTCCACCATCCCCTTATTGTTTTGCCAATGACATGTGAGGAGCCGTGTGTGAACCAAACACCAGTTGATAATCGCTTGGTGGTTATACAAATGCGGCACACCTGTGACTATTGCAAAATAACTTCTTCAACAACAGTTCCTCACATCTTCTACCTTCCTTAAACCAGTCCTGCTCGAATTTAAAATCTGGGTGCCCGTGGCTAATGTGAGCGGTGCAATGTAAGCTTTCTGGTCGCATATAATCAGTACTAATTGGGCTAGTGCGTGTTTTTGCCATATCAATCAGCTCCCAATTCATATTCAGAACAATCTGAGGGTGCCAGACTCCATTCATACACATAAAGGGGTGGAGCTGGGTCTAGTTTAACCATTTCCATGACTGCGCTCTCCTCATCTGGGATACGCACTACCTGTAACCCATCTAGGGTACTTAGGAGACTTATGCCTAACCTATGCATCAGATCTCTCCCTAGTATATTTACTGGGCAATAATGAGATAATTAAAATGAAAACTCAAATGTTTCAGACTCACCCAGACTGCAGAGGAGTGGCTCAGTAAATTTCTAGATTACCTGTTGTCCAGAGACACCCACAGTGATCTGAGATCAATTGCTGATCTTTGCCTGTGTAGAAAACTCTGAGGATATAATGACAGAACATCCCACTCCTGAATCTACTCAAAAATCTCGAAGCTTATTAGAGACAGTTAGAGAAAATATTGGCATTTTCAAGCATAATTCATCAGTGTATAATACATATGTACCCATGTTTACTTTCCCTACTCTCTGTCCAGGCTGTAGCAAGTGGTGACTGCAAAGCAGATTCTTCATTGCAAGAAGCTTGAGCAACTAGGACTGGCGGTCAGTCCGCTATCTCGGTGATCTTGGGACTGCTTAGATAATGCGGACAATGGTCATGCCAGTGATTAAGTGAGCTACAAATGAAGCAGCCATCTCGGCGCTGTCAACCTCTTCCTTTCCCACGACCTCTTCCACGTGCCCTTCCACGTCCCACGCCACGCCTCTGACTTGTTTGCATAACTTGCACCATTGTAAGCATGGCCTTGTGAAGAGTGTCATCCTTTTTTTCTGCCTTTGCTGCATCTTTTCATTTAACCTCTTTTCACCTCGGCAAGTTTGCACACCTCCCACGTAATACATCCATCTTTGACCATCATAGCTATGTCAGGCTTCAGACCACTGAGGAAAGTGTTCTTCAGGTGGGCTTCATAAGATTTTATGTCCCAGCTGGTCGCCATGTCAGTTGGCCTTTCGAGCCCCGAGTGTGTATCATGCACTATGGTCAGTCGCTGCAGATATTGTGTTACTGTCTCATCATCCTGCTGCTTACAGCTTGTTATTTGTGTGATGTCCATTTGGACTGGAAACCTCATTCTGACAGCGTCCTGCAATCGAGTAACAAACTCTCGGTAGGCCCTGTTACTGGCATGCATCCAATCTGGGTGGTTTGCATGCTCTTCTTCCTCAGGAAACTTGTCCTGGATCATGCTAAAGTCCAAACATAGTTTCTTTGCAAACACTCGGCGCAGTTCATGGCTGGTGGGGAGGTATGTTTTACAGAACCTGTCGAGCTCCTTGGCACACTTAGGACCACCATGCTGTCTGGGATCCTTTATCTCAGCAGCCATCTGCATAATCTCCTCTGGACTCCAGGCACAGAAGACCATAGTTGGGCCTTCTGGGCCGGCCACAGTGCCCACTGGCATATGGATGACTGTGCAAACCTCCCCATCTTTATTAGCACACACCGGGGAGCCTTCAGTTCCCTTTTTCTTAGTGTGGGACCTTGTGTGTGATGACACTGGGGTAGATGTCACTACCTGTGTGGAGCTTTCACCTTGTTCAGGTTTCTCTATGGGTTGATTATGGTCCTGCATTTGTTGACCAGCAGAGGGTGACACAGGCCCTGTTTCTGGAGGCTGAGAAGAAGACAGATGAGGAGGGGGAGGGAATGAAGAGCAACTCACATCCAAATCCTGCATCGGGCTCAGCGTTGGGTAGATGCCAGCAGATGTCTTGTCCATTTCCCTCTGTGAGGCTCCAGGCACATAGGGGGGTGGCGCTAAAGCTGCAGAAGCCAAAGCACTAGAGTTCTGATTAGTTCCCTGCCATTCTAACTGACCCTGATGTGTATGTGCATTGATCCATTTATCTCTTATTGCAGCTTCCATTTGCCAAATTTTAAATGTACCCCAATCAACCTGTATTATAAATTTATTCTTCCTTTTTCCCTTATCTTCCTCTACTCATTTCAACCTCTCCTCGAGATTCTATGTCTGTCTTACACTTAAACTACCTCCCTCTGGAAAATTGCATTGTTCTACCCACATCCTAGGTTGCTTACACGAGTACGGTCCATAATTTGTTATCATAAATTTGATGTTTGGACAAGAGGGATAGGTTTCAGGAGTTGTTTCAGTTTCTGACTGCTTTGTTTCTTTTAACCCAATGTTATATGTCACAGAGGAACTGCAAAGACCGTATTTTACTCTTACGTTTTACCCCAAACGTGTTGTGATCATGATTACTTACTGCTATTTGTGAATAACAGGTAGGTTTCTAGTCCGCTCAAAACCTTACTTAAAAGAGCAGAACGGGTTTTTCTGTCAACCTGGTACGTATTCACCCTCTCAAAAATATGCACACTGATGGGTCCGCCTATCTACACATTGTGTCTACTACAGTTCACTGCGACACAATCATTTATCATAACTTTACAAGAATAAAAGAAAACTTTTCCTCACCACGAGTTCGTTGGATATCAGCAGCAGCAAGGGGTCCCCATCCTCTAAAGAATCAGTCTGTCTCTGGAGAGCTCGTCAGACTTGCTGGGCGATAATTTCCCCAAACTTGGATCTGGAAAAATCCCTGCTACTCATGACATGCCACCCTTGTCGCCAAAATTGTGGTGGAAAAACGTAATAAGACTTGAGGCTGTTAGGAAAAAGCAGACAGAAATATGAATTTATCAATACCCTTGCAAGAGGGCTTCTCCAAAATGAAAAACCCACACAGCGTTTCACCCAGAGAAGCGCCCTCTGAATTCATGCACCCTGTTTTACACAGCTTAGCATGAACTTCCATATCAGATGTTCCCCTGTTTATCTCCTCTCACAGCCAGGGGCATCTCCTCTGCTATCTTTATCTCTGCTATGTACGCAAGTTTACGATAACCTTGTAAAATAGAACAGTGTAACACAAAACAACATTCTTCATCTTATATAAACATGAGACACAGTGTCTCTGAAGCTTACTTTCTAAAGATCACTAAAGTCATAAATTCTCTAAAAATGATTTTTTCCTCTACAATATTCAAGTTGAAAGTAAATATGAGATCAAAGTTCAGACTTTCAGCTGGAATTTAAGGGCAATTGCATCCAAATTAAGTGTACAGTGTAGGACACTTTCTATAATATTTTTTATATGTGATTTCTCCCCCCACCCCCTACTCCAATTTAAAGGGAGCAAAAGTAATGAAACAAACTAATATAAATATAAATTAAAATGTCACTTATAATATTTAGTTGCAAATCCTTTGCAATCAACAAAGTATTGAACCCATATACATCTCCTGTTTTTGAGGCTTACCAGTAGTTTACATCTTGTGGGAAACCCTCTGTATTTACTCTAGTGAATTCTTATCTTGATTGTTGACTTTGCCAGATATTCCTACTTCCTGGATGGTGTTCTTGGTCTGGCCACCTGTTATAAAGGAGTTTTTCTTTGCCAGGGAAATAATTATTCTGTCATATACCACAGTGGTTTTCCATGGTCTTTATGAGCCTTTTGGTGTCCCTGAGAACACATTTCTTTTTATTATTGTACCAAATAGTTGATTTGCCCACAACAATGTTTTTGCTATCTCTTTGCTTCACTGGCTGTGATAGCTCTTTGGACTTCATATAGATGTCACATCATTGCTGGTTTTGACCACAAAATGGCCAACATGAGCTACATGACCCATCAGTCCCATAACATCACATGACCTCATCACACTCACAGATTACTCACACAGGTTTTGTGCTTCAGTAATTAGCAACTGTTTCAATAATTACTAACGGTATTTTTATGTTATAGTTTCTTTCAGCGGGCGGCACGGTGGTGCAGTTGGTTAGCACTGTCGCCTCACAGCAAGAAGGTCCTGGGTTCGAGCCCCGGGGTCGG
>JAODTV010000025.1:45899053-45912975 GCA_025399955.1 Galeichthys feliceps
AGTCACTAAAATTCTGTAAAGCTGCTTTGCGACAATGTCTATTGTTAAAAGCACTATACAAATAAACTTTACTTGACACTTCAGCAATCCCTGCTGGTCCAGGGAATCAAACCGGCGACCTTTTGGTCCCAAAGCATCAGCATTAGGCCATGGCTTCCCTTAACCCAATTCTAGTCATTTCAGTTGTTTTCTTTGTTTGATGTCAGCCAATAATTTTAACCTTCAGAAACACAGTAACTAGCATCTTTTCCATGAGCACAGGATATGTCTTTCAACATGTTTGTTTAAGAAATTACATGCTACTCACTGCATCACTTAGGGTTAAAAGAATTGTTGCCAACTGAAACACATTGAACACTGCAATAATTATCCAATCAAAGGCTCTTATGTATTTTCTTATTTAAATCCAAATGGTGACTTTTTTTTTTGGCCAGGCAGTGTATTTTCTTTGTACTTTTGTCAGTTACATAAAGGTTCACATGAATTAACAAATCACAGATTTTTGTTTTTATTAAATTTTGGAAAATATCCCAACTTTTCTGGAAATGGCGTTCGTACAATGCATTTCCTTTGATAATTTCAGATTGTCATAACCTTTAGATGAACACAGAAAAATAAAACACTTTGGTTCGACTAATAGTATGTTTCTTCAGAATGTTTCTTTTAGAATGTCTTTTTGTTCTGGGAGAGCCATTTACTCTGGGAGAGATTGGTCATCTGTGGGAAGACCTGGCCTTCGTGTCAGCAAGTTGAGTTCGACCCTAATCTGTGTGAATCTACACATTCTTATCCCATGTCATAAATTACTCATTTGTGACACTTTCGGTTGTACAACTCTGCACAGGAAGGGACATCTGGATAGTTTCTGTCCTTAGATGGGTGATTCATTGATAGGAGAGGCAGCAGAGTGTCTGAGGTGCTGGTCATAGAAACAAGGGAGTATTTGAAACCACAATTTGAGTCTGCTCAGGGAGAAAAAAAAGTGGCGCTACAGTTTTTGACTCTACATTGGACAACACCTGAGCATGAAAATGCTAGAACACAGTGCTACAGTACATTTTATCATATATACAGTACCAGACAAAAAATTTGGACATGCTTACTCATTGCTATGAATGAGTGTGCCCAACTGGTAATGTATATTGGAACAAATTAATCAAGAGAAATATTAATATGTTGATATGTTTTAGATGTGACAGTTCAACCGACTCCCGCTCTCACTTACCGCACCATCGGCGGTATCCTCGACTTCTACATGTTGATGGGTCCCACTCCAGAACTGGTGGTACAAGAATACACTGCAGTAAGTGTGTGTGTGTGTGTGCGTGTGCGTGTGTAGGTTTATCTTCATGATGACAGGATTGTGTTTACACACTGTCAAGGGGACTATAGACAAAAAATTCATTCCCAATAGAATGCCATTGGAAAGTGGAAAGAAGACTGTGTAAGAGTCTGATATTTTTATCAGCTTTATATCAACCCATGTGTGTTTGTGTGTGTGTCTGGCTTAAGATTTTGCATCATCTGTTGAGGAAAGGGCACAGGATGTGAAAATCACATTTGTTTTGGGTGCTGTTATTTTTGGTTCACACTGACTTTATTAAGGCGACCTGTAAATTTGTGAACTTCAGTCTTGTGAGCCAATAGTGGGAAAAATGGTGCTGTTATCCCTTTGGAAAAAAAAAAATGGGGATGCTGCTAATTATGATGTACACTTGATATTTGCCTTCCTATGTATTAGTATAAATAACAGTTTTCGTACTGTAGTTAAGATCACAAATATCTGCATATAAGGAAACTGATCAGCAGTAAATATATTTAACTGCAGTTGCAATGCAAACTTTTTGTGATAATGTGCAGTGTCATATGGACATGCATTCATTAAATTTGTGAGATTAATATCATTTAAGCAGTCAAATATCAGTTAATTTAAGACACATTTAAAGCTCTTTTATTTGTGCTGTTAATGTGGAGCTATCTTTTTCACTAATATATGCTAGTGTTTTACTAATAAATTAATTGTTTTCCCCGGAGTCTGCTAGGCTTTTCTTCTTAGCAATGTTGGCATGTGTATGATAAGCAGAAATTGCACAAAATAATAATAATAATAATAATAATAATAATAATAATAATAATAAAAGAAGAAGAAGAAGAAGAAGAAGAAGAAGAAGAGAGAACCTCAAGAGGGTTACCTATAACCCCCTCTGTATGATAAAAACATTGTCACACACATCCTCTCAGAGCTTATTGCTTTTACATAAAGGTGTTAACGTCACGATCCAACCCGGAACCTCTAGGTCATGATTCGGGGCTTGCGCTCCACCCCATGTTTTACCCCAAGCCTTCCCTGCACTGTGGCCTGCACATCTGTCTCTGATCTGCTAATCTATGGTTCTATTTCTCATTTGATACTTTGCAGATTGTTTTGGGATTATTTTTTGCCTACTGTTTGGATTACTTCTTTGCTGACTGTTTTCCAGATTATGAGTTTATTCTCCCGCTTTGGGCTTGTGCTCTGGATTCTTTAGACTATTTTTTCTCTCCACACTGTGCACACTAAGGATTATTTCTTCATTCTGTTTTTGAACTAACTCATGTTCTCATTATTAGCTTTACAGATATTTGGCTTGCTGCAGCCCATTTTTCTTTTTGCTTCGTGGTAGACACATTAAAGACTCTTCTATTCTCTACTCCTGTTCACATGAAGTCTGCTTATTGGGTCTAGCCTGCACCTACGGCCATTACCAAGTGACAATAATACTGCCAAAGAATGGACCCAGCGGACGGACACGTGATCAGAGCAGCGTTGTTCAAACAAGGCTTGATTCTGCGATACCACCAGCAGGAGATCATGGCTGTCCACCAGAGCATGATGTCCATCGTGGAGACACTGCAGATACTCTTGTCTCAGATTCAGAGCCTTCAGAATTATATCTCCAGCCGGCCAGTACCTGCACCTATCAGCTCACCAGCTGTCTCTGCATCTGTCTCTGCACTGCAACCCCACCGAGAGCCATGCCTGCCTGCCCTGCAACCTGATGATGGTGAGCCCAGAACCTTCTGCTTGTTCATTTTCCTTTCTCCTAGTTGATGGAACTTCAGGCCTCTGCTTTCCCCTCTGGGAGGTATTGAGTTGTGTATGTCATCACGCTCTTGACTGGAAGAGCTCAGGAGTGGGGGACAGCAGTTTGGGGTGCCAAGGCTCCCTGTTCAAGGCTTCAAGTTACAAGAAGCTTTCTGAAGAGATGCAGAAAGTTTTTGATCGGTCAGCCAAGGGCAAGGAGGCAGTGAGGCGACTAATGGGGCTTAAGCAAGGTAGCCGGCCAGTTTATGACTATGTCATCGAATTTCACACACCAGCCATGGCAATGGACTGGAACACCAGTGCCCTGTATGATGCCTTTTTCATGAACTAAATAGCTCTATTTTGGATGAGATCATTCCTCAGGACCTCGCAGAGACTTTCAATAGCCTAGTGGAGCTTGCAGGTTTGGTGGACACCCGTTTATGCCAGCATAACCTGAGAAGGAGCCTTAGGTTCGAGCCTAGGGCTGCCGTCCCCCCCGTCTGAAGGCGTTGCTTCCACTGAATCTGAGCCCATGCAGTTAGACAGAACTCAAGTCACTCCGGAGAAGAGAAGGCACTGCCGTGAGACCAGGTCTTGCTTTTACTGGGGTAAATCTGGACATTTAATTTCTCATTGTCTGTGAAAAGGGCCTGCCCACCAGTAGCAGAAGTAATCTGCCACCACCGTCTCTGCCCCAGCCTGTGGACCACCTCGAATTTGAAGGGCTGCAGAGCTAGATACCAATGGGTGACCCGTGCATTGGCATCCTTCATGTGGTGGAGCCATTGGAGCAGGGCATGATCCAAACAGAGGGTGAAAGAATGTGCCAGCAGGTAGTATCAGACAGTGAGGACCACCCACTTGATGGCCAGACACTCCTTCTCAATGATACTGTACTTAATCTCTCATACCAAGAATTTGCAACTAATGTACAGCACCGGCCACTACTCCAGCTCCACCATCTGGGACAAAATGGCCCCCAGCCTTCTGTCCAACACGTCAGTCTGTAAAATAAAGGGGAGAGAGAAGTCAGGGGAGTGGAATAGTGGCTCACCCCAGAGTGCAGCCTTTACTTGGGTGAAAGCCTGTTGGCACAGCTCTGTCCACTGGACTGGATCTGGTGCCGCCTTTTTAGTGAAATCAGTCAGCAGGCTGGTGACATCCGAATAGTTAGGCACAAACTTAAGATAATAGCCATCCAGCTCCAGGAACTGTCTCAGCCCCTTTTCTCACCCTCAGTTTGTCATGGGATAGGCGAGTCAAGGGGATTTACCCATATCCCTTTGTTAAATCCAGTATTGAATAAAAACGAGCCGTGCCTATCCAATTGAGCAACTCGTCAATGTGAGGCATCTGGTACATGTTGACTTTCAACACTGCATTGATTTTTCTGTAGTTCACATAGAACTGGACCAACCCATTGGCCTTGGGAACCAAGACCACCGGGCTGCTCCAATCGCTGTGCAACTCTTTGACTATTCCTATTTTGAGCATGGCATTGAGTTCATCCCAAACTATGGTTTTCTTGTGTTTGGGCAAGCAGTATGGGTGGCTACGCACCACCACCCCTGGGAGTGTCTCAATGTGGTGTTCTATGAGGTGGGTCTGACTGGGAAGGGGCAAGAACACGTCGGAAAACTCTGCTTGCAACTTGGCAACCTCCGTGAGTTGGGATGGTGAGAGGTGGTCTCTACAGGGGACCGGGGTGGGTTGAGCGGCTACATTTGTTTTTACCTCTGGTCCCAGCTCCTCTCTTTCCAGAACCACCATCGCCAATGCCATGGAGACCCTCTTGTTCCATAGTTTAAGCAGATTGAGGTGGTATATCTGCAGTGCCCCACCTCTATCCATTTGCTTCACCTCATAGTCGATGTCCCCAACTCACCGTGTGACCTCAAAGGGCTCTAGCCACTTGGCGAGCAATTTAGAGCTTGATGTGGGTAAAAGCACAAGCACTTTATCTCCCCCTGTGAACTCCTGCAGGCACGTACCCCTGTTATATAGCCAGGACTGACATTCCTGTACCTTCCACAAATTCTCCTGGGCTAGATGACTGAGTGTGTGGAGTTTTGCACACAGGACCAGGAAGTATTGCATTTTTTTTTACTATTAGAAGGTCCTCCTCCCAATTTTCACATATGACATCTAGGGTGCCATGTGGCTTATGCCCGTACAATAATTCAAATGGGGGAAAACCCATGGAGGCTTGTGGAACCTCTTGTACTGCGAATAGCAGGGGTTCAAGCCATTTGTCCCAGTTACATGCGTCTTCACTCACAAACTTGCGAATTAGGTTTTTAAGGGTTCGGTTAAATTGCTCTACTAAGCCATCTGTCTGTGGGTGATAAATGCTTGTACTGACTGATTTAAACCCTAATAACTCGTAGAGTTTGCGAAGGGTGCATGACATAAATGTGGTGCCTTGGTCAGTCAAGATTTCTCTTGGAATCCCAACTTGGAGAATTTTAAATAATCCCTCTGCGACATTACATGTGGAAATGTTACTCAGCAGCACTGCTTCTGGGTATTGCATTGCATAATCCACTAGGACTAAAATAAAGTGATGCCCACATGCAGACTGATCTAATGGCCTGACGAGATCCATCCTAATTCTTTCGAAGGGGATCTCAATTAGGGGAAGAGGGCACAATGGTGCTTTTGAGGTGGCCGCTGGATTCACCAGCTGGCATTCACGGCATGCCACACACCACCTGCAGACATCCCCACAAATCCCTGGCCAGTAGAAATGAGCCATGAAACAGGCAAATGTTTTATCCTGCACTAGGTGTCCAGCCATTCCATGAGCCGCATGGAATCCCTGTGGCTTTTTGGGATCAACAACTGTGTCACTTTTTCACTGGTCTGAGTGTCCTGCATCACTCGATACAGCCTATCCTTAATTGTTGAAAAGTACAGGCAGGCAAGCGAATGTTGGGCTGGAGGGTTTGACCATCGATTACTCTTACTTGGTCAAAAGCATGTCACAAAGTTTCATCCCACACCTGCTCAGAAGGGAAATCTGCTTGAGAATCCCTGAGCGAGAGAGAAGAGGGCCGGGGTGCTCCCCACTCTGCATGTCACTGTGATGCAGAGCTGACGTAGATGGCTCTAGGATAGCCTCCCCAGTCAATGCTACACTAGGATCCCCATGATGTGTTACAGTTGGACCCACCCACCACTACTCGCTCCATTAAATACTTAAACCCCAGCCAATCTGTTCCCAGGATTAGTGGGTGGGTGAGGCGTGGACTAACTGCTGCCTCCACATTATGCTTTTTCCACTGAAATTGGATCTGGACAGTCACCTGTGGGTACTCCTGAACATATCTGCGTGCACACACAGAACCTTCACCAAACGAGTTGTACCCAATGCCTCACCTTGCACCAAGCTTTGGCGGATGGAGGTGTGATTACAGCCTGAATCCACCAACGCATGGTATGTATACCCTTGGACACTCACTGGTACTCGAGCTCGATCGGGGGTGGTCTCTCACATCAGGGATCCAGACCACTGCCCCCACCTCCATTGCATGGCACTGGTCCTGGAAGTGCCCAGTCTCCCTGCAGTGCAAGCACATCGGCTGGGGCCTCACCTCTGCACCAGTGGCACCGGGGATCACTCACCTACAGGGGAGGAGATACAGACACACAAGGGGAAGAGGGGAGGGGGGGACCATGGACTTGGCGAGCTAGCTGTGGGGGGTCAGCCCCCACTTCTGTGATGCAGGGCTAAGGAGAAGGCAGGAGGAAGAGAGAGAGAGTGAGAGAGATAAGAGGCAGGATGCCTGCCTGCCACCGGAACTGCCACCAGATGGTCCTCTGCCAGAGTTATGGCACGATCCAGTGATGCAGGGCAGTGGCACTGGACCCACTCTGCTGTTCCTCCTGGCAGTCGAGAGATGAACTGTTCCAGCACCACCACATCGATTATCCCCTCAGTGTCACAATATTCTGCCCTCAGCCACTGCCAACAGGCATCTTGGTGCTGCTGGCCAAACATGAAGGGCCAGCCGACCTCCTCCAGAGTCAGCACGTGGAAGCGCTGATGATGTTGCTCGGGCATGTGGCCAACATGCTGCAGTATGGCTCATTTCAGGCCCAGATACTCCAGGCTGTTCTCCGGAGGTAGTTGCTGTGTGGTGAGCTGTGTTTCCCCAGTCAGTAGCGGCAGTTGGTGCACCGCTTGCTGCTCGACCAGCCACCACCATGCCTCCGTGGCTTGCTTGAAGAGAGTGAGGAAGGCCTCCGGGTCGTCATGGGGCCCCAACTTCGTCAGCGTGATGTGGGGGGAGCCCGCTGACAGTACGGCTGGGGTCTCTGCCGATGCGAGCAGGGTCCGGAATGCCTGGCGATCCTCTTGCTGAGCCTGCAGCAGCACTTCGAAGCACTGTTTCTGCTCATTATGCAGTGCACCCAGCGCCTGATGCTGGCTCTGTTGGGCAGCAGCGAGGGCATGGATGAGGTCTTTAAACAGGGAGGACTCCATGTCGGCTGTCCACTTCAGAATCCTGGGTTTCAGCACCAGTGTGAACACTGAAGCACTGTGACAGGAGGGTTAATCATAAGGCACTTATTGTATTTATGCTTTTCAGCTTGAAAGTTAAACTGTTTTCACATGCGTGCACACACAAGGATGGCATGCAGGGAAGCTCTCCTCCTGTCCGCTTCCTCCCACCATATAAACCCTCAGCTGTCACTGCAAGACACACACACACACACACACACACACACATCATTAATAAGACACAGGTGTGATCACTTTGCCACTCATCTTCCCTGGCCTTGCCCTCGATTCACAAACTGGCACTCGACCATGCCCCCGCTCTTACAGTCCCTTCTACCAATTTTCTTTAATGATGTCTAAGGTGCCGTGGGGCTTGCACCCATACAGCAATTCAAATGGGGAAAATCCAGTGGAGGCTTGTGGGACCTTGCACACTGCAAACAACATAGGGTATCACCATTTATCCCAGTTTCTAGCGTCCCCATGAATGAGACTTAGAAATCATGTTTTTAAGCGTTTGATTAAATCGCTCAACCAGCCCATCCGTTTTTGGATGCTAAACACTGGTATGAATCGACTTAATCCCCAATAATTCATAGAGTTCGCATAATGTATGTGATATAAAAGTAGTGCCTTGATCAGTCAGGATTTCTTTCAGAATCCAGACTCCGGCGATAATGCAGAAGAGTGCCTCCACAACACTATGTGCAGAAATATTGTGAAGAGGCACTGCTTCTGGTTATTGTATTGCATAATCCACTATGACTAATACAAAGCGATCTCCACATGCAGATCGATCTAATGGCCTGACAAGATACATGCAATTTTTTTTTTTTCGAAGGGGATCTCGATTAATGGTAATGGGCGCAATGGTGCTTTTGGCATGGCTGCCGGATTAACCAGCTGGCATTCATGACAAGCTGCACACCACCTGCAGACATCAGCACGAGTCCCTGGCCATTGGAAGTGGGCCATGAGAAGATTTAGTGTTTTGTCCTCACCTAAGTGCCCAGCCATAGGATTATGATGAAGCACATGGAATAAAAGTTCAGGACAGACCACTATGTCATCTCTTCCTTAGTTTGAGTGTCCTGCATCACTTGTTATTGCCTATCCTTAATCATACAAAAATACAGAAAGAAAAGTGAAATTTTAGGCTGGAGGTTTTGACCATCAATTACTTTCACTTGGTCAAAAGCATGCCTCAGGGTCTCATCCCACATCTGCTCTAGCAGGAAATCCCTAGAGGGATTTCCCAAAGAGAGAGGAAGGGCAGGGCCTTCCCCAGTCTTCGTGTCATCATGACTCGGAGCTGATGTGGATAGCCCTGGGAACCCCTCCCCAGCCGATGTTGCTGTGGGATTCCCCCTGACATGCTACTGGAGGATCCATCCACTACTAACTGTTTCATTAATGTTTTAAACCCTGGCCAATCTGTCCCCAGGATAAGTGGATGGGTGAGGTTTGGGCTAACCGCCACCCGCATGCGATGTTTCACCCCAGAAATGAATAGTGACGGCCATTAGCGGATATTTATCAACATCCCCATGTACACAGCTCACCTTCACCAGTTGTGCATTTCCCAGTGCCCTGCAATTAGTCAGGTTTTCATGCATGGAGGTCTGATTACAATCAGAATCCACCAACGCCTGATATGTACCCCTTTGAATACTCACGGAGATGCGGTACGTTCCTGCTCAATCAGGGGAAGCCCGCGGTGTGTCAGAAACACAAATCAGAATCCCCACCACTTTGCGGAAGTGCGGATTCAGGGAAATCCCAAGCTTCCTGCTGTGCCAACAGACCTGCCCAGACTTTCTCCCAATTTTGGTGGGCACGGACAGGTTCACCTGTAGAGAGAGGGGATTAGTGGTAGCACAGACACAGAAGGGGAGGAGGGTGAGGAGACATGATGAAAGACATGAATGCGGGGAGCGAGTTTCAGGGGAATCGGCCCCAGTTTTCGCAGGGCTGGGTAGGAGAGGGGTGAGGAGAGAACTGGGAGAGAGAGAAGCTGTGGGAGCACCTGCTCCCGGAAACGCGGTCAAGTGGTACTCTGCCAGCTGGACCGCCTCCTCCAGTGACACCGAAAGGTGACACTGGATCCACACCGATATCTCGCGCAGCAGTTGTGCAACAAACTGCTCCAGTGTCATTCAATTGATGATGGCCTCAATATTGCACTCACCTGCTACCAGCCACTGTTGGCAGGCGTCCCAGAGCTTTTGCGCCAGTGCAAACAGGTGGCCAACTTCACCGTATTCCTGCGTGCAGAAGCCTGGTGATGCTCTTCTGGGCCGCAGCCAACCTGCTGCAGTATAGCCCACTTCAGGTCAAGGTACTCCAGCATGCTGGTGGCTGGGGGCTGCTGAGCCACGAGCTAGGCTTCCCTCGACAGGAGTGGCAATAGGTGGGCTGCCCATTGTGAGGTTGGCCGCAAGCTCACCTCTGTGACATGCTCGAACAGCTTGATGAAGGCTTCAGGGTCATCCTGCTGCCCCATCTTGACCAGCTAGATGGGCATGCTGGCTGTAGGAGCGACCACTGGAGCACCCGCTGACTCAACCAAGCTCCATAACATTACCTTACATTACATGGCATTTAGCAGACGCTCTTATCCAGAGTGACGTACAACGAGTGCAAAAGTCAGGTACATGAAGTGCAGAACTTCTAGATAAGAAAGTTCTAGTGCCAACTAAACAAATGACAGCAATACCTAGTGTAATATGCTGTTGAAATACCAATATTTAAAGAGCCAAGGAAACAAATCAACCATATGAAGTATAACCAAATAGAGAACTCAAAACAGCTAACCCCAGGCTAGACCGTACAGAGCCTGGGCTGGTCAAGACTGAAACGCAGTTACATAGTGGGCAGGTCAAGCAGATCCCAGAAGCACTGCCCCTGCTCGACGGACAGCATGACAAGTTGATGGTGCTGGCACTGGAGGTCCTTGGTGAGTGTCTGGAGGAGCTCTCTGACTGGTTCAGATTCCATGTCAGCATTTTTTCCTCAGTCCTGGGATTCGGCACCAGTGTAACGATTTTTTTATGTTGGAGCAATGAGGAACTTGGAGACAGGTGTGACCGTTCAAGTTTCAATTTATTTTGTACCATTTTTCAGTTTTCATTGACCCCCTATAGGCATCTACACACACCAGACGCATTGGGGAACAAAGAGAGAAAGAGAGAAACTCTCTTTCTTTCTTTCTCTCTCTCTCTCTCTCTCTCTCTCTCTCTCTCTCTCTCTCTCACTCATTACTGGCTATCTGAAAGACACACAGAAGACACACATTAATAGACAGCCAGTAATTACACACAGGTGTAACTCGTCACATTTATGGTTCAACCTGCTGGTTCAACCTGACTCCTCGCCATTCACAGTCGATGCTCGAGCACACCCCTGCTGCCACCACAAAAACAAACTGATTATTTTTAGACTAAAAAAATATAAAGACAACACATGTGATCTGATTAATCCAATGAATGCTGCATGCATTGAACTTTCGACTTTTCACATACTGTTAGCCAGAGTGCAATTTTTTTTGCAACTTAACATTCGTGAAGCATTACCGATACCATAAAATATCTTTTTTTTTTTACTTTATAAATGTCTGTGTGTGGAGACTCAATACTAGGTGTGTGTGTGGTTGACTTAACTTGCTGACTTTTTTTTTGACAGATGATTGGTCGTCCAGTTCTCCCAGCTTATTGGGCTCTGGGATTCCAGCTTTGTCGCTATGGCTATGCTAATGATTCAGAAATCGCAGAACTTTATGCTGATATGATGAGCGCTGGTATTCCTTATGTAAGAAATTTATAATCCCATTTTCAATATAATTCCCATTTAAATTTTCATATCATGATAAATGTCAAATCTAAAATTCATGTACATGTGTTCAGATACACAGTAACACACAGATACACCTGAGATAAGAGTGCTGATTGTGATGTTTGGTCCCTGACAGGATGTGCAGTATGCAGATATTGACTACATGGAGAGGCAGCTGGATTTTGTGCTCGATAAGGATTTCATCAAACTTCCTCAACTAGTCGAAACAATGAGAGGGGAGGGCATGCGTTTTGTCTTCATCCTGGTATGGGGGCATTTATTTTCATTTTTCTCACTGAGGTCAGAGTTAAAGTTGATCAGTCATTTTCAAACACTACCACATAGTACTACATTAATGTTAAATAGCTTGCTAGCAAACTCGTATACTAGGTTTGCTTATATAATAATGTGCTTCAACAAACAATATCTAGCTAACAATATGATTGTTAGCTAAGGTAGGCTCATGTTAAAATCAATTTTTGGGATTGATTGATCAAATTTAAGCAAAACCTAAATTCAAGCATTACCCTTGTTAACACAATCCTATCTGTCACTTTTTCCTTTTCGATCATGATAATTTCCTTTGTGAATCGAAACAAAGCCATTATAGCCATCCAGCTCGCACCATGTGTTACAAAGCTAAATGAGAGTGCTTTTAAATTCATTTTTAATGAAAATGTCTGCATGACATGCAGACCTCCCAAGTGACCCTCATCTGGTGAGTCAAAACCGCAAAATGATATTCAAACCAGCTGACCCACCAAGACATGAAAAAAATCCACATCCAAAAAAATCCAAAGAGTAATGCCAATGATCTGTCAGGATTTATCGAAGCTTAAACTTGCTGATAAGTCAGCCCTGTCAATAACTGCAGGCACCTGGCAATTTCCATCACCGGCTACTTGCAGTGTTTTTTTTTTCTTGTGTTTTGATGTGACATGCTTTTTTTGTTTTTATTCACTGAGAAAAGTGATCTTTTTAGACAGCAAGAATCGTGTTGCTATGACAAGGGACATTGTTTACTAGTATCTGTGTCAGTATTGTTAGATTACATCAGACGTTAGATGTTGCACCATAGAGTAACCTACTTCCTTTGGAGCCATAAAGCTTGACACTGCAGCAAGGTATGTGCAGGTAAATCTTTTTCTCAACCAAAACTTGTATTTTCTACTTCACAGTCCACCTCCATTCTTTGGTGTAATGTATGCTGGAGAATTGGGGATTTGTTAGGAATTAAAGTATGCAGCCTTGAGTTACCATATATAGTATTATTTATTAAACTTAAATTCTGGGGAAAGAAAAAAAAAACATTTAAGGATTTTTTCCCCCCAAAATGGTCAGATGAGGAGAGGTGGGACAGTTCATCTTACATGTTTTATCTTGTGGTTTACCCATATAAAATTGCTTACATTTTTTTTTTAATGTGGGCATGTACTGTCACGATCCAGCCCAGAACTTCCAAATCCTGACCTGCACCTTTGTGCTCCACTCCGCGTTTTCCCCGTTCTCCCTGTGCTGCGCTAGCACACCTGCTACGCATTTGCTGTTAGCCACTCTATATAAACACACCAAGGAGAATTATTCAACACAGATAAATACTCGCCACTAGGTTTTGTCAAGTTCACGGTCATGTTCAGTTTCCTGACTTGGATTACCTTTTTTTTGGCTTAAGATTTTTGCCTGCCGATTTTGGGATTTTTGACTGGGACTTTGACTTAGGAGTCTGTTTTTTTCTGGCTCCGTTTTTCTCCTGGGATTATTGTCACCTGTGACTCTGCCTCTGCTCTTTCTTCCTTGGATTTTATGAAGAGATTTTCAGACTGTGCTGCTGTGCCTGCTTCCTGCCTGTTCTCCTCATGAGCCTACTCATCAGGTACGCCTCAGTTCATGCCTCGTAGTTGCTCCTTGGGTCCAGTCTGCTCCCGTGGCCACTGGATTGTGACAGTCCCGATGAGCCGTACGGAAATTTTATTCCATGTGGCTCATCATAATCCTATGGGTGGGCACTTGGGTCAGGATAAAACACTAAATCATCTCATGGCTCATTTCTATTGGCCAGGGATTCGCACTAACGTCCACAGGTGGTGTGCGGCTTGTCACGAATGCCAGCTGGTAAATCCAGCAGCCACACCGAAAGTGCCATTGCACGCATTACCATTAATTGAGATCCCCATTGAAAGAATTAGCATGGATCTCATCAGGCCATTGCAACCACAATTCCAAAAACTTTGGGAGACTATGTAAAACCTTAAGGCTATTCTCACACTAAGGCTATGTTCCAGCGAGATACTACTACGTTTAAAAAATACCAACTTTTTTGCTACATATTTTTGTGCCACGTATCACTGTTTTGGTACGTACTATTTTGTACTAGGTGATTACTATGTATTACTACGTATTGCTACATAATGATACGTACGACTAAGCATCTACTAAGTACATCGTACGGTCTAAGAGGAAGCGGAAATTTAAGGGGGTGAAGAAACAGAAAGAAAAATATATATATAAAAATACATGTCA
>JAODTV010000025.1:46381178-46391437 GCA_025399955.1 Galeichthys feliceps
TTATTTTCAGTTCACTCAGGAAATCAAAATAATTTGAATGACAATACAATTTTACTGCTTTTTTCCTTGTGTGTGTGTGTGTGTGTGTGTGTGTGTGTGTGTGTGTGTGTGTGTGTGTGTGTTTTTATTTAGTACATTGAATAGCTTTGGGTTTCGGCTGTTTTGAGTTTTTGAGGTGTGTGTGGGGTAGGGTCACTGTAGGCAATATAATGTGGGCACATTTTATTTTGTCTTGACTATTTTCTAATGCTTCGTAAACCGAATGTTTAAAATAGATTGGGTAAACTACACTGCAAAAAAAAAAAAGTTGGGTGAACTCAAAATTTCAAGGCAACAAACTTCGATAAAATTTTAAGCTGGGCAATTAAACTAAACATTTTAAGTTTTGCTTTTGAGTTTGCTCAACTTAGAATTCTGATTTTTGTTAACTCAACCATAAGTTGCACTAACCTATCATTTTATACTGTAATAACTTTGAATCCTTACTTCTATGAACTCAACTATAAGTTGTAGTAACTTGTAATTTTACATTGTAATAACTTTGAATTCTTACACATAGAATCCACTTTAATTTGGTTAAGTTAGTGTAGTAGAATAATTTAAGAGGAATTTAAAATTGCACACTGCAATAGTTAATAATGTAACTCAACTTTATCACTTAGAACCAATAAATTCCCATCAAAAGTATAAATAATTACAGATGCAACATATACATTAAAAACATTTGTTTTATTTAAACTGTACCTACATCAAATCCCTTCCAACAGGGCCAAGTAAATGCAAACTAATGAGACCCAATTGTCCCAGTTCTAGCAGTCAACTTGCACTACATTCTATACTTGTAAACATCGTTGAGGTTGAGTAATCTACTCTAAGATAAAAGATGGAACATGAGTCATGTATACAAGACCATACAGAACAAGTATGATACACAACTATGAATCTAATAAATCTGCTAACAAGGTTACTGAGAGCCATAACGTCCAGTCTCAAAATGATCAGCAAATGCTTTTGTAATACTGCTCAATACTGTCTCATCAATTTACAAACATTGAATCTTAACATGTAACATGTTTAAGAAAAACCCAATAAAGTGCAAGATAAGTGTAAGGGAGTGGGAGTTCGAGGTAGATAAGAGTTGAGAGTGAGTAACAGGAAGAGTAAATTAACATGGTGTTGGCTGGACAGAAGGGAACTTTTAGAGGTCAACAATTCCAGATCCAACATTATCAGTTAACTTGTGGATTCACTGAAGGAGTTTGTTTTTGAGGGATCTGACCCTTGCAGAGAGGTCTGTACCAAGTTCCATGAAAACTTTCTGAATAGTTTCAAACGTGTACCTGAGATCTTTTGGGTATTTAAAGTTTAAAGCATAGATCAGCCCAAATAGGTGAGCAAAAGCAGTTGGCAGGTCAGGGAGATCTTGAAGGACAATCTCTTCTTCCACAACAACAGCGACACTCACGACACTTGGAGGAGCTGCAGTATTATCATCCTCCAACACAGTGAGGATACCCACAATGAGGCCCTTCGTCTGCTCCTCTTCTGGGTCAGTGTCCTTGTGATGACAGACAGGAAAAGACCAACACATGAATTGCAAATCAAACTGCAAGACATTAGTCATTAAAATACTGTGAATCAGAATAAGCTATTACTCTAAAATAATTCCAAATAATTGAATAAACAATTTTTTCCAACTAGAATTAATTATGAGTTTGACATATTAAATATTTCCATCCCATACCCCACAACCAAAAATTTAACCCCCATATACACCAACTGACATCAATTACATCAAGTCATAGCCAGCACAGTACAACTATTGAAGACACTCTGGACATTGGGACAGATGAAGGGAACAAGGAGGACAGTGAAATTGTCTAGAATGTCTAACAAAAAGACAAAAGGGCAGAGAGGTAATGGTTGAAGTCAACGTCAAATACAGCATTATAAATACAGTACAATAACATATATTTACAATTTCTATTTATAACCACTCACAAGACAGTTCCTGAAGAGCTTCTCCTGACTTTCACGGAGATACAAGGGAAGGCCCTTCAATGCTGCAGTTTGTCGATGTGCAGTGATGTCAGATGTCTGAAACAGAAAGAGTTGTATGAAACATTACAAGATGTAACTGACATACAGAAATCTTAGAGTAAACATGCAAACAGCTGTCCTCTTCCATATCCAGAAAATTCCTGTTGAATGCACGTCAAATGTTTACTCCTTTTAAAGGGTAATTTGGCATTTTTCAAACTGGGCTCTATGACAATTGCTCACTGTCAAGGTATGTCCACTGAAAGTGCTTGTTTGTGCCACTGACAGGCTAAGATTGTTATTATAAGTGTCGACAACATTATGAAAAGGATCCCTACAGAGCAAGATCTTTTTTAAAAGATTAAGATCCCCTTTGTTTAACAAGAAACAGCCACTATATCTCATATCTATAAGAGTAATTTTATGTCTTTGGTCAACCACTACCTGAATCGGTTCACTTGTTTGTGTTATTGTGTCAGTCCCTTAGGTAATGTACCCGTGCATTTATTCTGAGAGTTTGTCACTACAAGGATCACTTAACATTGGAACAATTGCTACCAAAAATATTAATTACTGCAGCTTCATAAAAATAAAAAATGCCACAATTCCTTTTTATATCCATAATGTTCAGAGTTATTAAATTATTACATCTAAAATTCACCTCTTGATCCAGGCTGTTGAGGAGTGGATCCATCTCAGATGGAAAAGCTGTCCTCCTCGCCCGATAGAGTCTCAGGAGCCTCCAAGTGTGCTGATTAAGGGCTGCTCTGAAGTTGTCTATTAGGTTCTTGTTGGTGATGCGATGAAACTCTTCCCTAATCTGTTGAAAAATACGAACAGGAAATTTAAATCCTCAATGCAAAGTCAATACAATTTCAACACCATCTTCATGTTAAAATATGCATTTTAATCAACACACTTAACTCTTCTACTCTCTACTCTACTCTCTTATTTTAAAAAGAGTAAATCAGAAACACAACATAATATATTCTTGGTTCACCTGTTTACCTCTGCCTCACAAAACAAAGCAGGCCACCGTTCCAGAACCTCTGACACCATAGGCTGCAGCTCTACGATCTCCTTGCGCCTCAAGGAGAAAGTCAGCTCCATCTTTTGTCTGATGAGTGCAACATTCTTCTTCTTCTTCTTAAACTCCTCAACCAGAGCCAGTCTTTCATCCTCCAGTGAGTCATCACTATGGTTTTCTGGATGGTCAGGGACATAGTTAATCTCACCTCGCTTTGCTCTCTTCAAAGAAGGACCTGCACCATCATCTTCACAGCTCCTCTTTTTCTGGTTAATGCTAACCTCGATACAGCCTGCCTGACGTAGCTTGGACCTGTAATTGCCAAGTTTGTATTTTATGCTCATTTTCCATCCATCATACCCCGTTTCACTGCCTGGTTCTCAAAGGCAGGGGTGTCTACTGATGAGAGCAGAAGCAACTGACTCAATCTGGTCTTGATCAGGATAGGCTTTCACTTCAAAAACTGCCTGAGCAATCTTGTCCAAAATTTCTATCTTCATGTCTCTTGTTATGCTGATACCTTTCTTGGTCTCTTCATATGCCTCATTGCCTTTGCGCAACTTCAACTCCACATCATAGGAGAAGGATGGAATGGGAAAAGGTGAAGGCCACTCTGAGACACTTCACAGATAGTTCCTGATAAAAGCTGAGGGACTCTGGAGTGACTCTCTGCTGGATAAACTGGCTGTGTCCAGGGAAGACCCTGAATCAACAGAGTCTGACTCTTGCTGAGCAAGTGGAGGTGTCTCATCCCAAAGAATGTGCAAGATAGCACGTTCAGGTGGCAACTCATGGATATCAATCAAATTACAGAGAGCATTATTAAAGCCTGGGTCCTCATATTGTAGTGTGAAGCTGCCTTGAAGTTGAAGATTTTCCTGAAGATTGTTTTGCAGCTCTTCAACTGATTCAGGTACTTCAGGAAGCGCCACGTTACGGGACATTCTTGGGGAGATTTTCACCAGCAGCAATAATCCAGCCTGTGTCACAAGAAACAAGGATAAAAGAAGACAGAAGGGTTAGGTTGCAGAAGGTAAAAAACAAGACAATTTCCTGAAAGTTAAATTAATAAACAATGTAGCAAGGTCTTACACTGTGTTAGTTCTACCTGCAAAGCATCATTATAATACATGAGAAATGTGCTTCTCACAAGCAGATCAAATATTAATAACAAGAAAAGCAGATGTCTCCACAGACAGAGCAAGCTGATGCAGCCATGTACTGTATGTGCCTTTATGGTCCACACTGCACAGGTGAGCCACATGAGCTGACAACCCTACAATCTCACATTCATCTCCTAGACTCAACCATATCAGGTAAAGCAGTACTCAGTAGAGAGTGAGAGAGTCAACATATCAAAAGTAATATTATGATTGAATAACTATGGATGAACCTTGGATGTCAGCATCTTGTTTGAATGGGAGAAAGGATGAAAATGAGAGTGAGAGCAACAGAGTTTTGTCTATAAAGTGTAATCAGAGTTCACTTACCATTCTGCGTCACTTCAATGGAGCAGGCACACTTTTGGAGTCACCAGCACCTTCCCTCCCACTGTGTATGCAACCAATGGATGATGGTCGTTGAGAGCCTCAGGATAAAAAATCTCAGTGTCTGCATAGATGCTATCCACAAGCTCAAAAGACCTAAAATGTTCAAGGTACCAAGATGTGAGCTTTTTGCCGACAAAGGCCACTTTTTCAGGGTTAACTACTATGGTCACTATTTTATAGAATTCTGGCAGTCCACTGCAGTGTCCAGACAACAGAATCATACCCTCCGCATATCGGGTCCCATGAAAATAAATGCCTTTAGAAAGGGACACAGTTTCAAGATGTGGATACTTTCTCTTAATCACTGTGTGCAGGGCAGCACCCAGAGAAGATGTTTTGATGTCAGTTACTTTCTCCACATGTAGCATTGGCTTGAAAAGACTCTGGCTATCAAACTGGCATGCCATCATCTGCTGGTGTTTTGAGGACAGTGTAAGAAGCACATTTTTAAAGTTTTGAACATCATGCATAGTCTTCTTGAAAAAGCTATGTTTTGACTCAAACCTCATTGTCCATAATTCCACCAATGGACCAAAGCAGCGTAGAAGGTAAGGATAATGTTCAGCAAAGTGGTGCTTTGGGCGCAAGCTAAAATCAGGAAAAGTGTCTGTGAGCAGCCTTCTGTGATCAGACAACTTGATCTCCAAGTAGTGCAATATTTCCTCTGAAAAAACAGGTGAGACAACAATTTCAACAATTTCTTTGAGGTTCATCAGTATTTCCCATGCAGGTTCTTGTTCTGGTATGCTCTTTCCAATGAGAAGAGGGAGAAATCGTAACAGAGTCCAATTTTCATGGCCATCGCCACCTATGCTGCCCTTTTCAACATTTGCTTTAGAAATTGCCTTTGGTTTATTCACCCTGTCTGAATATTTGTAAGGAAATGAAGTGATTAGGCTATTCAGTCTGTCCAAAGTAATATAGCCTTTTGAAATCAACTTCTTAAGACACAAAGACAATTCAACTGGAATAACACCTTCAAAAAAGTCGTGCAATATGTCTGGAGGAAAACCAGTGACATGGTGAAAATATGACAGATGCTTACTTAGTACACATTCACTTTTAACACCATTTATATGTGGAACATTTTCATTATTAAGTTGTACCAGAAATGTATTGTGCTGTTCTCTGGAGCGTAGCTGAAAATCAGAAATTGCAGTGGTTGCTATTCCACCTCGATTTGTCAAACAAAATCTACAGAAATTTTTTACATTGAAACTCTCCTGAAAGCCGGCAAGTGCATGAGCTCCTAAATTGTCTGCACAGACACAAAATATTGAACCTTTTACGTAGTTATTAAGAGTTTGCACAAACACCCCTGTTTGTTCCAGTGACTTTAAATCCTTAATTAAAGGACTGAGAAACTTGTCATAACCAAACTGCTTAACATCACAAGTCTTTCCAAGAAGAGCTAGATGAATTGAGTGTAAAGTGGAACGAAACTTTGAGGGTAAATTAAGAATCACCCAATAAACAGCAGTAATCTTATGAATTTTCTTCGATGTGCCTAATGGGTTACACAATTCAAAAACATCTATATATAGACCTAATGCAATAAACAGCTCCTGTTCTCCAAAAAGTTCATTTTGCTTAAAGTAATTACCATCTTGAAAAGTCTTGTAATACCCTGGAGTACACTCTTCACTGAAAACAAGCTTTTCCAGAAACTCTGCTCTATTCAATAAAAGCTCAATAACCTGATTCACAGAAACATAAACAAAGGCTTTTCTTGAAGTCCGGTCGTACAACAACTCAGTTGGTTCAATGATGGAGAAATGCTCCCTGAAATATCTATTTCTCCTATAATCCGTTGATAATGTACCTTTTTCTGATGTAGTAACAAGTATTGGATTTTTTTCAAACACAATGTTACTTATCTCTTGAACAACTTCTTCCTCAACTTCAATATTATGTTTTGCAAAGACCTCTTTGAGAATTGCAGTTGTATGAAACTTGGAAAGGGACAAAATATCATTAACTTCTTCTATAATTGCCTGTATTGCATGTTTCGACACATGTAGCAGACATTGCATACGAAGAAAAAGGGAAGCTAATCTGTGCTCGAGTATTTCGGAATCTACATTCTGTACACAATCAGGTTCACCTTTTTCTGTGGAATCCAATCTAGGACTACTTGTCAATGAAAATCCAGCTTCAGGATCAATATTACGTGGCTGGTCTGTGTCATTAGACTGAAAATCACTAACTACCCTGACTGGTGTCAGAAAATCTCTCAGCTTATGGTTTTTATGATTCCGTGATGTATGACCAGTAAAGCTATTAAGGCGGTTGGTTTCAAAGCTGCACCCTACGAATGGGCAACACACTATCTCTCTGCGTCTAAGGTGATGATGCAAATGAATTAATATTTTCTTTTTACAGCAAATGTCCTTGAATTCACACAACCAGCACTGAAATGATAAGTTCTCTTGCCTTGGGACAGTCCTGTGTAATCTTGAAAGGTGTGATTTCAAAGCACTAATGGTTCTAAAAGTGCAACAACAGTCCCTGTGGATGCAAGGCCAGGTTGATCCTCTGTGATGCAGTCGGTAGTGTTTCAGCAGAACAGCTTCAACGGCGTGGGTGAACTTGCAGAACTTGCACTGCATTTATTTCAATCTGAAAAACAAAGGTGACAATTTGCTGGGAATTAGCAAAGCAGTCAGTAGAAATTGTAAACATTTTATCAATTTAATGACAATGTAAACAGTAGACTGGACACTAGAGTTGACAAGACTGACAATATAATATTCTGTCCCGTTTTTAATTTTTAATACATTTTGCTACAGTAAAGATGAATTACAATTAATGTATATAAATTAAGGACACTACTCAACAAACTAACACCTACAACAGTCTTGGTAAGCCTTGTTTTTAGCCTAGCAGTTGTTGATTGCTGGCTGGTTAAGAAAGTCAGCAGTCAGTATAAAACAGAGCAGTCAATAAAATACATTTTCAATGTTTTCAAACACCGTGATTCAGTGCAACCAGGACATCATTGAACATATTGTCATAAATGTGCACAATATATGTTATGGCTGATTGATGCATTAGAGATGAGATTAGCTGACAGCAAAATAACTGTACCTTTGCACACACACACACTGGTTATCTGAGTTCCACCACCTGCGCAGATAATAATCATGTTATAATTTAACGTTAACTTCTTAAAACACCACTGTCTCGACACACAGTCAGTCAGTTACTCTCTCTGCTTTCGAGAGAACTGAGTAGAGAGCCAGGCAGCAAACTAACTTGCACAGCGGACCGGACCGCGGCCTGTGCCGGTCCGGTGACCGGCTTCGCTCTCTCTCTTTCTGGTACTACTGTCAAACCGACCAGCTCACTTGCTTCTGTCCCGAAGCATAAGAGGGCGCAATGCAGGTGCTGAATTGGCATGAGTGTTATTACCACAGTGTAGTAACATTGCCAATTCTTCTGAAAGATGACATGAAATGTCAGCTAATGTTGCGACCACAGTTTCGAGTTAGTATGAATACCCTAATGGCTACTCTTGTAACTGTAACAACAAGTTAATGAACATGAATTAACACAATACCAACCAGTCAGAAGATAACATGCCTGTCCTGTTTGAATGGTACTTGCCCAGACAGGCTAGTGGCTAACTGATGCAGCGCCGCTGGCATCAGTTATCCGCTAGCTTTCGCTAATGACTGAAAAGCTGTTTGTGTTTAAATGTTGAAAATGTGTAGGTCGCCCTCTCCATTAATTTACAACGTACTGCACAACACTACTCTGAATAAAATTCCCTTATCATTTTAACTTAATTAAATTAAAGGTTGGTTAAAATTTACCTGCGTGGACCCAAACTCGCAGCAGCACAGCCAGACTGAGACTTCAAGTGAGAAGTGCCAACTCGGAAACTTGGCTTTCCCGCATTTCACAATAAAGAAATAAGAGTTAGCAGAACTCTTGTCCCTTGTATTGAACCCCAACTTAAAGATATAAGTATTAACAACTCACCAAATTGTTTTGAAGCAAACAACTGGCTTGCTTTGTTGTGCTAACTAACATTATTGCCTCAAATGTCAATAATTTATATTTTCAAGTCTTAACAACTTAAACTACTGTTTTAGGCCAAAAAATACAAGTTGGCTTTTTTACAGTGCTGCTCTGGGTATATTGTACGTAGCTCTGGATAAGAGCGTCTGCTAAATCTCTGTAATGGTTATTCTTGTAGCTGCTTTGAATCTGCTGATGAGATGAGGACGCAGCTCAAGTTGGTCTGAGGAAGTGTTTATAAGTATTTTAATGATTGGAGAGTTTAAAGTCTTCTTGAAGTTTTAGAAGTTCTGCACTGCTCTGGCAGGGTCTCTTGGTCAAGTTGCAGTGGATTTTGAAAGGTGAATCTTGGAGTTTGCAAATGGAAATTGGTACGTTTAGCAGAGTGGAATTTTCTAAATATTTTCGTGAATAAAGAGCTCAAAAACTCTTGCTGTGTTCAGATTTTCAAGGAAGCTACTTATACATATTTAATTACTCAAAACAGCGGTCTGAACAATAAGATTTTACCTCTCCCCTTTGGAAGGAGGTTTGGAGAAGTATGACTCATGGAATTCCTGAGATGCAATTTGCTAAACTAGTCTTATACTTGTTCACAAATCTTATAGATAAACACATATTAAAGCAAATTACATATCAGATTTCAACCAGTGAAATTCAGACCTTTAAAACAAGATCAAACACAATTACTATTCAGTTACACGAATATATGTAGTTATCAGATTAAAAATATGAGATACATTCATGTGGTTACAATGCTGATTGTTATAACGAGAGATGGGAATCAAGAACCAGTTCCAGTTGAGAACAGGTTCCAAATTGTTCCTTTCATCAGAATTGTATGCCCCCGAGGTTATCAATTCCTTTGATCGATACCAGCGTGTATTTCTGACATTTGCATATTGCAAAAACTCATGCATTATGGTGTCAAACTCTGCATCTAAGCTGCTGGAAACTTGCAACAAGAACCAGTCATGGCAGAGAAGGAGACACGGTCCAAAGCGTGGCTTCTCATGAAGCGCAAGTCAGGGTTTATTTAATACCCGAACCCGACCTGACCCGCAACCCACCAACTTTAACCTGTATAGTGATGACATCCATATCATCGAGTAAGAAACGACGTTCTTTTAACAAGCAAAATACACTGATTGCAAGGTGTCTTCGTCCAGGCTACTAAATAAACAGACAAATTGTTCCAAACAGTGTTCTTTATTGTTGAATACCAGCAAAACAAGTAACCTTTCATTAAAGACATGAACTCTGTCTCTCTCTTTCACTCTCAATCTTTCTCTCGTTCACCCACACACGATGCATCCTCACATTTTAATGGTGAACTTTAACAAAATATTAGCCTGCTGTCTTTTTAGATTAGTGTTTAGCTGCACCGTGCAGAAAAAGAATGGAGTCTACAGTTCCAGGATTTAACCTATTTCCACCCAATCATCAGCGTTAGCATCAGTGTATTCTAAACAAAAGCTACAGATACCACTTAGGGAAAAAAAAATTGTAGGTGAAGCCTATTGTTAACCTGCATATGCATGCCCTCTGGTGTGTGTGTGTGTGTGTGTGTGTGTGTGTGTGTGTGTGTGTGTGTGTGTGTGTGTGTGTGTGTGTGTGTG
>JAODTV010000025.1:46688507-46698649 GCA_025399955.1 Galeichthys feliceps
TATTATCTCAGAATATAAAAACAAGAATTAAAATGGGTTCTGACAGAATTATGAAGTCTTTATTCAATGCCAAAAATATCATAATTTTCATGTCACAAAATAGGAAGATAATTTGTCCAATATTCAGGTTTGATTTAAATTGTTTTATTAAGAAAAGAAAGACAGAGCCTTATGCTTGTTTCCAATAATTCTTGATGCAATGAAGGTTATTTTGATATTAAACACGAATGCCTGCTGTCAATATTTTGGTAAAATGTGATACAGACAAAATCAGAATTGAAAAATTACACATTAGTGTGGACTGACCCATATCTTTTTTCATACTTAACCAGGACTCAAACTCAGAACCTTCTGATTCTTAACCCAGCACCTTAACCACTAGACCAGCAATGATTGCGACAGAAGGAGTGATATATATTTTGAATTTATTATTGACTCCAGTCTTATTACGTCATCAAGTAGTTTAAAATACAAAGTCTTCCCAAATCCTAACCCTAAACCTAACCCTAGGTACAGCAAGTCTCCCCAATACAAGTAGCAAATTATGAACTTGGGTTAAAAATTCTAACTGAGGTTGAAAAATTCCACCTGACCAACAATTCTGACCTGAAACACATACCTGGTACATGGCGGAATGGAGGGCGGCGAACCCTCATTTGTGTGTGGTAACGATCCTTGGTATAAATACCATTTCCAAAGATATTGAGGATTTTTATCACCCCTTCTATATGAAAGCAGTTCTCTTAAATAATCTCATGCTGTTAATCCACATCGGACTGTTGGCTGCTCATAAACACAATAACATGCACCATCATACACTCGCACTTCTGGACCTCAAACTGGCTCTCTGCTCATACTAAAGCTGCAGTGTGTAATTTGTTTAGTTTCCAGGCTTATAATGATCGTCTAGTTTGAAAAAGTGTAAATAGCAACAGTGCAGTGCAATAAGCACGAGTGGACGAATCACCAGATCTTTATGTTTAAACTCCATTTGATTCACACAGTATTTCCTGGTGGTGCGACACATCACTACTTTTTCCTGAATGACATCACCTGCTAAACTAGAAGCAGAAATACACAGCCAGACTGTGATACAAGAAAAGAAAAGCCCAACTCATGCACTTATGAACTGCTTTATCCTGGTCAGGGTCGTGGTGGATCCGGATCGTATCCCAGGACCACTGGGTATGAGGCAGAAATACACCCTGAATGTGACGATGTCTACACACGGTGCTCCTGCGCAGCCTGAAACCACAGCTCAGAGCTAAAATTACTGGCCAGTGCTTTGTTGAGGATGCAAGCACCACATGATCAGGAGGGAATAAGGAGAGTGTCGTCCTGAAGACTCGAGTACAGTGTGGGAAATAAGGCCAGACCGGCGGACACTTACCAGTAATTTTCGCATTTGTCTGTCTGTATTTCAAAAGCATCAAACTGGACGGTCAATGAAAAATTGTAAAGATATGGGTCTAATCTACTTCTAATTTTCTTCCAAATGTTACACTGGGCGAATACATTATGTCGTAACACGGCCTGTGAAACAGGGGCCTCCGCGGGCGTGACTTTAAAAATTCATAACTCAGCCACCGATGGTACTCACCCCGGCAAAATTTACAGGCACCTCCCTCTCTCCGAGACCTTTCGAACCAGCACAGGCACAGCCCGCTACGACCCCGCCTTGACCCATTATTCACCCCCAAAACCCCCGTGTGAGTGCTGCTCACCGAAAACTTTAATATGAGCCCTGGCTTGAGCCAGCCTTTAAAAATTCATAACTTGGCCACTGATGGTCGTAGCCCCGCCAAAATTTACAGGCACCTCCCTCTCCCCGAGAGCTTTTGAACCAGCCTAGGCATGGCCCGATCCGACGTCAGGAGTGAGCGCGGATTGTGGATCGTGGAAAGCTTTAGAACGAACCCTGGCTCCAGCCGCTCGCGCGCGCAGGGATTTAAAACTTCATAACTCGGCCACTGATGGTCCTCGCCCCACCAAAATTTACAGGCACCTCCCTCTCCCCAAGTGGTACACAAAATAAGACAATAATAATACACTCAGTATTCACTGTAGTTTTTATTGCATGATGCAGCTGAACTAGTGTTTTAGGGTTGACAGTATCTGATTGATCCAGTCAGTTGATTAAGACTTCAGTTTACATGAAACTTTGCAGTACAGCATTATGTTAAGTGCCAAACTGCCAATAAATGGTTATTATTATTATGTGCATTTTTTTTTATTCATAATAAGAATGACAGTCACAGTCATATGCTTTGGAGGATGTAGATTTATATTTTAATAGAGTTTTTATTTTCTTCTATTTTCTAAGTTCTAGTCCAGCAGATTTTAGTCTGAATGCCAAATGATATTACCATGTCTAGTTTTGAGTCATTTTAAAAGTCATTTTGTTACAAAGTTACTTGGAATCTCGGACTCAAAATTTTAACTCTATTCTGTAAGAATAGTTGTATTGTTAATTACTAAATTTCTTATAGACTTATTATAAGCATAGTATAAAAAAGTCATTGTTGACATAATGTTTCATGAATGTTATTATAATACCTATATATGAGTCCCAGTAAGTTGTAGCCACCTGGAACATCCTTGCCCCCCATACTTTTTTCTAGATATGGAACTGACCTGTGTGTGCTCCTGTTTTCTTGGGTAGAACTTTAAGCCTGTTTTTCTTCAATCTTCTGACATTTTCTTGTCAATTATATTCAATTTGTGGTGTAATTAGCAACCAATGTCTAGTGTAATTTGGCCTTTGAAGATCACAAAAATGTGCCTGGAAATAGCTGAGAAGCCATCCCCAGGCATCTAAAGCCCTTCAGCTTCCCGGCCACATTGTTCCGGGCCTTTGGCCCGTCATTCGGACAGGCTGAAATTTGGACGGACAGACAACATTTCAGACTTGTCTGTCCTGTGACAGTCTGCTTAAAATTCCTTATTTCCCACACTGTATTTAAATAACGAACTGAGACATAGCATAATGGGTTATGAACAAAAAATGTCCTACAAAAAAGAAGCATGACATGCTTACTTTCCATCTTTGAAGTATGTTTTCAGAGTGTCGCTGAAGCTTTTTGAGTATTTCACAAACTCTTTCTTCTGGTGCTCCAGTGCCTGCAAAGAATACAGCAAATTTTCTCAATGACCAGTCCCATATCACAAAGATTTGCACTCAAGAGCAAAACAAGCCAAGAAAAAGAGTGGGGGGGAAAATGCTTAAAAGGGAAACTTTTTTCCCTCCCCATTTAGGAATAAATAAAAAGTAAAAAAAAAAAAAAGCAATTAAAAGCCACATACAACACAGCTTTTCCCTTTGATTTTTTTTTTCTCCAAATAATTAAGTTTTAAAATGTGCAGACAGCCTATATGGAACATAAAGTTGCTCCATCCAGTTTCATGGCCTTCCACAGATAACAGGCTGCAAAAATGTGGTGCCAGGTGTATTACCATGAAGTGGGTCTAAACTTTGAATGATCTGCAATACTTGTGTGGTTTAAAAAAAAAAAGACTGGATTCATTCAGTAAATAGTATAAATATCGGTCAACTCACCCTTCGGTTCTGATACTGGTATTTCTTGAAGACGGTGTTAACTGTATCCAGAAGCTCTTTAATGGCACTGGCTATGTCTCTGTGCGTGACAACAAAATTAGGATTAGTCACACACAATAGGTATTCAGTTTGTGAAGTAGTATGAAATATACTATCCTCCAGTCACACCTTTTAGCAAGCACTGATCAACTCCGTTTGACTCAAGACAAGCATGCAGCTTCCCATTTCATTGCCCCACGGATATGTTTATATTTTACTGACATAATGTGTCAAATGGTTGCGTTTTATTTATGGTCAAATGTATTCCATCCTTGATATGTAGCCTGCAAGTTTAAATTATGATGACATCCTTGTTAGACAAGTACTACCTGTAACTGTGTTACTGCCTTTACAGTATGTGTGTGTGTGTGTGTGTGTGTGTGTGTGCTACTCTAGCAGTTATGGTTGTCTCCCTGCCTGGTGATAAATTCACTCTCTTATCAGCCTGCTGCTAACAACATTACAAATGCTACAGCCATCCCAGAAGGAAGTAACTAAATCATAGTGGCAGTGTCTGTGTAAACAAAAGCCTCTTAAATGACAATATTTCATATTGAAACATTGCTATATTATGGTGTTTTGGTAAGTCTGAACTTGAGACACATTTTTCAACAAAGCAATGTGTTTATTTTTCGTAATCAGAATAGAGGTGGGGAGGGGCTTATATCATGATCTAACGGTTGTAATTAGGATTTTGTGCATACCATCATTTTGGTATAGAATATTTTTCTTTGAAACATCCAGAGACAGTTTCTTTTAACAGCTAATTTTAAATCAGTTTTAATCTTTGGGGGGGAGATAACTGAAGTTATACGATGCCAGAATTTCAGCCATACCACTCACTACTGCCATGATGCAACCTAAAAATACTGTAAACTTAATAAACTGACAAACAGACTATCCCTCTCCAAACAGAAATGGGGCCTGAAAACCCAACACACTTCTGAGGAACAAAAGGTCTGACAGATTTATTAACTATTTCAACAAAAGGTGTGACTCAATTTTGGAAAATAAGTCTGTAAAGACAGAACCATCACATTGTGCTCGTGTGTGTGTGTGTACGTACTTGATAGTCTGCAGGAAGCGCACTCTGTCATTAATCTCATCTGGGATTTTGCTGAGGATCTGTTTCAGTGCTCGAGCTCTCTCATTCAGCTCCTGAAACTCTCGCTCTGGCCTGTCAATCATGTACTCTGAGGACACAAAACAGACCCATACATCACTTTAATAACCCTTGACATAATATCGTAACTTTGCACGAAGCTCAAAAACTATTTCTGACAGCCCTTTTTAGAGGCAGTGAAAAATAAGACTGCTCTGTAATAGCAAGGCACAATTCAGTCTCACTAGTGAACAAATCTCTCTACTTTTCACCTTGTTTCTTCACAGACGTGTGGGTGTCAGACACCCATCATGAGTTCTGATTAAAACCAGTAGTTATGTAGTGTATGGACGGCTACAGGGACTAGAAATAAACCAGTGCTACCTTTTCCCATGCATGAATTTTATTTTTTACTTCTTGTATTTGTATCCTGTCTCTCTTCTATAGCAAAAACTCCAGTTTGGTGTAGTTGGCACATTGTGAAGGTTAGAAAAGTTTTGTTTATGTGTGTGTTGAATTAAACAATTATGACCTTGAATAAGGATGCAAAACTAGTGGTCCTGAGTAGACAATCCTGCTAGTTTCTAGCAGATTTTTGCTTTTGTTAGGTTTTTTTTTTTTTTTGGCAACTAACATCAGCTATTTACTGAGCCACTAAGTCTGTTCCAATAACACATCAAAGCAGGAACACACATAATTGGATAATTCTGGGTGCACCTCATACAGAAAGAAGAAAAAAAAAATCAGACACAAATGCTGCTTAATTCATAAAGCTGTTATTTTCTTGTTTGAAATGACATTTTTCGTAGGTGGCATAAACTGTCAAATTGTTCTATTCTCATGTCAGGTTTTCTCCCTATTACACTGATGCTTAAAATTCAGACTATTTGCTGTTTCATAGCAAGACTGAAATATAGGAAATGTTAAGCACCTTTGATGCACACTCTTCTTATCGCTGTGCATTTTGAAAAAATTACACTTGCCTGAGGTTTTGCAGTGATGGAAATAATTTAAAACTTGTGAAAAAAGAAACAGGGTGATGAAAAAACTGAATGAGCTGACAGGATGCTCCTCGTTATGGTAATGTTGACCCCAAGCCCCGCTCACTACGTGCACATAACTTTGGCTCGGATGTAATGTGCATATAACTGAAGACTGCCTAAAGAGTGTCTGGTTTAAGACGCATATAAAAACAGCTCGTCAGGATTCTGCAATCAAAATAAATGTATTTGGATTGCCGAAATTCTTTGCATGTAAAGATAGCCTGAAGAAGACTACGAAATGGGCCTGTTAAGATTCTCAGATTGGCTGCAGATTCTTTATATTAAAAGCAGTTTATTCTGTGCCTACGGTAAATCTAATAAGAAGGGGATTAGAGTAAGGACTGTAAGTCTGGACCCTTGGATGGCTAGGTGAGAAAACACAAGCCAAAGAAAATGAGTCTCCAATATTGTTGGATTACCAGCACTGCGCAGAATGTATACAGAGTGGAGAGCAATCCTGTGTGTGTGCGCGCGTGTGTGTGTCCTTTCTTCAAAAGCACAAAGGAGAGTCAGGTCACCCTCAAGAGCTTCTGCTATTGTTATGGCTGCTTTATTATTTTCCATGCCCCATATAAGCGTGTTTATTCAGTACCAAACTGTAGCTCCCTGTAGCTTTGTGTATGTGACAATTGGTCTAATTTAAAAAATAAAATAAAATAAAAAAAACCCCACAACACCTCGAGAAAGAGAGCTCTTTTGGGGAGAAAGCATTTCAGGACAGACAGTTCAGTCTGAATTCGGCAATGAGAATATAGTACCACAAAGTTTTCCAAAAAAAACCCAAAACAAAAACACACAACAGATTTAGCAATGGAGGGTAAACAATCCATGCTAAAACACACACAAAATATCGAAAAAGTATTACCAAAATGGGATTAAGGTATGAAAATGGGTCTGACTTAAGGATGGAGGGAAATTTCACATTCAAACACAAAGTGTGCCTGTGAATTCATTACTGGTATGAATCTGAAGATGTGACAAAAATATGTCGCAGAGAGCAGGAAATTAAATTCTGATGAGGTGGGAAAATATTACCATAAAACATGGCATTTATATATATGCCATTTGTAGAGTAAGAGCTCCACCTAGAGGAGACGCACCAAACTTGAAGCAGTCAGAGACACGCACATACACTCAAACACACCTTTGACGTCGTCGGCAGCCATGCGTAATAAAGACTCGGAAAAGTTGATCTCAACATTCTTCTTCTCCAAGATCTTCATGATGATCTCCTGTGTGAGACCTGGGTTCTCCTTTTCCGCCTGTGTGCAGTTTAATATTTTATTTGGGTCAGCACAGACGACAGAGAAGGTTTGGCCTCATTGTAATAAAGAATGCTAGCACTTTTTAAGCATTGGGTGGGGGAAAAAAGGAAAACATGTAAATCTACAGTAGAGCAGCACAAGTGTATCCAGTTGTGCTTTTCTTACCTTTATGAAAGCAGCCCTTAGAGTTTGTGCTGCAGATAGATTCACTCTCTCCAACTGCAATAGCAAACAAACAAAAAAACAACAACTCAGTAAACATGTTCCTGGGTTAGACAGTGAGGAGTGAAAAATACGTTTACATGCTGCCTAATAATCTGAGAGGTTAATCTGAATAAAAAAGGGAGCAATGTACCCTGCTCATTACAAATTTGCAATTGGAATGAATTCATTCGAACTGCCGGAAATCTTTTAATGCATGCATAGCCATCGAGTCTTTGGAAATTTGTAGAATAATTAGAGAAAAATCCTGTTCCTGCCAAAGTGTCTAAAGATTTACACTCATTTTAATTTATCTAGTGGACTTGTTAATATTGATATTTCTCCACTCTTCTGAGGGAGTACATCAGTGCTCTTCCTTCCTGTATACTTTTCACCTTGACAAGTATAATCAGTTATGAGTGGAAAAGATTAGCACCAAATGACCTTGACTTACAAAAGGTTGAAGGATGGAAGGTAAGATTAAGAGAAAAATGAAGTGAAGAGGCAGCAAAGGAGGTGGAAGGATGACCTGCAGGGCTGTATGAAAGGAGTGTGGCTTGTAATGAGCTGTATAAATTATGAGCCAGTGTCATTATGTATGCACATAAATGAGTGTGTATGTAAATGACTAACTTAGTATGCAAGCATGACCAAAGGACATCTGACAATCACACCCGTACATGCTCGTTGAACAGCTCATTCCAAAAACCATGGGCTGCTATAATAACCTCCACTCTTCTGGGAATGATTTCCACTAGATTTTGGAGCGTGACTGTGGGGATTTGCACATTCAGCCACAAAAGGATTAGGGAGGACAAGTACTGATATCGGGAAAGAAGGCCTGGGGCACAGTCAGCGTTTCAATTCATTCCTAAGATGTTCAGTGGGGCTGAGGTCAGGGCTCTGTGGAGACCACGCAAGTTCTTCAAAACCAACTGTGGTGTCTTAATGGACCTCGTTTTGTGTACAGTCGTGCTGGAACAGGTTTGGGCCCCTTATTTCCAGTGAACAGGGAGCATGTAAGCACTTGATTCAACTACTGTGAACATACACTCACTGGCCTTTTTTTAGGTTCACCTACATACAAGTCACTTTGTAGGTATACAATTACTTACTTTTGGCCTTCCCCATCCATCGATGGAGAGGAGCCACCACAAGACCAATTCTGATATTACCTGGATGGTGGCCCACGGATATGCCATGTTAGTGGATGTTGCTGTAGTATGAGTGTAGTTTTTTTTTTTTTTAAACACCTTACACTACTATGTCCACTTGCACATCATGTGGCCAGCCTTTCTCTGCTCTCTGTTAATGACCAAAGGCAAGTGGCAGCTGCACTAATTTGCATAAGATTCTGCTTTTGCCATCACACTGCGATTCAAGCTGCAGCGAGACTAGTCGTTTTAGTGTCACTGCTGTACCGGGAACAATCCTCCAACTAGAAATATGCCTAATATGCTGTCCCTAACTGTAACCCAGACCAACAAGGTAGGCATGTCTAATCAAGTGGCGACTGAGTGCAAGGAAGCAAATAAACAAGTTAATATGCATCTATCTATCTCCCTTTTGTACCTCATTGAACACGGGGTACATCACAGCATAGAGCGACATGGAAACCATTGGGGCCGTTTCTGCTTCGTTCTTAATCTCTTCCATTGTCATCGTTGTCGTGGCAATGTGAGAATGGGCGAGGATTCATTCACTCCTAAGCGTGCTCAGTTCAAGCCAAACAACGTCTGCAACTGAAAAACAGGAAAAACAGCCATTATTAGTGCTTTCTGCCTAAAAGTATTGTTATTTAGAGATCCATAAAAAGGAGAGAGAGTAAAAAGCGTATTTAAAAATGGTGTAATCATGCATTATTTTCTCCTGCAATTAAAGATTTCTCCTGTCGTTGGCGGCACACACATTTACGTGTCTGACACTACAGATATAATACAGATAAATAATGCAAAAATAATATTAATAATAATACCACAGCAAAACCTTGTCATCTCACTAAAATGTCAGCTCATTAAAACTGGACAGACTGGAAAAAGGACAGCTAGACTTTTCTGAGACCATCATGGGTATTGTATATACTTGTATAATAAGGTAACAAACTGCTGTTTGGACACTAAAATTTACATTTTGTTGTCAGTTTTATAATTTTCCCCCTTTCAGAACACTGAGTAAACTTCAGTAATTTTTCAATATGACAAAACTATTTTCCTTGTTAAAAAAAAACAAAAAAAACTTCAGCAGATCGTCAGAACATCGACACAATCTAATATTTTCGCCACATTGACCACAACTTAATATCAGCCATTTTTTTTTTTTTTTTTTAAAGTTGAACATTAAAAGACCCAGCACCATTTTCAGACAAACCAATTCAGCTGCCTGCCGTCCAAAACGATCACGCTAATGTTTGAGCAGGGACGAGACTCCAAAAATTAAAAACGGAGACATTATTACACTGTTAAATTATATCTGCTCGTCTGCAAGGAGCCATTTCATTAAGCGCCGGGCTGCATCACGCAGTCAAAAAAACTTTATTACATTGTTTAAATTAAGTGGCCTGTTGCAAACCATTAAATCTCATTTTATGTCCTGTCAGGATTTCATAATTCACATTTATTATAAATTAGGAGTGAGGACTCAGTTGGCATGAAGCCCTGATGCCATAAACACACAAAAGGCTTTGGAATGAAACATCTCAGGGAGCGGCAGAGTATCCGCAAGACAACCTTTTTTATTTGCATACTTCATTAGACTACAAAATAATGACAGAAATGAACATAAGTGTCCCAGGAGCATGGAGCAAACCTGTTGGAGACATTTAGATTAATTTATTATTGATGTCAGTCTAATCAGCCATGCCAGTTAATTATAATTAGGTGTTTGTTTCATTTACTATCGTGTACGTCTGTGGCTCAAACAGTTTACTATAAATGTAA
>JAODTV010000025.1:47062949-47075513 GCA_025399955.1 Galeichthys feliceps
GCTCCCAAAAACTAATCACTTGTTCCATTGACCAAGGACTATCTGTACAAAAAATTTCATGGAAATCCGTCCATAACTTTTTGCGTAAAGCTGCTAACTAACAAACAAACAAACAGACATGAAAACATAACCTCCTTGGCGGAGGTAACTATCTTATGAACCATAGACAGTCTAAGCTGAGTCACCCTGGTCTCTACAGATAGCCAATTGAGCTCCTGAAGCTGTCGCCTCCCTACATGCTCACGAGGGCCCAAGCCCGGTACCACCCTCACTAGCTTGTTCTGTGTATGAGCTGATAGCCTCGTAGTAGAGTAGCCAATCAGGGCGCGCGAATGCGCATATCCAGTGAATGTGGATAGATTATATATATAATCCACATTCACTGGATATGCGCATTCGCACTCTGATATATATACACATATAAAATATACACACACACGAGAGGGGATATTACAAGTGGCATGAAGATATGAAGTTCATCTTCTCGTGTTGAACAATATATCACTCATTTGCTGCGCTCACTCGTGATATACACAGTCACCACTCAAAGATAAACCTCATATCTTCATGCCACCATGTAATATCCTCTCATATAAACTGAGCTTACAGCTGCTGCCTGTGAATTTGTGTGTACTAAATTCTTGTATTCTGAAAGAACACAGGGAGCATGAAATGCTCATGTTTATCTGTGGGGTTGAAGATGTATGTTTTATTGCAAGCTGTACTCACCTCAGGGCTCTCAGGTCCGAATTTGTGGCCGTAGGCATCCGTTGGCTCAGAGTGCATGGCATAAACATAGGGCCTGTGAACACATACCAATTCACCTGTGAGTGTTCAGTCCAAACAAGACAGCAAACAGCCTGGAGAAAAGTACAAATATTTCCAAATATGTAAAACTGGATAGAAAATATAAATGTCAGTTTTTGCATGGGCAAAATTAGATTTCTGTAATCATACTTTTAAAGCAATTAAGGATGTTGCTCTCGCCAAACGCCAACAAACGGCAATGTGATATGAATTCAGTTACTGGGAGACTCATGCTGGACCTCTGCAGCCAAATAGACAAAATGTTCTGCATGCTGGTGTTGCTATTAAGCATTAATAGTCAATTAAGTTGTTCATACTGTAGGAGCACTGACCTTTCTGCATCAGGGAGGTGAAGCCACTGGAGCATGGTCAACACTCTCCTTTCTAGTGGAATCCCACTGCAAACACACAACCAGTCAAAATTTGGGACACCTTCTAATTTAATGTTTTTTATTTATTTTTGTTAATTTAAAAAAAAAAAAAAAAAAAAAAAGACACTTCATGTCTTAAGGTCTTTGATTATCTTTCATTCTCATTTCTAGGTCTCTCTGCATATTCAGATGCTTATAACTTCCTTACAGGCAGATCAGCACATGATATTCAGATCTACGTTTTCCCAAAAACTGAGCTGTCTTGGCCTCTTAACACACCTACCAAAGCATGATTTAATTTCTCCCTAAATCCATGGCACAGGAAGTGGGCTTTGAATAGTAAGTGAGCCTCAGAGTAACTTACAAGTCGGAATCTGCACGGACCATACTTTGTGTATATAAGCGATTTTCGCACAAATTGCTACCAGGACACGAGGGGGGTCTTTGTCCTCACTCCTGCATAAACCCAAGCTGCCCATATTTATGCATGGAAATAAGGCTCTAGTCTAACAGGCCTCTGTGTGCAGACCTGTTTCATGCAAGCTGGGGGGTTTGTTTGGCATGTTATTTTGAAAATGTCCATGGTGTGGTCGAGCATCAGCTGTGGGTGGCGAGGAGTCAGGTAGGACATGAGGAGGTAACACATGAGGAGTTTCACCCGTGTTTGATTACTGGCAATTTACTTTGGTGTGCTTTGTGTGTTCTTTCAGAGAAAGAAGCCGGTAATCAGCGAGAGAGAGCTGAGATATCCAGTGCTGTGTTTGTGAGAAATAAATGAAACTACAGTCACTGAAAAACCATTGATATTTCAGTCACTGAAAAACCATAAATGAAACTACAGTCAACCTTGGAGTTGTCAAGCCTGTCTCCTAGTTCCTCTTTCCCTAACCTGTGAGTGTGTTACATATGGTTAAGGAATTTTGTTTGGCTTTTCAGTGAAACTTGTTCAAGGGAACACTGGTGTTGGACATATTTGCAGCGTATGCATATGTCCAGGATGGGGATAAGGTTACAAAGGGAATTCAAAGGAAGAGCACATTCAAACTTACATAGGCCAGAAGAAAGTACCAGCCTTCACTCCCTGCTTCACAGCAGTTATCCAAATCTGGAGGACAGAAAAGGGAATCCAAGTCATTTATTATTTTATTTTGCATTTTTAAAAGAACAAAATGGACCCTGAAAATTCCCAGATAGCACTTTGAGTTTGGAATATATACATAGATTATTTTATCACAAAGAAGAATTGATATAAATAAGTAACTGCGCCCAACGTATGCCGTGTTCAGGGCAAACAAAATCGGAATGTGTTTGGCTGTGTAAGTTTGGAATAATTATTCTCAGTAATATAACTTTGTACAACCCCAAATCAGAAAAAGTTGGGACAGTATGGCAAATGCAAATAAAAGTCTTTTGGGCAGAAAAGATGGGCAGAGGATCTCCAATTTGTCAACAAATGTGAGAAAATTATTGAAATGTTTAAAAACATGCTCCTCAAAGAAAGAGATAAAGGGATTTGGATATTTCACCCTCTATGGTGCATAATATCATTAAATGATTCAAGGAATCTGGAGGAATTTCGGTGCGTAAAGGGAAAGGGTGCAAGCCTCAGCTGAACACTCGTGATTTCCAATCCCTCAGACAGCACTGCATCAAGGACCATCATTCATTGATAGCTAATGTAACCACATGGGCTTGGGAATACTTTGGCAAACCTGTCAAACACTACAATACAGATTTACATCCACAAATGCCAGTTAAAACTTGACTGTGCAAAAAGGAAGACTTATGTTAATTGTGTCCAGAAGCGCTATTGACTTCTCTGGGCTCGGAGGCTTCAGACATGGACCATCACACAGTGGAAACATGTATTGTGGTCAGACGAATCAATATTCCAGGTCCTGGAAGAAATGGACACTGTGCTCCAGATCAAGTGCCAAAAATGACTATCTAGACTGTTACCAGCAACAAGTCCAAAAGCCAGGGTCTGTCATGATATGGGGTTGTCCTTGGCAAAGGTAACTTGCACGTCTGTGATGACAGCATTAATACAGAAAAGTACACTGAGATTTTGGAGCAACATATTCTGCCTTCAAGACATAATTTCCAGGACAATCAAAACCAAATATGGCATGGTGGTCCAGTAGTTAGCACTGTTGCCTCACAGCAAAAAGGTTCCAGATTCAAACCTCATGGCTGACGGGGGCCTTTCTGTGTGAAGCTTGCATGTTCTCCCCATATCCATGTGGGTTTCCTCCCACTTTAAAGACATGTAGATTTAGGTAAAAATTGTTGAATTTGTTGTATGTTGCTCTGGATAAGAGCATCTGCTAAATGCCTGGAATGTAATGTAAAGCCAAAGTTGTTGACCTCCATCCAGTGAGCCCTGGAAACTGACTTCAGTCTGATGATTTGAAGTCAGGCGAAGAACACCACCAGAGACAGTAACCGCAGCAGCAACAGCCTACCTAAGCACCACTATGATCTCCAATGTGACTCCAAAGTCAGCAGCCTGACACCAACCTGGAACATGTGCCCTCTTCAGGTCAGGCAACAACCATTGTCATACAGGAGAGCATCACTGTTCTGCAACTTAACCCTCTGGGGTCGGAGGGTATTTTCTGACACTAAGGATTTTGGCATACTCTGATTTTGTTGTCAATTTCAACAAATCTAAGCAGTATTTTCAAAGTCATGTGACGTTTTTGTATTCAGCACAAGTTCAGCTACAATAATATCTATGTAGTACACATATGTCATGATTGTACTTTTAAAAAAATAAGACAAATGAAGCTGTTGTAAAAAGAAGTTTTAGAACTGTGTTGGAATGTGTGAAAAAACATTACCTTACCCATTGTGACAAACCATTTTGATCACGTGAGGTGATTCTGTTCAGTCTTAGGAATGTATCAAAAACTTAAATCTGCTCCATTGATTTTAACAATTAACTGGCCATCAAAAAAAATTATGTCCTATTGTTTTGGGATAAAGGGTTGGCAGTGTGAGGGGTATTCAACGAGAAGAGTAAAAAATTCCATTCCATTCAATGAGAAGAGTGAAAACCCCTCCCACTGCCAACTCTTAATCCCATCAGATCAAGTGATCAAAACGGTTCGGCACAATGGATAAGGTAAATGTTTTTTCACACATTCCAACATAGTTCTAAAACTGCTTTTTACAACAGCTTCATTTATCTGGTATTTGACTATTTTGGTATTTGACTCTATTCAGTGTCTCTTGAATTTAACTCTTGCACTATTTTACTCAGTTCAGAGCCACAACCAACTCTGACTCAATTACTCTCATTTTGCTCCCACTCCAACTCCAAATTTCACTCTCTAAACTCAAAACAGAGCAAAATTAACTATTTTTTGAGGAAAATACGTTTAACTCTAGAAAAACTGCTCAGTCATTTTTCCGGTGTACGCACTACAGCGCACGCATATCAACCGATCTGCATCAGAAATAGAAGAAATATTTACACTTACTCGAGTTGATCTTCGGCTGGATCAAGTCGAAGTAAAAAAACAAAAAACAAAACAAAACCCCACTGCTCATCAGTGGCGCAGTCCTCAAGATTGAATTGAATCGCTTTCCTGAATCATCCGAAGCGCATAAAATCCGTGTGCCATCACGCAACAAGTTTTACCTCCAAATCGCTGAAACTTTGGCTGACAGATTTTATCCTGTTTACGGTGGGCGTTCCCACCACGAAAGAGAAACCAATTGAAACCGAAAGAGTGAAAGTGATTATCATTCCGTTACCATGTGAATAGTCTTTTATGGATGCGTAAGTGCGCGCTCAGCGCGCCGACTCTGGTGTGACTGAGTAAGGTAACAAGTTTTATGTATCATCTAATTTAGGTAATTTAAAAAATATATTATTTGGCAGTGGGCACACAGGAAAGTGTAAAGTTTGTCAATATGTTTATCGTGCTTGTATGATAAAAACTGGAAGATATTTATCTAAATACATGACCTACTCATTCTAAACCTGCCGAGCTTCGCCGGCAAAGCTCTCGACCCCAGAGGGTTAATAATCCTTTTATTATTAAATTATGGTGAACTTTTCTGTTGGGAGATATTTAACATTTCTGGAAGGAGTCTCGAGTGTCAGCACTTTGTAACAGTTTTCTGCCACACTTGAGGATGAAGGAGATTCTACTTTCCAGTTCTCAATAATATGACGGCCTGTGTTTTATTTCTTATTAACTTCAAGAAAGGGTAAAGAGAGAGTTAAGTTGTCTCACAGAGGTTACAGAACATTAATTGGAGCTGTAAATGAATTTAAAGCAGAAGTCGCTGGGGTATAAGAGGAATAAAAATAAAACACTTTGGGATGTCCTGCTGCAGGAAAATAATCAGCTTACACCACCCCGTTGTGGGTTATTTTCCTATAACTGTGTTTTCTTTATCTGGTTTGATATGGTGATTGTGATCCTGCCCCTTTACTATAGAACAGAAATGTCATCTGGGTGTTTGTCAGCAGGCGGCACATGACTGACGTGTTGTTTTTTTTTTCTTTCTCAATCAGACGGAGGAGAAGAACAGGCAGCTGCAGGAACGACTCGAGCTCGCCGAGCAGAAACTCCAGCAGACCATCCGCAAAGCCGAGACGCTTCCCGAGGTGGAGGCGGAGCTTGCTCAACGAGTCGCCGCCCTCAGCAAGGTTAGTCACACCCACTACACATGTCATTGCTTGTGTGAGCTGTTAGTATTGACCTATAACAACACTGACTCGCTTGGAGTCTGCTGACTGAACTGATGTCCTGCTCTATCATTCCAACAGACCTTTCCTCTCCTCACGAGGGGTGTGTGGATGAGCGAATGAGTTGAATCAGGTGTGGTGTGTTAGAGCAGGAAACATGAATAAGTGTGTGAGTGTGAGCTAAAGGAAAAAAGTTTGGTTTGTAAACTCTGCCGTAGTTCGGTCATTTCCTATTCACTGTTATGTCCAGGTTTTTCATGGTGTCTGGTTTTCTTTGTCTGTCTGAATTTATCCGTTCTCTCTCTCTCTCTCTCTCTCTCTCTCTCTCGCTCTCTCTCTCTCTGTGTGGACACGCTGTGTTTGAAACTAGCTTAATCTGCTTAACAGGCTTCTTTGTTCTTGTTGTCCAAATGTATCCTCAAAGATGACCTTTACCATGTGTCGTCTTGACCTTTTTTAAACCCTGCTTTAATAGCTGTTTTCTCCCTCCAAGTGTGTGGGATCTTCTGCACTAAAATCTGTCTTGCTCTCATGCCTTCATCTCCTTTCTCACTATCTTCATGTTCTATTGCTTTCTCTTACTTCTCTTTTCTCAGTTGTTTTCCCTCTTCTATTTTATTTTCTTTTAATTTCTTTGCTCTCTCTGTGTCAGTTGACAATCTATTCTCTCGGGTTTTTTTTTTTATATCATTGGCTTTCCCTATTTGGTTTTTTTCTTTCTTTCGTTTGCTTGGTCTATTCTTGTCTCTGCCCTGTTACACCTCTTCCCTACTCCAATCTGTGTAACTCTTCGTCTCTCTCTCTCTCTCTCTCTCTCTCTCTCTCTCTGTCCTTTCTGCCCTCCCTGCTTGTCCTGTAGTCTGATCGTTCTGTGTGCTGTGCCTCTAAGGACACTAAGGAGACTAAAGCGCAGAGGAAGGTACACTGCACTTCAGACAAGAAAAATAAAAAGAGACCCATATGTCCATCCTTGTCCCCTGCCTGTTTTACCCGTCTGTGGCTATCCCCCACCCCCAAATCACTTCCTGTTCACTCCAAACACATCACAGCCCTAACAGGAAATTCATTGGGAGCCATGTTGTGTACAGAACTGGTGCCATACGCTGTGGCAGTCCAGTTCCCCCTGTTACCAAGAGAAAACACACACACACACTACAGTGATTGTTTTCTTTCTTTCTTTCTACCTCTGTCAAATCAGCCTTCGAATTAGCTTCAGTGTGATGAAGGTCTTTTCTCTGTTGCATCTTGACAATCAGTACAATTTTCTTACATTCTTACATCCTGTTCGAACACTGAAGTGTCGAAGTACACTGGAACATCAGCTTCCACTTCATGGGCCAGGCTTCTATCTCGCTCACTAACGTTCAACACGCTACAGATTCTCAACAAGAGGACGCTCATACCTGAGCAGCTATTATTGACCTCGTTGTTGAAAAGGGAGAAAGTTGGCATGAATCCACACCAGCATGCTTTGACCAAAGCATGTGCATGTTTGCACTCATTCACATGCATGAAGTAAAAAGCCCCAAACACACCATAAACTAACACGTACTTCATTCAGTTCTGGTGTTTATTTTTCAGTACAGAGTCAACGGTAAAAGCCTTTGCTGCAGTCATTAAACCGGTGCCTAATGACCGTTCTCAGTATTACAGATGCATATCCAAAACAGTCAGTTATCTCTCAACAGATGTCATGAAGAGTATTGCCATTACAAACCGATCAACTACCATATTCGAACACAAACAGGCGCTAGTTTTATATTGTCTTGAAATCTTCAGGTCAGCAACCTAATATTCAGTGCAGAGCTGCACACTTTGGGCTGTGCTCACCTAAAAAAAAAAAAAAGATCTCCAGAATGCTTTTTCAGTGTTGCTTCAGATCACGCACACTCCATCACCCCATGAAGTTTTATGTGCTGTGTATTCTAGGGCTGCAACTAACAATTATCTTGATAATTGATTAAACTACAATACGATATTCTTTTTTTAAATTATTAGTTTGGTTTGAAAAATAAGCTAAAATATATTGACGATATTTATTTAACAGTACTTCTGCTAATACTACTACAGAACGCTTAACTACAGTACAGTATTACTGACAGTCTGTTGGCCTGTAGTACAGTACACCACTTTTATTTTCCAATTAGACACCCAAATTCATGTAAGATTACGTAACTTTATGCCTTACATTTGCATCCTTTTTTGCAACTGGATTTCCATGTGATCAGTGGACCAGGTGGAGAAGGTCTTATCTGCATTTCAAGCTTGATTTGTTCAGTTCCAAGTACTCAAATTCAACATAAAGGCTAATCCCTACATGGTGTCTTGCTAACTGAAACACTTCGATGCCAAGTTAGTTTCGGTTGATGTGTTTGTACACGCCAGGTGAATCATGTTCAGTGTGTGGAATCGGCTCGAAATCTTTTGAGTTAATTCTTCGTTTTCGACGCCTGGAATCAGGACTGATTGTTATGAACCAACAGCTTGATCACATGATGCACATGTATTATAAATATACTAAGAAAATAAAGCTTTGTAGCATTTATCACTGCTGGGTTGAGAAAATAGATCCATCAATGTTATGGATTAGTTGTTGCAGCCCTAGTGTATTGAGAGTTCCTGGGTTCTGTGCAAGGCTTTGCAAGCTTGCTTTATTGATTTATTTATTTTTTTGTCAGACCACTGTGGTGAATCCTAAGCATCTGGGATCGTGTGTCTGTACTTGTTTCTCATCTGTTCTTTGAGCGTTTGTCCTTTCGTGCTGTTACGACAAAGTGCTTAAATTTAATTTTACCCATCGTGATCACCGGTTTCCTCTTCTTCAGGCTGAGGAAAGGCATGGCAACGTGGAGGAGCGCCTGCGACAGATGGAGGCTCAGCTGGAAGAGAAAAACCAGGAACTGCTCAGGGTGAGAGGTTAAAGTTCGTAAGCTGGACACAGATGAGAGAATTTACTTATTTTTCACATTGTGGACAAGTACATTGTTGACTCGTCCTCTGACCAATTCTACATAAAACAATAGCTGTTTCTGTTCCTGAAAAACTGAATCTTCACATCCCTGTTGTAGTGTTTTGTGGCATTTTATTGTCAACCTTTTTAGAAATGAGAAGCTGTAAGCAGGTACTGAGGAATGGTCATGTTATCAGAGGATACGACTAAAATCTGATGTTTATCAGCACCTTGACAACGGAACCATTAGAATTGAGCAATGTATCATAGATATAATGAGAGGTTTCACTGATGGCATAATAAGAGTGACGGTCACATATATACACACAGATGGGCAGCGTTCATGATTTCTGTTTAGTTTTTTTATTTTATTATTTTTTTGTTATGCCCTACTTAGGTTTTAACCCTTTGTGCCTTCGTTCCTTTGAATTTGCCCTCTGTTTGGACTGAGACATTTTCAGGGGAAAAAGAATGATGAGTAACTAATTCACCTCATTTGTGTTGATTACACTTGTGAGTAGTTCCCGCACCCTTCTCATTTGCTGCTAATGGCGTGGCAGAGATGACAAATGCGTCGGAGAAGTACACTGGAAAAATAGCGGCCCCAAAGTTGGGACGCTGTGCAAAACATAAATAAAACCAGAATGCAGTGATTTTGCAAATCCTTTTTGACCTATATTCAATTGAATACAATACAAGGACAATATATTTAGTGTTCAAACTGGTAAACGTTTTATTATTTTTTGTAAATATACACTCGTTCTGAATTTGATGGTTACAACACGTTCCAGAAAAGTCACGACAGGTGCAACAAATGACTTGGAAAGGCTTTGTTTGGAGCATTCTACAGATAAACAGGTTAATTGGTAATTGGAAAGGCTCAGTTGTTCACAAGCAAGGATGGGGTGAAGTTCACCACTTTGTGAAAAACTGCATGGGCAAGAGCAAAGTTTCTCAATGTACAGCTGCAAGGAATTTAGGGATTTCACCATCAACATCAAAAGATTCAGAAAATCCAGAGAAATCTCTGCACATAAGGGTAACGCTGAAAACCAACATTGTATGCATGTGTACAATTGGGGCGTGTTAGTGGCCATGGCATGGGTAACTTGCACATCTGTGAAGGCCCCATTTATGCTGAAAGGTACATACAGGTTTTGGAGCAACATATGCTGCCATCCAGATGAAGTCTCTTTGAGGGATGTGCAAGGCAATGTCCAGCCACATTCTGCAACAGTGTGGTTTTGTAGTAAGAGTACGGGTGCTAAACTGATCTGCCTGCCTCCCATTGAAAATGTGTGGAGCATGATGATGAAGTGCAAAATACAACAACGGAGACCACGGCTGTTGAGCAACTGAAGTCATATATATCAAACGACAATAGGAAAGAATTTCACATTGAAATTTTCAAAAATTAGTTTACTCAGTTCCCAAAAGCTTACTGAGTGTTGTTAAAAGAAAAGGTGGTAAACATGCCCCTGTCCACACTTTTTCAGAGCGTGTTGCAGGCATCAAATTCAGAAGTGTGTATTTATCAAAAAACAATCAAGTTTATCAGTTTGAACATTTAAATATCTTGTCTTTGTGTTGTATTCAATTGAATCTAGGTCGGAAAGGTTTTACAAATCGCTGCATTCTGATTTTATTTACGGTTTACCCAGTGTCCCAACTTTTTCGGAATGTTGGTTGTAGTAATCACCTGACACGACTGAGAGTACAATTGAGTGTGTATGAATATAGAAGTCTGGGCAAGAAAGAAATCAGCCCTAGTCTCGCTTCTTCATACCTTTCTGTATATTTTTATGACTGTCAGTGCTTGGTTCCATGGAAGTCCAATATAATCTACTTTTAAGACAGTTGTTAAAAGCAAACAATTGATTGTAAAGAAATGAAATGAAGCCTACTTTATCTTTCTTTGAAAGACAGGGAGCATATAAAAGCTCCTTTATTCCTACAGCTGTTCAACTCGTCATAGAGGATTGTGAGTCCCGCACAGTTATTCTGCTTTAACAACCAAACTTGTTTCTCGTCTGTGTGTTGGGATTGTGATTGAAGGCTCGTCAGCGCGAGAAGATGAACGAAGAGCACAACAAGCGTTTGTCTGAGACGGTGGATAAACTGCTCTCCGAGTCCAATGAGAGGCTTCAGCTGCATCTAAAGGAGAGAATGGCTGCGCTGGAGGACAAGGTATTACTGGAGCTTTCACACACACTGCTCCAAAAAGGCTGAGTATGTGAGCAAGAACTGTTTTTTTCCCTCCGTTATTAAAAACCAGTGCAAGTTGATCATTATTATTCTTATCGTGTCCTGTTTTGGTTCTGCCCTGGCGTCACTAAAAGGAAGGAGGGAGAGTCGGACTGCATAGCACGCAAGCTTTCGTTTTTCTCAGAAGTGGTGCAGCAACATCTTCACTTTACAGTTTCCAATCAATATTTATATTTTGAATTTCGCAAATTCATAGTAGACTCTCTGAAATCTGAGACAGGAGAAAGTAAAAATTCTAAAAAGTCAATAAAAAAAAAAAATAAATAAAAACCCACAAACTCCCCACATAAGACTCCAGACAAGAATAAAAATAAACAGTAAATAAAAAACAATAATAAAAACAAAAACACTAATAAATAGCCAAAAAATTCATATAAAAACAATAATAAAACATTAATTTAAAAGAATCTAAATAAATAAAAAAGCCCCCAATTTTTGACCTCAGTACTGTAATATATATATATATATATATATATATGTGTGTATGTATATGTGTGTATGTATTACATTTTATTTTCACATGCAATAGATACATAATGCAGCACATTTTGTATTACTTGGTATATTTTTGATGCTGTTTTGAAAATCCATTTTGCTTGATATTCATTTTAGGTATTCATTTTTTACATTGTGTATATTGGTGTATGTGTATTATTGTATACCTAAAATGATATAAGCTGAAACACGGGCATTGGTTATAGGTAAGTGTAATAAAATAAGTGAATATATTGTATAAAAATGTGGGCAGAAATTATATGAAGCATTTTTTTCTGTGCATGTCTTTCCTTGGTGCCTGAATACCTTATTGTTGTTTTTGTTTGTGCGTGTAGAACGCCCTCATCCGTGAGCTGGAGCACACAAAGAAACTGATTGAAGAGTCTCATCATGAAAAGGTATAGGCATCTTGTGTCTTTTGTCAGTTTTGTGTAGTCATCTACTCATCCTTAGTACCTATTCAGTGTCTAAGTATTTAGTTTTATGTTAAAGACAAATCCATGTCATCCTTTTAAACCACTTTATTACCTTCATTCACATGAATGTCTCTGCATCATCGTCATTATTGTATTATTAATATCATTATCTCTATGTATTTTAGGAGCAACTCCTGATCCAGATTGAGACAATGCGATCGGAGAACGATCAAGATCGCAGCAGGAGCAATTCGTTGCTACACCAGGGGTGAGAATCTCGCCCAATCAAAACTCCTTACACATCTCGCCCATCAGTGTCTCTGCAGGATGCTTGGGATTGAATCTCACAACCTTCTGGTCTCTGACATGTGCTGGAAATAGGGTGTAAACAGTGCTCAAGACTTGCCAGCCTTCATGTATTTTGCATAGGAGCTTCATGTTAACACTGAAGTATGCTGCTCATTCAAAAATGTGCCAAAAGAGCAGTCTTCTCTTCTTCCTATCCATCCCCCCCCCACCCCACACACACACACACACACACCCAAAAAAAAAACA
>JAODTV010000025.1:47593006-47595506 GCA_025399955.1 Galeichthys feliceps
ACAATGTCAATAGTCATGAAAAGAAAGGAAACTCATTGAATGAGAAGGTGTGTCCAAACTTTTGGTCTGTACTGTATGTGGATGTATTTTAACGGTATTATGTGAAAAAAACTGAATTTTCTTTTTAAAAAATGGAATTTTTATGGTTATTCACAGTTAGTGTTTTTATGTTATTTTATATTTGGCATGTAAAATCACAGTCTTATTTTGTAATTTAATCAATATTTTCTTGTATTTTAAAAATGCAGGAAAAATCTGTAAAATATACAGTAAAAATTCTGTTAAATTACAGATTTTTTTACAGTGTAGCCTTATAAAATAACATTGAAATCCAGGCATGCCTTCTATGACACTATCGTACCTGCCGGAACAATGACTCTCCTCTCATTTGTGGTCATGTTTGGGGGTGGGGCACTCTTCTCATCCATGTAGCCTCCGTAACCCATCTGCGATGTGTCTGAGCTGCTCACCATTTTATTGCATTTCCCCACGCTGCAGTCCACCGGGGATTCTCTGGAATAGGAGGGTGATGTGCTTAGAGAAGAATACTTCATCAAGTGGTGTGGTACTCAAGCACTGACTGGATGTGTTCTTTTAAATCTCTACCACAGTGCAATCTGTGCTTGTTGCATGTTTTGCGTTTCGGAACATTTTAATAATCATTTATATGCTTGACCTTGGTCTGCTCTTTTGACATGTAAGGAATCCTGGATTAATCAGTGTTGCCATTAAATCTACAGTGATCAGATGGTTGTGAGTTTGAGTCCCAGTACCACCAAGTTGTCACCCTTAACCCTGGTCTGTCCAGTTCAATTGGGAGTTGCTTTAAAACATTAATATAAAAGTAAATTTTGGGAAAGAAATTTCCACTCCTCTGACTTTCTGACTAATACAGGAAATGGTGTTGACTAAAAACTACATGGTATGAATGACTGTGAGTGTCCCACTGGCTCTGATTCAAATCCATCTCCTCTACCTGGTTCCGTTGAGGTGGTCGTATTCGCGTTTTACATTAATGCGGGTGGGCTGATTGATCCACTCCTGCTGAGGCGGGATGGGATTGATCTTGTGTTGCTGTCCGTAATCCTGTGTACTGGATGCTGTCATGTCTGTTTTGGGTAGAGGGGCAGCAGCAGCGTAGGGAGGCTCGAACAGAGACTGGTCTTCACTCACCACTGATAGCGCCTCCTGGAGGAATCAACATGAAGTGTTACATCATGAATTGCATTCAATGACTTCATGAAAACGAGCAGACTGTCGTCAAACACAGTTGTAAAACCCTCCCTTTGTTTCTGCAGGATGTCGGAGAATACTTTCAATATGTATCAATCATCACAAAGACAACCTGTTCCTAAAATGACTATTTATATGTGAGTGAATAATTTCTTCAGACTCTTTCAACATTTTTATAAAGTAGCATTTGGAAAGTGTTCAGAAGCAGATTTTGAAAAATGTCAATATGAAGCCAGGATTTCAAACTGAAATAAATAATCAGTTACAGAATGTAATCTTGCCTCTTTGTCCTGTTCATGACTGAAACACAAGCAGGTTGTAAAGTCAAAACAGATCCACAGTAACTAGTCTGAGGTCGCTTCTACATTTGACCTCATTGCAGGAGCTCAGCTGGGGTGATGTAGCTTTATTAAAGAAAACAAACGGAGTAGACAGGCCTCTCTGGAGACTCGCAGTGTCTACATGAGTGGGTGCTCATAGTGCTTTTATTCTCCCCATCGACATTATTGCAAATAACGCCCCTTATTCAGTCATACAGAAGCGTTCATGTTTCATTCACATCTTTCAGTAGTTCCCCCTCTGCTTCCTCTCCTTTTTCTATTTTCCTCTTTCTAAACTTTGTTCACTGTGTGAGCCAACACAATAGAACAGATTTCCTTCAGCTCCATTCAAACACTTGCCAAGACCTGCACCTGTTAATATTGAGCCTTGGCACTGCAGTTACTCACTGGACATTATAAGAAAATGGAATAAGGAATAATAAATATCTCTATGTTCATGATCTTCTGTGGTCCTTCCAAAAAAACATGCATGACACGAAAAGGCTTCCCTGAAGACAATGAACTAAACCCAGTAAAATGTGAAACTTGTCAGTGATATCTTTACTATCCAACTGCTTTCTTTGGATTCGGTTGCATGCATGAGTACCACATTGATTATTACATAAGCTAATCTTAATGTAACTGACCCAAAGCACAGGTCAGAACAGCCTGCTGCCATCACTTCAGAGCAGCCGTTTCACATAATCACCCTGCCTGGATTCAGAAGTCCTCTTTTTCACTTTGGCTTTTTCAGCTTCTTGACAGGCGCCATGACTTTGACTGGCAGAGCCAATGCAGCATCTGTGGACACTATCAGAGGGACCCACAGCAGTGGAGCTGGTGAAGGATAAGTATGACACAGTGAAAGAATGCTACGATGGTGCCAGATAAGGGCTATTCTGACTGCTGTGCGCTACTTACGCTGAGACATATCAGACTGCACCATA
>JAODTV010000025.1:47600506-47610029 GCA_025399955.1 Galeichthys feliceps
TCTTCTTCCTCTTCTTCTTCTTCTTCTTCAGTCAATCAATCAATCAATCAATCAATCAATCAATCATGTCATTGCATGGCTATAGACTACCAATGCAATAAATATACTGGAATTCCCAATTCTCATTCATTAAAAAGTGTTGATTAATTTCCTATATCTGCAGCTCTGACAGTAGCTCAAGCTATAATTCAAACCATAGGTTTATATATTAATGTGCTTGTACTGTACTAACAAAATGGTGGACCTGCCACACAATCTAAGATTAATAATACATTTTAAGAAATTGATAAAAATGATGGGTCTTTAACAAATACAAATGCATACTTGTTCATGTTGTGAAGTTCTGTGTATGGAAACGTTTGTCTAACATTCATAGAAGGAGTCTCCAGTGTCAGTGCTTTGGAACAGTCAAGTACATTTTCCACCACAGGAAATTCTTCAGGACAGAGTCTTCAGACTTAGTTGCACTTTCTGTTTTCTAGATTGCATGATAAACTGGTGAGGGAGGGACTGTTTATAGCTGCTATAATATAGTGCTATAACTTGTCTTGCAGGAGTTCCATTAAACATTAAATATAACTATAAATAGATAAAAAGTATGGTGTGTCCTTTATTAATAAATAAAATATATATATATAATTGTTCCCAAATTACTGTGGTATAAGATAAATAAAACACTTTGGGCTGCATCCCACCACCCAGGATTATTTTCCTATAAAAGCAGGCTTCCCGTGTTTTATTCCTTACCTATTTATTTAGGGTAATTACAAAATGTGTTCTTACTGCAGTATTCTGTGGAGAGAGAGAGAGGGAGAGAGAGACTGTGAATTAAGGTTTTTGTGACAAACGTTTCAGTTATATTATCTTAACCATGACGCTGCCCCTGAGCATCGCGTTTCTCAGATTGTTCATTAGGCTTCAAACTTCCAGTCTCACGCAAAGAGAGAGAGAGAGAGAGAGAGCGAGAGAGAGAGAGAGAGAGTTCAGACTGCTGCACATAAGCGCAAACTGTCTAGCCCCCTTGCTCGGGGCTATAATTAATTTGAGATTTATTTTTATTGGAAAGCTCGAGTCTCGCCTGGCCTTAACCAAACAAAACCACAGCTACGCAGTGGCTTCGCTCGAGTGGAGACGAATATTTCTCTAACACTGGTCTTCAACCGCGCCTGGGCCACATTTGCTTTGGTGCAGGCCTGCTGTACTCACTTACAGCTCAGACGTAAACTGGTATAAAGCTGAACCACCAAATCTCTTAGAATTTACCAAATACAGCATTTTCAAGGGTCATATGCGAACTTCAACAAAAGCTGCATTGGTTCTATGTTGCTCGAATGCAAATTGCTGACCTTCAGTGCAATATGAAACTAATGCTACTTTTATATGGGTTTGCAAATTACTATAGATGATGAAAGTTGGATTTTATGCTATTATGATCCTGGACTGGGCCTATCACAACCATCATAACTATCTATGAGGTTTTTGTTTGTTTGTTTGTTTGTTTTTCCTCTGGGTGGGTGATTTGAATCTATGCATTTAAAGAATCTAATATGAAATAATTTCAGTAAAAAAAAATCCAGTCCAGTCTTCCACCAAGTCCGTATGTATTTGTTATTGGGAAATTGAGCAATTGAACTATCAGACTCCAACTAATGAAGTGGCACAAAAACCTTTCACTTAGCCTTATAATTATAGCCTACGTTATCAAGAATGAAGGTGTGCCAAACGGATTAAACGTGATTAACATATTTGATTTCAATCAACTGCTTTCAAGTGCATAAACTGTCTCTATGCATCTCTACTCACAGCTCAGTTCTGCTTCAAAGGACAGCTCTAATGACATCCTATTAGTTAATGTTTACACAGGCCCTTCTTTCAGTGCTATTTGTTCTTAAGTCCAAATAGGGAAAAGCTGGATTAAGAAAGTGAAATTTTTCCTCCGACATTTCAATTTCTCAAACAAATGGCAGACTGTTCACTGCACTCTGGCCTTTTGCACACTGTGAAACAGAGTAACACAAACGCGGCGTCTGCATGAAAAGGTCCCTTATGCAAAGGGGGCAATAAGTCTCCGTACCATAACAAGTAGGACCTGGAAAGTATGCTGATTGTAAAGATATAATGAATGACTTTGCCAGGCACGATATTTCATTTTCATGGTGCACGTGAGTGCCCAGAGCCTTTTTTGATATATGAGGCTTATTGCATGCTGTAGTGCTACTTCTGTCGTAAATACAACTTTGGAAATGTCAGTGTGTTTGGCTGTACTTTGGGGAATGAACAACAATGACAGTCATCTTTCAGGAATGCATTTACCAAAACCCCATGCGATAGAATAAGCTATAGAATATAGGCTAAATGTTGGCTTTCGTAAACAAAAGCAGTGAGGTCTCCATGATGCATAAACAGCAGTGCTTCCAGGAGGAACCTGCTGTGTTTCTCATCTGAACAACATCAGACAGGATTCGTCTCTGCACTCGATTTCAACACACAGAGTCTTCGTTTCATCATCATCATTTACGGATTTTGAAATCCGACAACCAGATGTGATCCATTGGTAATGTTTACATCTTCAGAAGAACATGAAGGTGAAAACACAAATTGTGTCAGATGAAATAACATTATGTTAAATTACCTAAGAATATGTCAGACCCTCTCGAGTCAGTGGGATAACAAAACATCCTTCAGTATCTAGCATGAAGAGAAGTGATACACGAGAACATTCGTGTACAGGTGGAAAAGTTGTGTTGGACAGAACCCAAAGCACTTCATTCAATAAACCTGCATCCAATGCATAGCATATATCACAAGTGTGAAGCCTTTAATTAGGCTCCCTGACTGAAAACATGTCTTACCTTGACATATGATGAAGTGTCAGGGACAGTCTGAAACATTGTCATTGGACAAAGGGCCAAAAAAATGGGTGAGTTTCCGTTCACAGCCCCTGTTGAGACAATAATAATAATAATAATAACTTTATTGAAATTTCACCACTAGAGTAGGAGACGACCACAGGACATAAAACACAGAGAATAAATACACTTAATTACACACACTACACATATCTGCACATACACACAGGGCAAAGACATCAATCATCAACATCACAACCCTGACTGAACCATCCATATATGTAACATGTTAGTTGTGGAGTGTGACAGCAGTAGGTATAATAATAATAATAATAATAATAATAATAATAATAATAATAATAATAATAATAATAATAAATCTCTCCATTTCTCCTTTTGCCAACAGAATATGCCAAATACTGAATGTTTTCTTTACTAGGGATTCATTTATTTATTTTCCACCCCTCTGATATCCTGCTGCATTTCTCCTTAAGGAGATGTATGAAACAGCTTTTCCTGTAGGTCGTGACGAACATCCGTTGAATATTATCAGCATGGTTTGTGACAGTGGGCTATAAAATGCACAGCAAGCACCTTGTGTTGCTTTCTGTCCAACACCGATTAGAAAGGGGAAAATAAAGAGGAAGCCACAGGCTTGTTTTATTTCAGGTGGTGGGCTGACATTTGAGTGAATAATAATAATAATAATAATAATAATAATAATAATGATGATGATGATGATGATGATGATGATGATGATGGTTGTTGTTGTTAATATTTATTAGTAATAACCAGGACTAGTTATTAAATGCATGTTCTCATTATTTCAGTGAACAAGTCAAAAGTAAAACATAGAGGCCCTGGGTCCCATGGCCTTACTCCGGCACATGTTGAAACACTTTTCGCTGTAATAAGTGCAGCTTACAGAGTCCCGGGTGAAAGGGCAGCTCAGGGCCGAGGGCTTCTGCGCTCCGTTCAGCGCGCAATTACAGCACAGGCGGCCACATAGTGCTATTAAACCCAGTCCATCAGTACAGGGACACAACACAAACAACAGGAAACTGTCCACACAATAACACCGCCTCGACTTCAGTTTAAAGAGAAGGCTATACATCAGCAACACAGGCAACTGCCAGACGGTACATGCAGAACAGGTTAGATGTGATGGATAGCAGGGTTTAGTGAGGAGACTCTTTCTAATGGGAATGATGACTGTAAAGCAACCAGGAATGGGGGAATAATGTGGACAAAAATCAGGCTAATGTAAACACAGCTAAATATATGCCTAACTTCTGAAAAGAGAAGTTAGAGTAATATAAATAGGACGTCAATTTCGTTAAAAAATAAAACTTCAAACAGTGGGTTAGTGCACTAAACAAACAAACAAACAAACAAAAACAGACCTGTTTAGTGAGTGAGTTAGTCACGGAAACAAAACAAGCAACATGCAAACAAACAAACAAACAATAATAACAAACAAATAAACAAGAAACAAACAAAATCAGACCTGTTTAGTGAGTGAGTTAGTTAGTTCACAAAAACAAAACAAGCAAACATGCAAACAATCAATCAATCAAACAAACAAATAATCAAGAAACAAACAAACAAGAAACTAACAAAAACAGACCTATTTAGTGAATGTTAGTTAGTTCACGAAAACAAAACAAGCAAACAATTAATCAAACAAACAACAATAATAATAACAAACAAATAAATAAACAAGAAACAAACAAATAAACAAGAAACAAACAAAAACAGACCTATTTAGTGAATGAGTTAGTGCATGAAAACAAAACAAACACACATGCAATCAATCAATCAAACAAAAAAATAATAATAACAACAAACAAACAAATAAACAAGAAACAAACAAAAACAGACCTGTTTAGTGAGTGAGTTAGTTAGTTCACGAAAACAAAACAAGCAAACATGCAATCAATCAAACAAACAATAATAGTAACAAACAAACAAATACACAAGAAACAAACAAAAACAGACCTATTTAGTGAATGAGTTAGTTCATGAAAACAAAACAAGCAAACATGCAAACAATCAAACGAATAAATAAATGCGTAAATAAATAGTTAAACAAACAAACAAACAAACAAGCACAGACAAATATCTGGACATTGCTAGGTTATTAATGTCAGACTCTAACATGTTTTTCTTCACGGAATGACGCCTCACTGTATGCACGCTTTAAAAAAAAGGTTTAGCTGACAGAGATGAACAGGTTATGGTTTAAAAGTAACCTCAGGTTTCACTGCACCTCATAAACCTTCGGTCACTGAGAAATGAAGAGAGAGAAAAAAGACGGGACTGTGATACCTGAGCGCGCGCCTCTACCTGCCTGCGGAATAAATGATTGAAAGTGTTATAATGCGCTCGGTTTATTCCTGCAGAGGAGCCCCGGCTCGCCTCATAAACTCCCCCCAGTGCGCTTTTCCCCAGTGCGTTTCTCCCCAGTGCGCTTCTCCCCGTTCCTAAACGAGCAGTGAATTCCGCATCTGCAGCCAATTACGGGACTCGAGGCTCGGCACGACTGTTAAACGACTCCACCGGCTTTTCCGTGCACACGGACTGTGCACGAGCCCGCGAGCCTGTAACGTTACACTTTCAGCGTCCCTCCTGTTATCCATCACGCAACCGATCAGCGGCATTCTCCGAGTCTGTCTCGCGCCTGCGCCTCTGTCAGCACGCGCACTCGAGGAACACATTGCACTAAACAAATGACATGTAATTGAACAGTGCACTGAATAAGACTCAATGATTTCTGCGCACAGACAGACAGACGCACAGACAGACAGACGCACAGACAGACAGGTCACAGACAGGGCGCTCCAGTCCCTCATGGATAAATAACATGTCACAGCCCGGCAATCAGGATTGCAATAAACGCCACATTTGTTTTTTTTTTTCTACTCACCCGTCGTTCCTCTAATCACTCTCTTTAATTATCCTCCAAATGGAAAATAATTAGTCCCTTCTGCGCGAGCGCCGTTGCCATTGATGACAGTAGTTCCATGTGAGGAGGCGCGTGAGCAGAAGAGCGCGTATGAATGGAGAGGCTCCTGCGCGCTGCTGACCAATCAGGGCCGAGGAGGGGGGCACGCGCGCTTCCCCCGAGCCGCTATAGACCGCTGAACCGTGAAAAAAGGAACTCGGAGTGAAATTGGAACAGAACCATAAAAACATCACGCGCCGGGTTTTATTTCAGACCAGTCCCTGCTTCCCTGTTCCACATCACGACTGGGGCCTCAGACACTCCGGCTTACTTTGGGGATCAGACTGACGTTCAGTGACTTTGGGGACAAATAATATCACCTGTAATTTTAATAATAATAATAATAATAATAATAATAATAATAATAATAATAATAATAATAATAATAATAATAACTCCACACTCTCGGAAATAAAGGTACCAAACTATACTTTTCCTTTACATCTCAATAAACAAACAAATAAATAAACAAATATCCAAATAAATAAATAGGGTGCCTAACTGAACCTTAAGGACCACTGATGTATCTTTGAAACCTCACTCTAAAACACCACATGCACCGAAACAGACTAAAGGTCCAAATGGTGATCAGATCCGCCCAGGTGATCAGGTAAAGTATAATTCGTTCCCTTTATTTCTGAGTGTGTCGAGTACAAATGCCAAATTTTGCTCTGATTAAATGTAACCAAATGTCCAAATATGTCACCTTGGATGCCTTGTAAATCTAAATGCCCTATTACCTACCTAAAGTGCTTAATGAACTGTATTGTGTCCTTTCCTGTCGTTTTGGAACATTCAGCTACAACTAGTCTCTTTCCTGTGTGGATTGGGACTCTGTCTACTTCACTGACTTCATTTCCTACACAAGGCCATATACCCTCCACCCTAAACCCTAAAACCCCAAACCATGCTGGACCCTTCACGCAGGGCTGAGCTTTATGATGCCTTCGTCTGATGTCTCTCTTTTTTTTTTCCTGTAAACATTAAAATCACATTTAAGTGACATATCCTTATAATAAAAACAAAAAGTAAAAGAAAATAAAAAAGACAGAGAGAGGTAGTAGCTTGTAACAATTAGAGTATATATTATGATCAACAACAACAACAACAACAACAACAACAACAATAATAATAATAATAATAATAATAATAATACATATTGGTTTGAATGAATATCAGAAAATAGAATGGACTATATACGAGTACAATTCAAATAACTAGAGATATCATATCGCATACCTGTACATATCAAAATTCATTGAACAAGGACATCATCATCATCATCATCAACAATGACAACATTAATAATAATAATAATAATAATAATAAACAGGCATATTTATACTGCATGTATTTACACTACTATTACTATCATTGTAGTGATGAAGAACCTTTGCATTAAGCTTGTGGCTCTTCATTTTCTAACTCACATTCACCACAAGAAGGAATCATGCACCAAAAATTCCCAATGCTGCAATAAGTGTTGAAATCCTGAAGGATAGCATTATTTGAACACTGCACCAGAGTCTCTGAAATAACCAAAACCAAGCTCAATAAATCTTTAAACATAACACATAGAACAGTAAGCCCCAAGTAAATTATAAGCCAGTTCCCAGCATGCATATTATAGAAAACGAAGGTGCTTTCTCTCCTGTTCCCTTAAATAAATGGTAAAAAATAAATAAAGGCATTCTAAAGAATAAAATTTGGATTTTGGACTGAGATTAAATACATATTTATCCTTAAATGAAGGCAGTCTGAAGTCTCTCAGTGGTGCATTGCAACAGTTGACAAGGCCAACAAAAATATGAGACTGGGATAAATATGAGAAGTCAGGACAGAAGAAAAAGTGGCGCAGAGGAACAGAAGGCCTAAAGGGAGTAGCAGGAAACTTGATCAGAAAAGACGGAAAAGAGAATATGATTTTGTAAGATAAGGTTGGGATCAGAAGATCGGGATGAGAATGGGGATATTAGTTCATGGCATACAGAGAGAATATTATTTTAAAGAAACAAACAAACAAGCTCATAATTACCATGTCCATGTGGGAAAAATGGAGGATCATCTACTACTAAGATATTATGAGAAAATCAAACAAATGGCTTCTTTGTAGAAACTGCAGAAGATCAAATCAAATTAGTTGTGTTAATGTATAATCACATACAATATATCGAGTACTGTGCAAAATAATGAAACGAAAAGGTTCAAGTGACATAATAAATGGCAATAAGAGGCAGTAAATAATAAAATAATCGAATGAATGTTTGCTGCAGCACATTGTGCGTAAACTGCATGAAATCTTTCACATAAACTGTCATCCAAGGCTGAGAGGTTGTTCCATACATCTTGAATAACTTGCCAAAATTCTTCTGAACTTTATGTGTTTCCTTTGCTTCTTGTTCCAGATGTTCCAACTTTGAAGATTTTTGAGATTAGGGAAGAGCTGCTTGTAATCATTTTAATGCACCTCGAAGGCATAACATAATAATCTAAAAAATTGAAGAAAAATTTGGGCTGCTATTTGTGTCCGACTGATATTAGTTATGTAATCTGTAGGTAAAGTACACACACACACACACACACACACACACACACACACACACACACACACACACACACACATATTTTTCACAACAGCCGATATGAATGCTTCAAACAAATACTGCAACTTTTTAAACATTAATAAACCCTCTACTTCACTTACATCCCAAGTGAGTTCCAGTTCCCTATCACTGCACTTTACCTTGAAATACTGTACAATCATAACAATACTTCGTAAATCATATTATTTTTGCATAAATGTGTGACTCTATTTGATATCTCGTCTCTGAAACATATCTTTTTCCATCAGTCTCCATTACAAATGTGCATGTATAATTCACCAACGTTCACTCAGCCCTGTTATCTGAACACATTTACCCCCATGAAATATTTGGAATATTCCACAAGTCACATGTTTTATTATCTGCACTTCCAAATTTCCTGAAGATTATGTGAAGAAGAAAAGCATGTTCCTTTTTTTTTCTTTTTTCAATGACATTGTGATACTGACTGACCAAAACACTTTGAAAGTACAACTTTGTTATGCAATTTACAGATCGGAAGTCAATTACTAATTTAAAATATTCATGTTGAGTAAATGATTTGAATGCCCTTAATGTTCTCATACCAAAAGCACAGATGATAGTGAACCACATTTTGTGTATTTGATCATTGTGCTAAAAAAAAAAGGAAACCTCAAACCTGTTACTCATTTAAAAGAGACATTAAAAAAATGAGATATTGTTGCTTGATATGGACTAACACATTAATTCATTCATTCATTTATTTATTTATTTATTTATAGTCGCCTCTAAATATCATAGTGTTTGAATGCTGGAATGTTTGTTGGAATTCATATATAGATAGATAGATAGATAGATAGATAGATAAGTGTATCCTGTGCATCAGTTGTGTGATTACTCATAACTCCTTATATTATATGGACATGAGTGTTTAACTGGGAAATACGTCACTCATATTTATCATATACGAACTCCATCCGGGACATGGAGAACCAAAACCGTGACATAAATCTCTATATGTCGTGTGTTAGGAAATCGATGAATTGTTTTGATAAATTTGGGTACTTTTTGTTTGTGAATGTGTCTATATAATAAAAAGAAAATCA
>JAODTV010000025.1:53398464-53410501 GCA_025399955.1 Galeichthys feliceps
CATCTGGCCTGCAGCAGACCCCCCCCCACCCCCGATTGGACAGAATGTCCGCCACCATCATCTGTGCCCCTGGCCTGTGGACCACCTTGAATTTGAAAGGCTGGAGGGTGAGACACCAACGGGTGATCCATGCATTGGCATCCTTCATGCAGTGGAGTCACTGGAGCGGGCGTGATCCAAACAGAGGGTCAAAGGGCACCCCAGCAGGTAGTACTGGAGGGTGAGGACCACAGACTCGATGGTGCGATACTTACTTTCTCACATCGAGATCTTGCGGCTGATGTATAGCACCGGATGTTCCTTGCCCTCCACCTCCTGGGATAGAACAGCCCCAGCCCTCTGTCCAACATGTCTGTCTGTAAAATAATAGGGAGAGAGAAGTCAGAGGAGTGTAAAAGTGGCCCCCACACAGTGCAGTTTTTACTTTGCTGAAGGCCTGTTGGCACTGCTCTGTCCACTGCACCGGATCTGGTGCTCCCTTTTTAGTGAGATCAGTCAGCAGTCTGGTGATGTCCGAATAGGTAGGTATGAACCTGCAATAGTAGCCAGCCAGCCCCAGGAACTGTCTCACCCCCTTTTTAGTCTTGGGCCTTGGGCAATCCGCAATCACTGGGGTCTTATCAATTTGGGGACGCACCTGCCCATGACCCAACTGGAAACCCAGATACCGTACTTCCACCCAACCAATCACAAACTTTTTGGGGTTAGCTGTGAGGCCTGCATGCCTCAGTGACTGCAGGACTGCTGGAGGTGTTCTAGGTGCCGCGGTCAATCATTGCTATATATAATGATGTCATCTAAGTGGGCCATGGCATAGGTGGCATGGGGGCAGCAGATTTTGTCCATGAGCTGCTGGAACAAAGTGGAAGTGCCAAATAACCCAAAAGGAAGCGTGATGAATTGGTGTAAGCCAAATCGTGTGGAAAAGTCAATTTTCTCTCAGGATAGAGGAATCAGGGGGATAAACGAATATCCCTTTGTCAACTCCAGTGTCAAATAAAAGTGAGCAGTGCCTAATTGATCAAGCAACTCATCAATGCGAGGCATTGTGTATGTGTCAAATTTAGACACTGTGTTGACTTTTCTATAGTCCACACAGAACTGGACCAACCCATCAGTCTTGGGGACCAGGACCACCAGGCTACTCCAATCACTGTGGGACTCCTCGATTATTCCCATTTTGAGCATCGCCTTGAGTTCATCCCAAACCACCACTTTCTTGTGTTCGGGCAAGCGGTATGGGCAGCTACGCACCACCACCCCTGGGGGCATCTCAATGTGATGTTCTATGAGGTGAGTGCAGCCGGGAAGGGGCGACAACACATTAGAAAACTCCGCTTGCAACCTGGCCACCTCCATGAGTTGGACCACAGAGGTGGTCTCCACAGGGGACAGGAGTGGCTTGAGTGGTTACTTTTGTTTTTGCCTCTGGCCCTAGCTCCACCCTCCCTGGAACTACCGACACCAATGCCATTGGGACCCCCTTGTTCCAATGTTTTAACAGGTTGAGGTGGTATATTTGAAGCACCCTGCTCCTATCCATTCATCTCACCTCATAGTTGACATCCCCAATTCGCTGTGTGACCTCAAAGGGCCCTTGCCACTTAGCAATTAATTTTATGCTCAAAGTGTGCAATAATACAAGCATTTTATCTCCCAGTGTGAACATTCTAAGGCACGCACCCCTGTTGTACTGTACAGCCAGGCTTGACGTTCTTGTGCCTGCCGTAAATTCTCCTGGGTTAAGTGACTGAGTGTGTGGAGCTTTGCGTGCAGGTTGAGAACTTACTGAGTTTTATTTTTACTGTTTGAAGCTCCCTCCACCTAATTTTCCTGCAGCACTTCCAAAATGCCACGAGACTTATGCCCATATAATAACTCGAATAGGGAGAATCCCATGGAGGCTTGCGGGACCTCTTGTACTGCGAATAACAGGGGCTCGAGCCATTTATCCCAATTACATGCATCTTCGCTTACAACCTTCTGAATTAAGTTTTTAAGAGTTTGTTTAAAGTATTCTACCAGACTGTCTGTTCATGGGTGATAAATGCTGGTGTAAATGGATTTAATCCCCAATAACTCATAAAGCTCACAAAGTGTGCGTGACATGATTGCTGTGCCTTGGTCAGTCAGGATTTCCTTCCTTAATTTTAAACAGTGCCTCTGCCACATTGCATGTGGAAATGTTATGCAGAAGGACATGCTTCTGGATATCTAAATGCATAGTCCACTAGGACTAAAATAAAGTGATATCCTCATGCTGACCGATCTAACGGCCGCACAGGATCCATACCAATTCTTTCAAAGGGGAGCTCAATCACAGGGAGAGGGCATAAGGGTGCTTTTGGAGTGGCCGCTGGATTCACCAGCTGGCATTCGTGGCATGCTGAACACCATCTACGGTCATCACCGTGAATCCCTGGCCAAAAGAACCGGGCCATTATTTGGGCTAGCATCTTATCCTGACCCAAGTGTCCAGCCATAGGGTTAAAATGAGCTGCATGGAATACAAGTTCCCTACAGCTGTTTGGGATTAACAGTTGGGTTATTTTCTCACAGGTTTGAGTGTCCTGCATCACTCGGTATAACCTATCTTTAATAACTGCAAAGTACGGGAAGGAGAGTGTTGCATTTGGCTGGAGAGGCTGACCATTGACGACTCTCACTTGGTCAAAAGCATGACTCAGAGTCTTGTCTCGCATTTGTTCTAAAGGGAACTCCTTGAGGGAATCCCCAAGAGAGAGAGGAGGGGCAGGCCACTCCCCTCTCCTTGTATTGCCCTGATGCAGACATGATGTGGACGGCTCTGAGACGGCTTCCCCAGTCAATGCCACACCGGAATCCCCCCACTATACTATGGTTTTTCCCCTGAAATAGAATGTGGATGGACATGAGCATATATTTGTGAACATCCCCGTGTACACACAAAACCTTTGCCACTTGTGCTCTGCCCAATGTCTCACTTTGAACCATGCTTTGGTGGATTGAGGTCTGATTACAGCCGGAATACTCCAATGCATAACATGTATCCCCTTGAATACTCACCGGTATGCAATATGCTCTGGCCAGATCTAGGGCGGTCTCAGGTGCATCGGGGCTCCGGACCACGAGTCCCACCTCCATCACAGAGCACTCGCCCTGGAGATGCCCGGGTTCCCCGCAGCACCAGCATACCGGCTCAGGCTTCATTTCTGCACCAGTCTTTTGGGGATAGCTCACCTGAGGGGGAGAAGACACAAACACAGAAGGGACAGGAGGGCGGGGACACCAGGGGCACGTCAAGCTGGCTGCGGGAGGGCCAGTCCCCATTTCTGTGGTGAGGGAACGGGGCGGGGACTGGAAGAGGAGAAAGAGGGAGAGGGAGAAGGGGAGAGAGAGAGAGAGAGAGAGAGAGAGAGAAGAGGCAGGATGTCCACCTGCCGCTGGAACCACCGCCAAATGGTCCTCCGCCAACTCGATCGCTCTGCCAACTTGATCAGTCGTGCGGCCCCATCTTCACTCAAGTGATGTGGGAAGGGTCAGCAGCAGTGGCGGTTGAGGACCCTGCCAACATGAACAGGTGCCAGAACGCCTGGCGATCTTCCTGTTGGGCCAGCAGCAAGACTTCAAAGGGCTGCTCTTGTTCCTTTCAGAGGGTGATTAGCGCTTGGTGCTGGCTCTGTTGGGCAGCAGCAAGGGCATGGATGAGACCCTTGAGCAGTGAGGATTCCATGGGTGGTTACCTTCAGTATTCCTGGGTTTCGGCACCACTGTCATATGTCCCTGAGTTGGGTGGAATATTGAAACACAGACAGGCAGGAAATGATGTCAAACACAGTCCTTTATTTATTTTTTTTATTATTTTGCTTTTCAGCTTCACTGACTCAAGTTTGTTGCGTGCGTGCACACACACACACACACACACACACACACACACACACATGCTCTGGTCAGGAGAGACCTCGCCTCTTCGCTCTCTCCCTCCTTTTCTCTGCTCCGTCATCACTGCAACAGACACACACACAACATTAATTGACAACAGCTGTAATCATTTTACCACTCACCTTCCCTGGCCCCGCCCTCGATTCACAAACCAATGCTTGACTATGCCCCTGCTTCCACAGAAGCCTTATGTTAACTGTGTCCAGAAGCACCATTAACTTCTCTGGGTTTGGGGGCATCTGGGATCGACCATCACACAGTTGTAATGTGCATTGTGGTCAGATGAATCAGTATTCCAGGTCTTTTTTGTAAGAAATGGACACCGTCTGCTCCAGACCAAAGACAAAATGAACCATCCAGACTGGGACCAGGAACAAGTCCAAAAGCTAGCGTCTGTCATGGAATGGGGTTGTGTCCGTGCCTTTGGCAAAAGTCACCGTCACATCTGTGATGGCATCATTAATGCAGAAAAGTGCATTGAGATTTTGGAGCAACATGTTCTACCTTCAATATGACAGCTTTTCTCAGGATATTTCAAAAATATAATGCAACACCACATTCTGCACATATTACAAATACATAGCTGCAGAAGGAGAAGGTGCCTGTCCCGCCTGTCCCCAGTGGAGAATTTGTTGAGAATTTTGAAACAAACAAACAAAAAAAAAATGTGATGATGATGTACACCTTCACATGTTTTCAGGAAGAATAAAAAAAAAAAAAACCCAACCACCTGAAACATGTAAACACTTGTTGTCTTCAGTCCCTAATCAGCTTTTTAAGTGTTGGGAGAAGGAATGTTTTACCATCCCAACTTTTTTGAAATGTGTTGCAAGAATCAAAATTCAAATAAGTGTTTATTTTAAAGAAAAACAATAAAATTCATGAGGTAAAACATCAAATGATGTGCTGTTGTATTGTTTTGAGTGCAGTGCAGGTCAAAGATTGTTTAGAAATAATTGTTTTCAGTTTTAGTTTCAATTTCAACATACTGTCCCAACTTCTTTTGATCGTATTGTGACAATAATTTTCAATAATACTTGAAATAAAACAAACAAAACACAGGAACCCTCTAATATAAGAAGGCATAACTCAGAGGAAAAACTGGCTAAATGACATCAAGGCCCATTGTATTCAGATGAGAAACATGTCACACCTCCTTTGGCTGTGTTGACAGACAACTTTACCACAGAGAATTTGCATTTCCTTTTTTTTTTAAACACCAGAGAGTATTTATTTTCAGTGAGCTGACAGATCAAACCAAGGGCACATTCATTATTAACTTACTCCATCAATATCTCTTCTGTGGAGATACTAGAGTGGGATAGCTAAATGGAGTCAATCTTTACCCTCTTGCATATAGTTATGACCATCATCAATTCTTCCAGGGCCCAAGAAAATACTTGTAACATGCTTGGAGAGCCTGCATACCCACAGCTATGGAAGCATGGTGATATCATTGTTGGAGGAATTTTCCCTTTCCATAATAAATGGGAGATCACATACTCATCCTATTCGGTCATGCCACCTGTATTGAATTGCATGAGGTAAGCAATGTAAACATGAAGTCTAATAATACTGTAAATTATTACCAACAATTTCCAATAATATCAACACCTGTGATATCATATACTGAATAGAGTATTTGCATTTCTGTCTGATTTTATTTAACTAGTCTGGAACTTAGAGCCCTACAGTATTCACAGACCTTGATCTTTGCAATAGAGGAAATCAACAACAGTTCGTCTCTACTGCCTGGGGTCTCACTGGGCTACAAGATCTATGATACCTGTGGTTCTCCCTCACTGGGGGTAAAAGTAGCAATGGCACTTGTGAATGGACATGAGAACTTTGTCTCAGATAAGATCTGCACAAAGCCAGCCCAGGTGCAAGCCATAATAGGAGAGACATATTCATCTGTGTCCATGGCGATAGCAAAGAGTATTGGACCTTTCAGCATGCCCTTAGTAAATATATATATATTTTTAAATATGACATTTATTATATTAATCTAAATGTGAAATGACAGAATGGTAATCTATCACTCACTGATAGCTAATAATGTGATGTGACAGTAGGAAAAATACTGACACTCTTATGCCTGATATAACTATGTGAATCTAATTTTAGATCAGTTATTATTCCACCTGTGAATGTCTGAGTGATCAAAGGAAATATCCTTCATTTCTGCGCACTATTCCCAGTGATTATTACCAGACCATAGCACTTGCAGAGATGGTGAAGCACTTTGGCTGGACCTGGGTGGGAGCAATAAGAAGAGATGATGACTATGGTAACAGTGGGATGGCCACATTTACTAAAATTGCAGAACAATTGGGTATATGTTTCGAATATTCCCTTCCATTTTTCAGAACCTACTCACAAGAAAAAGTGTTGAGAATCGTTGACCAAATTAAAATCTCCACTTCTCGGGTGATAGTGGCATTTGTCACTCCCTGGGACTTGGAGATTTTGCTTCATGTATTTTCTGAACACAACATCACTGGATACCAGTGGATAGGAACTGAGGGATGGATTGCTGATCCAGTGGCAGCCACACTGGACAAGTACAACATACTGCAAGGAGCCATAGGGCTAGCTATTCCCAAAACAACAGTAAAAGGTCTGAAGGACTTCATTCTCGATATAAAACCATTGAAATCGTCAGGCAGCGCAATTTTTACCGAATTTTGGGAAGCGATGTTTGCTTGTAAATATGGAATGCAGAATAATTCAAATGACATACCACTGTGCACAGGTGAAGAGAAACTGTCTGACTTGGAAAACACCTTCACTGACATGTCTATGATGCCTATTTTCAATAATATATATAAAGGAGTATATGCCATTGCCCATACATTACATGAACTTCTTGGCTGTAAACAAACATGTCATACAAAGGTGCAGCCAAATCCTTTCACAGTGAGTTATTTTCAGTTTTCTCAAGGTACACATTTTTGGACTGAAGCTATCGTGCTTTGATTGTGCTACACTTGTGTGCTATCATAGTAGGCAACATATATATTTTGAAATGCTTTTTTTTCAATAAATGAATTCAATTAAATATTGAATCCTCCCCCCCATCAGTTTTTAGAACACCTCAAAAATGTGCGTTTCAAAACCAAGGAAGGTGAAGAGGTTTATTTTGATAAAAATGGTGATCCTCCAGCAAAATATGAAATCATAAACTGGCAAAAAACTAAAGAAAACCAATATGAATTTGTCACAGTTGGATTTTATGACTCCTCTGTGCCTGGTCAAGATCGATTAGCAGTAAATATGGCCTCCATTGTCTGGACACAAAATACAAATCAAGTGAGTATTTGAGGAAATATGTGACTTGCATTTAGTAACAATGTTAGGGTGTGTTTATATTATGAGTTTCAGTCCAATCACTTTTCCCCCATGGTTTATTTCTTTTTAATACTTAAATAATGTTTAATGGGGAAAAAAAAATAAGAAGACATTTAATGAAATTAAGCATTTGCCTTGGTCATAGATGCCAAAATCTGTCTGCAGTGACAGTTGCCTGCCTGGCACAAGGAAGGCTGTACAGAAAGGAAAGCCTATCTGCTGTTTTGACTGTATACCGTGCACTGCTGGAGAGATCAGTAATATATCAGGTACAAACATTGTGCAAATCAATCAATCAAACAAACAAATAATAATATATATACATTTTAAAAATAATTTATCTAAAAATACTGTATCGTAATGAGCAATGATTCATGTAATGGCAACAAAGTAGACTCATTAAAACTAATTCAATTATGCTTTGTATTATGTTTCTGAATTAATTTATCTCTCTCTCTCTCTCTCTCTCTCTCTCTCTCTCTCTCTCGCTCCTCTTTCTGTGACAGATTCTGTTACATGTGAACAATGCCTGCAAGATTACTGGTCAAATGCTGAGAAAGATGAATGTGTAAAGAAGGAAATTGAATATTTATCCTATGAAGAAACTATGGGAATTTTGCTAATAGCAGTATCCATTAGCGGTGCTTTAATGACAGTGGTAATAGCAATCATATTCTATCAATATAAAAATACCCCAATAGTCAAAGCAAACAACTCTGAACTCAGCTTCCTACTGCTTTTCTCTCTGACTCTGTGTTTCCTTTGTTCACTTACTTTTATTGGCCGGCCCTCTGAGTGGTCCTGTATGCTGCGCCACACAGCGTTTGGAATTACCTTTGTCCTCTGCATCTCCTGTGTTCTGGGAAAGACAATAGTGGTGCTAATGGCTTTCAGGGCTACAATTCCAGGTAGTAATGTCATGAAATGGTTTGGGCCTCCACAACAGAGACTCAGTGTTCTTGTCTTCACTTTCATCCAGTTCCTTATTTGTGTTCTTTGGTTAACAATATCTCCTCCTTTCCCCTTCAAAAATCTAAAGCACTACAAGGAAAAGATCATTCTTGAATGCAATTTGGGATCAAATGTAGGTTTCTGGGCTGTGCTTGGTTATATAGGCATTCTGGCTCTTTTATGTTTTGTTCTGGCTTTTCTTGCTCGAAAGTTGCCTGATAATTTTAATGAAGCAAAATTCATTACATTCAGTATGCTAATGTTCTGTGCAGTTTGGATCACTTTTATTCCAGCTTATGTTAGCTCTCCTGGAAAATTCACCGTTGCTGTGGAAATATTTGCAATTTTAGCATCAAGCTTTGGTTTGCTGTTTTGTATATTTCTTCCAAAGTGTTATATAATCATACTGAAACCAGAGAAGAATACCAAAAAACAAATAATGGGGAAGGGGTCTATTTAATGAGCTATTACCTGTTTTAATCCTATGTACAACTGCTATGGCCTTGAACCATAAATATACCACTGAATTCTATACCCAGATTTTAGAATACTGGACAGCAAATTGTAAGTGTTTTAAAGAAGGAAGATCTTGATCTTCTAATGTAATTAAAAGGCATACAAAGGCATTTTCCTTTGTAAAACACTATTTTGTAAACATTTTGGCTTCCAAATTAAAACATATAAATAAACATTACCATCTATACAATACCCTTCCGCCATGTGTCTAACTGAAATCAGATTCTGTGTGGTTGACATTTTGATGTAAGATGTTTTGTTATGAAATTTCTGAACTTCTATTTAATGTTTACTATAGTGGTGTTAATGGCCTTGAGGGATACACTTCCAGGCAGTAATGTCATGAAACTTTTTGGGCCTCCAAACCAGAGACCCAGTGTTCTTGTCTTCACTGAAGATACCATACCATAGATATCTGCTTACGTAAGCCTATGAGATTTACAGCACTTATTGATTTAAATCACATGATATATTTAAAAAAAATTCCTGTGTGAGTTTCCTTAAATCCCCTCCCATGATATAATTGAATCTGATATTCAATAAATAGCAATATATATTAACATTAAAAAATTGTTATGCTTCAATGCTTCTCATATCCAAGTAGCCTATATGCACTTATTATGGAGCTGCAAAAAATTAATATGAAGTCACTCATATGAGACCACAGATTTGGGCATTTAGCTGTAAATCTCTACATATCCACAGGGTGTCACTAGTTCCCATTGTTTCTGGAATGTTGTGCATGGCTCTATGCGTGGGTCAAAGCTTCTGTACCCACCAAGTTCCTGTCAGATTTTTCTTTATAAATCCTGGTTTCTGCATATGTGGTTACATATGCGCATTCCAGATCCGTGTTCGTGCGTATGCATGATTTATGAATGAGAATCCAGGTGATGAAATGGGTTCAGTGTAGTGACAAGTTTGTTTGGGATCCTATCCTGGAATTGTCCCTTCATCCTACCATTTGACAGTGTTAAATGTTGCCCATGATCAGACAGGTCACTGGGGCATGATCAAAACATAAGCACATTTTGAGTTATTTGTATTTGAACTGAATATGACTGTGAATGGTTGTTCGTCTCTGTGTTAGCCCTGCGATAAATCGGCAACATGGCCAGGCGCCCAAAGTCAACTGGGATTGGATCCAGCTTCCCCTACGAACCCTGATGGATAAGCAGTGTAGATAATGGATTGATTGATGTATTTGAGCTTATTCTATTGTTAGTTATGCCAGAACATGTAAAATGTGCGAGTTCATAGGGAAGCTGAACCAACCTATGGGATTGGCCAGTCAACCCTTTGAGCACCCCATCATTGATTGGCTTCTTCTTAGCTGTAAATGAGGAAACAATAGTACCTCTTGACTGTAATGTGCAAGATACCTGCAGGTACCTTGCAACATATCCCTTCCACTCCATCACCACTAACTCCAACTCCTCTTCTTCTTCTTTCGGCTGTTCCCATTAGGGATCACCACTAACTCCAACATTAAAACTTTATTGGGAATTTTGGGAGTGTGGAAGCAGAGGTAATGCAGGGTGTTGTGGGAAGCATCCTGTGAGAAGAACATAAAAGTAACCAATGATGCAATATTGCAACCTCAAATGCAGAATTTTTTTCAAGAAACTGCCATTGTTGTTGAAACATCTTCCACTGGAAAGGCATACTGACCTAATGGTTTGATCAATTAATTGCTTCAGTCATTTTCAGATTCTCATACTCAGCCAACATGGTTATCCCATGATGTTCATGTTGGTGAAACAACGCCAGTATGTCAATGATTTTTTTTCCCCCAGTGTCTATGGAAAAACCAAAGCTCCTGGAAGAAGAGGTTCAAAATTTGTTTGTAAACAATTCAGACCCACATTCCACTGACTCATGAAGTAGGTGTTCAAGGGGTTAGAATGTTGTGCTGTGCATTCTGATGATTGAGTTGTCTATAGAACACTGGTAGGGTGATATTGTTTCTGGTTGAGATGATGCTGTGTGCGTTTGGCTGCCACCTCTCACCGGTGTTTCCATTTTTATTTTGTTGATTTTTCACTCTGCCTTTAAACTTACTTTGGCAAGTTACTAGTACATCTCTAAAAATTAGAATATAATGAGAAAGTTCAATATTTTCCATCAGTTATTTGCGAAAGTCAAGTCAGTTTATTTGTATAGTGCTTTTAACAACAGGCATTGTCACAAAGCAGCTTTACAGAAAAATAAAGACTTTAAACATATGAGCTAATTTTATCCCTAATAAATTTATTTATCCCTGTTGAACAAGCCTGTGGTGATGGTGGCAAGGAAAAACTCTCTCAGACAACAAGAGGAAGAAACCTTGAGAGGAATCAAACTCAAAAGGGAACCCACCCTCATTTGGCTGATAACAGATAGCATGATTATAAATAATTTGCTTCTATAACTGTGTCCTTTATCGTCACAAAGTACAATGGTGTAACTAGGAAATTCATTATAATTTTAGCATGAAGTCTATTTTTGTTGAAGTTATCAACTGTACTTTGATGGAATCTTGAGTGCAAAACTGTTCATGACAACTGCAGTCCTAAAGTTATCATATCAATTTTCGTCCTCAGCCATTATAGCAAAAATGTAAGTGTCCAGAGCCATCTTCCAAGCTTGACTTTTGACTGTCCATATGGGGCCATGCTCCACAGGACCAATGTGATGAGACTCCAGCAAGAAAGGGGATCAGGATGGATCAGACGGGTCAAAGGAGCAGAAGAGGTCAGCATCACTGGTGTCTCAGGATCGACATGAAACTCGACAGAAAGAGACAGACAGAGGGAAGACACAAATAGAGAGAGAGAGAGAGAGAGAGAGAGAGAGAGAGAGAGAAAACACAGCTTGTTAGGTATGCCCTGTGTCACCTAATGGTTAAAAACAGTATACATTTTGTGCTGAGTGCAAACAGGGACTCAGGCAAGACTAACTATGACAGGATAACTAAACTGGAGAGACCGAAGGTAACACAGACATGAGAGAGCCCTGGGACAAAAAGGAGCCAGCCACTCCACAATCAACAAACCCAAGTAAATGTGAGGGGGGTGCACAGCATCCATACATCCCAGTTTACCAAAACATTCTATGCCTGAGGACCCTGCAGATCTACTCCTTTAACCTAATAAAAAAACTATTAACAAAAGCCTTGACCAAAAATATATGTTTTCAGCCTAGACTTAAACACTGAGACCGTGTCTCAGTCCCGAACACTTCTTGGAAGGCTATTCCATAACTGTGGGGCTTTGTAAGAAAAGGCTCTGCCCCCTGATGTAGCCTTCACTATATGAGG
>JAODTV010000025.1:53886027-53896707 GCA_025399955.1 Galeichthys feliceps
ACTGACACGCACCAGGACATAAAAACCCTGGGCTGCAAGACTAAAATTGCATATATCTCACAAAAAGTTGACACTCTAAGTTGTGTTAAACTATGAGACTAAAAATGCAGACAAAGGGGAGAAAAAAAAAAGAAGACATATTGTTAATGTAAAACACAATTGGGGACAGATTTGGGGCCATATAACCAGTTAAACTATGCAGAAATATTACTAGTAGCAGAATTAGGTATGAGCAACATGATGGGTAGCTGCACAGGGCATCTTGCAGAGGGCAGCATGGGGCACCCACTCAAAACAAATTCAGAATGGTGACATGTGTGCTATTGGTTTTCTATTGCTCATTTGCACATCACATTAATGACATCATGTCACCATGTGGGTCAATTAACCTTGTCAGAGTGGGTACCCTGATTCTACTTTGTGAGCCACAGGCCACTGCCTGGGAAGGTATCTTACTCAGAAATAGGTGATGCAGAGGGAGGCTGAAGCAGCTTGACTTCAGGCTTCCCCACTGGAAGCCCAAGTTAGGGCGAGTGGGGGAATCTATCAAATAGAGCACCTCTAATTTGTACAGCACTAATGCAATTAGTAAAATCAGTCACACTACAAAATGCTACCACATAAACCAGAATTCATTCATAATACTGTGAATATTGCACGTAGTTTCACAGACATATTGTTGCATTTGTTTTTCTGGTTTGTACGAAATCATGATGAATAATATAGAAAACCACTCTGCACACCACCAGGGTGAATTGGTTTAGTCTTAACCATACAAGCTAGAGCTACCACTAGTATCTAACGCAATGGTGTGCTCATGACTAAATATGTTCAGTGTATTTTAAAACAAGTCACAGAAATTGAGCTTCAATGTGTGAAAGGGAAAATTCCTTAAATAATTTTCTTACCTGAGCTTCTAACAGTTATGCTGGTAATATTTTGAAAAGACTCCCTGATTAAGTACTAGCTATATTGTCTGTAGTTCCAGGGTTGATTTTAATCTAATTTGATTCTTGTATCCATGGGTCTAAACTAGATTTATAATGATTAACTATGCAATGGAGATCATAATGTGGACTAAATCTTGTTTTCTCTCTCTTCTGTTTACTGTCTACATATATGAATTATATGTACATACCTGTCAGGTGTGAGGTAGGAGGCGGATGTATGTGCAGAATTATATTTATTAGAATTGTGCAAACACACACACAGGCAATCAATCAAATTGGCAGGCAAACTCATAAACGTTAAGACAAGCGAAAGGTCGGGCGAGGCACAAACAGGGTGTCACAGGCAAAGAGCAAAACATAAACTAGGAACAGGCACAGAAATCAGGAAACTGGGAAATCAGACACAGGTAATATAAGGCTCGGTAATGCGCGACTGACGTGGCTTAATACTTCGCACTAGGCGTGTGTCTAAACAGTCCTTATATAGGTGCACATATTGCTTCTCAATCATGTGCAGGTGTGAGTTGTTAACAGCGTGCGTGCGAGAGGTCGATCGATGCGTGTGCTGTCCGGAACGTGCCAGAGAGTTTTTCAGGTGCGCGCACCAAAGCACCCCAGACTGACAGAACCCCCCCCTCAAGAGCTCCCTCCAGGAGCGAACATCCATCTTTCTTGGCTCAGGCTCAGGACAAGACTTGGACTCCTGACTTGCACTGGTCTCGGGCTCTGGAGATGATTTGGGCTTGAGCTCTGGAGATGACTCAGTCCGGAATGTGCCAGAGAGTGCTTCAGGTGCTTGCGCCAAAGTGCGCTGGACTGACAATACTAAAGTGACATTTGATCTTAACCAGCCTGCAATCTCCCTGCCATGAACATTGAAGTAGGCAGGGTGCATTTGCAATAAAACAGTGTATTTAGAAAACACAGCAAACGAGTTCAAAAGGTAATGTAAAGTCATGGTCAAAAACAAGCATAGGTCAAGTGATTGGTGAACAGCATAAACAGGGCAGAATCGAACAATACAAAAATCCAGGAAACGGGACAGGATCAAAATCCAAAGGGAGCAAAAAGAACACAAATATTGCTTGGTAAAGTCAGACATGAGCATTTTGAAACAACACCTCGTGCCAAGGGTGTGTGAGCATAGTCCTTAAATAGCCCCCTGTGATTGCACCTAATGTGATGCAGCTGTGTGCAATAATCAGGTACATGCAGAAACATGCATTGTAACCTGGGACTTGAAGTCAGGATATGTATTTCCGCTAACCGAGAAGTAGCTGGTCAGCTACATGAGGCACACAGTGCAGAACACGGAGCGAGGGAGAGTTCATGACACTCCCAGTTTATCAAATCGAGGACTGTGCAGCTATAGAATTGCAACCACCAGCAGCAGAAAGCCATCACAAACTTAATACTGTAAGACCTCATTATAAATTGCACCATACCATGGTTCATCATTCAATATCAAAGCTTTCATCACTTTGTTTGTCAAAAGTGGACAACAAGTACTCTCCAGTGAGTCAAAAACAATTACTTCAAAGCTTGACAGTCTGGTGGCAAATAGGCAAATAATCTGAAAAATGAACTAGCTTTGGTAGATAATGTGCCAGTGACTATACACATATCGTTATATCACAGGATGAGATGCTTTTGTGGAGTCACAACACACTGGATCAACATTGAACATGACAGTCTTCAGTTGAAATCCCAGTTTACTTGCGTGCAACTGCTTCAAAGGTTCCCATATACAGGGGGAAAAAATGATGAAGAATTTGAGCAAATATGTGAAGTACAAGTTCAAGAAAAAGGTTGAGCACATTATCTGTGACAACTCTGCAAACATGAAGAAAGTGTTCACTACATAATTTCCAGGACAGGGAAATGGAGAAGATGACATTGATGATTCTGACATTTGGGACGACCTGACAGTGGATGAGAAAGAGAACGCTGAAAATTCCTTGAGCACAAAAACCCAGACAAGACTTCAGTGTTTTGCACACACACACACACACACACACACACACACACACACACACACACACACACACACACACACACTTCAATTGTTTATAGGAGATTAAAAAGACTAAATTAGTCAGTGCAGCTCTCACCAAAGTTTCCAGGTTGAGCTCCGTGCTCTACACAAGCACTTCTGGAAAATGGTTCTGGAATTCCACACTGAGGCAACTGAAATCAGTGCTCAACTGTCACCCCTTGAAACTGTCTACAGTTCTTGAGAATGGGGACACAAAGAGACAGAATTCACAGATTGAGAGTAGAATCAGGTTAGGGAACGAGTGGATGTCCTTCAACATTTTGGAGAAGCCACAGACATTACATTACAGGCATTTAGCAGACGATCTTATCCAGAGCAACATACAACATACCCAGAGCAGTCTGGGGAGCAGGTGGGGGTTAGGTGCCTTCAGGGTAAGGGCACTTCAGCCATTCCTGCTGGTCCAGGAAATGGAATTGGCAACCTTTTGGTCACAAAGCTGCCCAAGAAATTGCTGTGAAAAGCTGCACAGACTTTTTCACAAAGCTGTGAAAGAAATTGTAACCATAAATGCTGTATCCTTTCTCTTAATCATCACCTGGAAAATCAAAAAGAGAATGTGTGCAGATAAACAATCTTACCCTTCTCTGGCCCTGTATACCTAAAAGCTGGATCCTTCATTTGGCACCATGTGGTTGACCCATGATGTTTTGTCCACAGAAGATGTCAAGGAGGCTGTGTCTGTGATGATTAAAAAGTATGTTATGTCTTTGGTAGTAGTCTGATTTAATATCAGACCATAGAAGAAATAAGCTATAAACCAAATTTTCAGTTTGTTGATATAGATTGTGATGACATGTTTGCTTAGGATAACCCAGTTATGCATGATGACTGCTGGTATACAACATTCAACACCTGAGTGCATATTATAACAACTGTTGTTGTTTGCTTTTGCTTGTTTTTGTTTACTGTCTGCTTGTGTTTATCAGACTTGACAGTCAAAGAGGCATGCAAGACCACCCCAACCAATGATGAGCACGACAAAATGACAGTGGAAAAGCCAAAGAGTCAGTCTGAGATGTTCTCAGCATGTTGGGGGGGAAAAGAGGAGAGATTCAAGTTTCAGTCCCCAAATTCAGCTGAACCATGATTTGGACATGTGTGCTTGTTATCAGAAGCTTATATAGCTCAAAGGGCATCTAATTAAATTCAAATAGCCCAAAGGGTGTACAAAAGTCTGTCTGTCTTTCAGCAGTCACTGTCTGTAACAAGGATCTGATTGTATCCACTAGTCAAATCCATGGTGGTGAACCACTGGGCACCATACAATGCTGCAGGGGGGGCTTCCTGATTTTGCTGTTGATCTGGTGGTCATCAATACACATCAATAGGCTGACAACTTTTTTCTTCACCAGGACAATGGGAGAGGCATGGGGGCTACAACTTTCCCAGATGATCTGGCTATCAAACAAATGGGGTATATGGGCCTCAACTGCATGATAGTCAGATGTGGGAATATGCCTAAACCTCTGTCTTGTAGGGTTGTCATCATGCAAAGAAATATCATGAAAAATCAGACTAGTACTCCCAATATCATCCTCAAATGCAGGGAACACTGATACATATTTGCACAAAACGGACCTTACCTTATCCTGTGCTTCACTGGGAAGCACAGACAAATCAACAGCGTGAACCTGCCATAACATATCACTGGCATGTGCTATCTGACTCTGGGCCTGGACCACCTCCACACCGGGTTCATTCACATGCTGATTGACCCCAGGAGGTAGGCTCACAACTTGTATGCCGGTCAACAGTCCTACCGGACTATGTTGGTTTAAAATGATGATGAACATTCACTCCTGGCATACAAACCATACCTCAGACAACCTTAAACGAAGAAGACGAAACAATATCTGAAGAAACAGAGTTGGGTGGAGAGGACAGAGCACTAAAAGATCCATTAGACATTTGCAGAGCACATATGGAATGAAAGTAATAACTCCAACCTCTATTATAGTCATCTGGTTAACTCTGCTCCCACCGGATGGCCTCAACTCACACTTGCAACATAGAAATCTCAGGCATCTGCCAAACCACATGCTTTAAAGGGAAACTTTGGGATTTGTTAACCTGGGTCCAATTTTCCCATCTTTTTGGGTCCAAATGTTTTACTAGGGACAAAAATGATTGAGATCGCTGAAGTATTGTGTTCAAATGCTATAATCGGCAAACACAAAATGGATATACAATGTAATCCTATGGGTCAAACACCCACGTTAAAGTAAACCACATGTTTTTGTCACTGACAGGCTCATAATGTTATTAAAAGTGTCTCACAACATGGAAAGGATCGCTATGGAGATACACATGTGTCTGTTTACCTCAAAAACTGTAAATAAACTGTAGAAAATGATTGTTTCTACAGTCATTGTTTTACCTTTTTCTTCTTCTGGTCTCTGACACAGCACCCCATTCAGTGCCTGTCATTGATTATCGCACGGAGGCTGTTTTCTGATATTTAAAAAAGGGATCCTTTCCATGTTGTCAGGGACTTATTCATTCATATTGATGCAATCAACTAAATATCTGGACATTATTTTGGAAATGTATTTCTTTACAAATTCTGCACTCTATTTTGTTGGACCATTTTTAGCTTTGATTCCAGCGTACATTCTCCATGACATTTTGTTGACAACCTATGTAGTGTCACACCATTTCTTTCCATCCAGAGTTGCATTAATTTTTCACTGAGATCTTGTATTGATGAATGCAGAGACAAAAGTCTCTGTAAAGCCTTCTCCAGCACATCCCGACAACCTTCAATGGGGTTAAGATCAGGACTCTGTGGTGGCCAATTCATGTGTGAAAATGATTCCTTAGGATGAACCACTCTTTCAGAATTTGAGCCCAATGAATCATGGCATTGTCATCCTGGAATATGGCCATACCATCAGGGAAGAAAAAAAATCCATTGATGGGATAACCTGGTCAAAATTGATCAACACTGTGTGACCAACACTGTCTGAATTCAACAATGCTATTGTGATATGTTGAATTTACATGTATATGGTATTATCAGATATCATAAATCATTCCTTGGAGGAAGCTGAATTTCACACATCACCAAAAATAGTTACCACATAACATAAAACCCTGAATGCAGATTTGACATGAGTGCCTTCTGGTGAAAGGAGGAAGTATATAACTATTTTGTCTTTCTTGTTTCCAGTTTACCATTCCGAATTCACTCATTCAGCAGGGTGTGTGAAACTCAAAAGGAGGAGCATGATAGAACAGAAAAAAAGTGTTTACAGCTCTCTGTAAAAACAAAGTAATTATCTATGATGTCACACTGATTGTTTAATTTGATTTAATTGTCCCTATTTTCTCTGCTGGCTAAAATCAAAGAGCATATGCATTGGAGGAAAAAATAAACAAAACATTTTTTACACATTAAGGTTGTAGGACAGGAATACTTTTTTGAAAGATATTTTCATGTAATTTGACCTAAGATTCAGATACATCCACCTGCTGAAGAGGTAACAGTGAAAAGATAATTTGCTTATGAGTTGTTTTGACAGGCAAGAAAATTACTCTAGCTCCACAAGGACTTTCCGCAATTACCCCAAATGTTTTTTTGCTCTGAGCAAATTTACCTCTACTAAACAGGAATGTGTCACACTACCTGTCTCTGCAGGAGATGCAAGGCCCTGCTTTTCTCTTCCTTTCAGTCTCTCTCTGTATCTCTGGTCAGGTGATGGCTGTGGATGCTTGGCTGTGGGCACTAGGGTTCCTGATTTGGCCAAACTGGGTGCACTCTGTGGGACTCTCCTGTACTCTGCAGACCAGGCCCATCTCCAGGAGCCTGTACAAGGAAGGTGATGTGATTATTGGGGGACTCTTTCCAGTTTATGTTGAGGCCCCTGAACCTGATCACTCATTCATAGAGAGAGTACAGGAAAGCCGTTGCCAGAGGTGAGAGCTATGTGTTCATAGAAATAAGATGGGGTGAAATTGGAAAGTGTTGAAAAATGATTTGCCCTAAGAATATGTGTGGGTTTAATTGTGGAATCTGTTTGAGGACATGGTTTCAATGTGCCAAAATCCTTAATGAGATTTCCCCCAATTTTTGTCATTTTATTTTTGTTGATTAATTATATTTAGTTACCAAAGCTGTCCTTGCTATTTACAAATGCTCCAATAACTAATAATATTCTTCTGAAAGTTCATTTTACTTTCTCTGCATCTCAGTGTTGGATTACGATCTTACCGCTGGTTGCAAACAATGATCTTCACAGTGGAGGAAATTAACCAGAATCCATCTCTGTTGCCCAACTTCACACTGGGCTATCTTGCTGCAGATACCTGCTTGGCCGAGAGCAGTACATTAAGTGCTGCACTGGCGATGGTGACAGGACAAGAGGAGACAGTGTCTGGGGAACAGTGCACAATGGCTCCAAACGTACCTGTCATTATTGGTGATGCACGCTCCTCTGCCTCCATAGTGGTGGCAAATACCTTAGGTGTTTTTCACATCCCTATGGTAAATGGCAGTGTCTACTAGTTAACTATAAAATATATTTGTTTGAGTGATATAGTGACAGTTTAACAAATTTTAATCAGTTATCTCTTTTTCCTTTACAGAACTTTCATTCCATAACAAATAGCAAAGATACATAACATATATAACATATAGCAAAGACAGATTTTATTTATCTGCTCTAAGTTAATTTATCTGCTCTTGTCTCTCCAGGTTAGCTACTTTGCTTCTTGTGCATGTCTCAGTGATCACACCAGGTACCCTACCTTTCTGCGTACAGTTCCAAGCGATGCTTTCCAGGCTAAAGCCATGGCCCGTTTGTTACATCTAATGGGCTGGACTTGGGTTGGGGTTGTCTCTGGAGATGATGTATATGGGAAAAGTGGTGTGCAGCTGCTGCTGAAGGAACTAAAGGGTTCAGGTGTGTGTGTAGACTATCATGAGATCATCCCCAAATCCCATGCACTCAGTAGGATTCAACGCATTGTGGAGAGAATACAGAGTTCGAAAGCTCGGGTGGTCGTAACCTTCGCAATCGGGCCTGATATGGAGGTCTTGTTGAGAGAAGTGGTGAGCATGAATGCCACTGACAGGCAGTGGATTGCCACTGAAGCATGGAGTACCTCTACTCACTACTCATCTTGGAGTGGCATCTCCTTATCAGGGACCCTTGGTTTTGCCCTGAGGCGGGTTGATATCCAGGGTCTGGGCTCATATTTGACACAGTTGAGCCCCGAGGAACATTTAATGGAGCCTCTGGTGCAGAGTATTTGGGAGGATGTATTTGGGTGTAGATTTAGGGAGCAAATTCAATCAGGACCTCCAAGACCACAGTGCACAGGCATGGAGAAAGTAGAACATGGAGAGGCCTATTTTGATGTCATGTATAATGTCTATAAGGCTGTGTATGTGGTTGCAAATGCTATTCAGGACATGCTGGCATGTCAGCCTGGCAAAGGACCTTTTGGGAATGGAGAATGTCCTGATATTAAACCAATAAAACCTAAACAGGTGAAGAAAATATTTCAACAGTAAGGTTGAACGTTTGACCGTTTCCTAATTTTCTTTTCAAAGTTGTAATAATACAGTTAGTTAGTTGCATTTGTGTGACCTTAATCATAGTATTATGTTATACAGTGTAAGTTAATGGATTGTTTGTATGGGTTTGTTTTTAGCTTCTACACTACCTGAAGGCTGTCCAGTTCACAACTCCAGTGGGCGAAATGGTTGGTTTTGATGAGAATGGGGATCCATCTGCCTCGTATGACATAATTAATTGGCATGTAGGAGCTGAAGGAAAAGTAGAGTTTGTCAAAGTAGGACAGTTTGATGGAGCAAGTGGACCACAACAAGACTTTCAGCTGGACCTCAGGAAAGTGTTCTGGGGAGGGGGCTGGGGTGATGAGGTAAGAATGCACATTTTAGTTTGGCGTTCTCACAGCATCAACCATTAATGATACAGACTAACATTGCTGTGCTGTAATTTTGAGCTTGAGATATGGTAAATGATCACCAGCAAGTTAAGGAACAACAGAGATATTTGAAGTGAACCAGTGTGTTTGTGTGTGCAGAACACAATTATTAACTCTGTAGGGAAAATAAATTGCATCCTAATGTTGAGTGCCTGACAACAATGCAGGAGGTATGCCATAATAAGAAACCAATGTTTATTCATCTTACACATGAAAAAGGACTGACAGGTCCTATGGTTCCTATTCTGTTCCATCACATTTGAGCTAATAAATGACATAATTATGTACTCTGAAATGTTTGTCTGAAACCAATGTAAACTTTTATCTCTGTGATCTAGGTACCGGTGTCTGTGTGCAGTGAGAGCTGTCCCCCAGGCACCAGGAAAGCTGTACAGAAAGGAAAGCCTCTCTGCTGCTATGACTGCATACCATGCACATCAGGGGAGATCAGCAATGCTACTGGTACTGTAAAGGCCAAATTCTTGTTCAGTGTTCAAAGTGCTGTTTTGTTTCAGCACAATGTACACAGCAAAGCAATATTAGCAAGCCAATGCTCAACACATTATTTTAGCACCCAGCAGTTCATTTGTTCACCCGCACAAAACAATGTGCTATAATCTGAAATGCTATTCAGATAAAGGGTGATTGCACTACTGGGGGGAGGGGGGATTTAGGTCTCACTGATACTACATGTACAAATACAGTACCAGTCATAAGTCTGAACACCTCTTCTCATTCATAGGGTTTTTTTTCTGTATTTTGACTATTTTCTACATTGTAGAAGAATACTGAAGTAATCGAAACTATAAAATAATGAATGGACCACATATGGAATTGTGTGGTGAACAAAAAAAATAGTTAGAAATATGTTTGATATTTTAGATTCTTCAAAGTAAGCACTGTTTACCTTGATGACGCTTTGCACACTATTGCCGTTATTTTAACCAGCTTCATGAGTCACCTGAAATGCTTTTCAATTAATAGACATGCCTCAGTTAATTAGCGGACGAGTTTCTTGCCTTCTTAATGCATTTGAGATCAAACAGTGAATAGTAAATAATAAAAATACAGTAAATAGCCTCATTCCATCCACAACTGTAGTGATCCATATTATGTCAAGAACTGATCAACTAAGTAAAGAGCAACAATATCCATCATTACTTTAAGACATGAAGTGTCTTTTAACGAATAAAAAAAAAGAAAAACTATTGAATGAGAAAGTGTGTCCAAACATTTGTCTGCTATCCTCTAAACTATAAATTGAGCTGTATTAAACTTGAATTTCCATTTCATTCAGTTCAGTTCATCTCAGTCCAAGGTACTTGACTGGCATGGCAACCAAAGGTACATTTTTACTGCCAAACTTGTCTTAAAAAACATACAAATATGGATAAATAGAATACAAAATGTAATATTTTAAAGTATGTAAAACTAGACAAGTTAAAAAGTGAGAAAATATTAAAAACATGTAAAATATATCAAATAAAAATAGAATTTGTGAATATCCAAAATATTTAATAAGTTTAAAAAAATAAATAAATAAAAAATAAAAATAAAAAAAAAGGGGCTCCCGAGTGGCGCATCAAGAAGGTGCGCCGCTATCACCCTGGTGATCCGAGTTCGAATCCGGGGTGATGCATGCAGCCATCCCCAGCCAGGAGTCATGGGAGCTGATTGGCTGAGCTCTCATAGGGAGGGAGGGATGGCATGAGAGCTGAT
>JAODTV010000025.1:56666703-56678630 GCA_025399955.1 Galeichthys feliceps
AAGGCCCCCGCCGACCCCGGGGCTCGAACCCAGGACCTTCTTGCTGTGAGGTGACAGTGCTAACCAACTGCACCACCATGCCGCCGGGATGCATTTTATCTCAGCAAAATATTTGTGCCACCCTCCTTACCAGCTATTCGCTGGTGGGGGAGCCAGTTTAGATGTCGACTACCCATCCATGTGGCAGGTTGTATTGGGTTAGATGGTACCAGCAGCAGGCATTATACCTGACCTGTCAGCAACTCAGCAGGAGAGGCATAAAAATGGTAGATTTAGGGTGTACTCACACTAAGCACAGTTGCCTTGTACCATGCCCAGTTATGTTTGTCCCCCTCCCCACTTCCTTGCTCGCATGGGATAACATTGTGCTTAACATTGTAGATCTGACTACGCTTACGTCATCATGATGCAACTTTTTGTGTTGAAGAAAAGCGCTCTCGCACATACACACCGTTGGTGTTTTGAGAAAAGATTGCCTTCTTGAATAAGAAATGGGGGAAAAAACACTAGTTTACAAACAGGTGAAAGAAGAGCTAGCACATGAGTTGAAAATGAAAGCTGAAATTCTGATCTATCATCCCATATTCATCTTTTGCTGTCAAACCCAAATGTCTTCACTGTCTACCAAAAACAAAAGAATTGGCCTTGCTCTTTCAAAACTTCTGGAAAGGACTGAGTATTATGAGCAAGTCTAACCTGGTTAACAAATGCCCTTGGGAGTGTGGATTAGCATCTGAATACAGTAGCAGCTGAGTGATGATTAGACTGCCAGGAAGAACACTTCCTTCGAGACCTTGCTGCAAAAATGCTTTTCATATGTCTGGAAGAGCTTTAACATTATCTGTTAGACTTTCTCACATCCTGGTTTTCCACCCTTCTTCCTCTCCATCTCTTTCTATCAGCCATGAGTGGTTACGTTATTTCCTGCTGTAATTAGCTGCACATGAGGAGGAAAAACAGTGCTGCTAAATGACAGCCATTGGCAGAAGCAGCATTCAGAGTTGTCAAATTCAGTTGCTCTTGTTGCCAGTGAATAAATCAGTGCTTCTCCAACTTCAGGGATTAGCATTAATCTTTTCTTTAGAGTTGAACCTGGGTTGTGTTTGCCATCAAGATAAGTCATAGGGTCTCATTAAAATAATTTTCAGGCAACCGATAACAAATGAGGAAGCACAAAGGTGCTGGCTCCTTCCCAGCTCTTTGCAAATTAAACACCAGGGGTGAACACAGTTTATCAGATATGCAAGAGGTATTGTACATTGGAAAGAAACATTTCTTCACACATGCTTTTATCCATTTGAGACAGTTAAGAGCTTTGTTCAGGCTTGGTGGCACTGGGATTCAAACTCACAACCTTACAATCAGTAGTCCAGTGCCCTGACTGCTGAGTCTATATTCAGAATAATCTGAAGGAAAGAAGCATATTTGGGACTTGTACCATTACAGAATTATTCTCATTAATTTATCTTTAGTAAATGGTTCATCCTAGGTACAGTGGATCCATAGCCTATCCCAGGAACACTGTGTGAATGAGGGTGTGCATGGAGTCCTGCAATGGACTACCATCCCATCCAGGTTGTATTCCCTCCCAGTGTTCCCAGGATAGACTCTGGATCCACCACCACCCTGACCAGGATAAAGCAGTTACTAAAGGTCATTTGGTAAGCCATGGCCAAATGGTTAGAGAAACAGCTTTGGGACCAAAAGGTCACTGGTTTGATTCCCTGAACCAGCAGGACTGGCTCAAGGGACCTAACCCCCAACTGCTCTGGCAAGTGTGGTGGCATACCTTATGTCTGATTAGCCAAGGAAAAACTGGTGATGCGATTATCAGTTCAGGCAAAACCCTGGCCATAACATAACATAAAGATGAATGAAAATTATTTAACTGCAAAGTGGGTATACACACTGGATGGGATGCTAATTCATTGCAGGGCTTTGTGCATACAAATCTCGATACATGTTCCCACCTAGGGCCAATTTATATTCACCAATCCACCTACTACCTGTTTTGAGGATGTGGAAGGAAACTGGAGAAGCTGGAGGAAACCCAGTCAGACATAGACAGAACATGCACAGAAATTTGAGCTCAGGATTGACCTGGGGACCATAGAGTTCTGAGGCAGCAAAGCTACCTGCTGGATGACTCTGTGATGACAGTTGAATAATGTTCACTAATCTTTAGTAACTGCTTTATCCTGGTCAGGGTGGTGGTGGATACGGAGTCTATCCTGGGAACACTGGGAGGGAATACAACCTGGATGGGATGGCAGTCCATTACAGGTCTCCATGTACACCCTCATTCACACAGTAGCAAGAAAAAACTCCCTCAGGTGACATGAGGAAGAAACCTAGATCAGAACCAGAATCACAAGGGAACTCTCTTCTGGGTGAGACACAAATAGTGCGATTATAAATCATTACTCTTCATAAACTATATGATATTTAGTCAAGCAGTGTTAATGGTGTTAAAAAGGAACTTGAGCACGAGTATCTTTAGAGTATTAACTTTAAGTCTCTCATCTCAAACTGTTCAGTGATTGAGATTTGAGTGTAAATTGTTCTTAGCAATTGCTGTCTTTAGGCTATCCAAGGAACAACACCCATAGCCATCTTTGAAAGGTGTGTGTTCCTCCCTTTTACCCATTTGGTCACCCACAACACTGCAGCTTTTAATCAGCATACATCCACTCATGATAAATGAACTACCACAAAAACTCAAATCTCCTCCTGATTAAGGTTAATTGTTTATGAGCTAACTGAACACTGGAGAGTGTATTGTGATGCTTTGCTGGCTCTAAAATACCCAATTGTAATTCTCATAACCCACTCATCAACAAATTATCAGGTCCTAAATGAGTTGAGTTAGATGTATCAGAGTGGAAATATGAGGAAATAGTGAAGATGGGGTCTGATTTGTAAAACAGAGCAGTATTCCAACACTAGTCTCGCTGAGAATGAGAGCGTGCAGTGTGAAGTCACTGTGCTTTCTGAATGTATGTCTCATATCTAGGTCAAGAGCTGGCAGATTGTAGAGTGAGTAAGGCAGGGCGGAAATTCCCCTGTTGCCTAGATTGACTGTAATAAACTCCACACTGCTCAAGTACTCTCATACTGTCGAGTTTGTTATTCTCACACAAAGTAGTCGGCCCTTGCATTCAGATACTAGTCTATCTGTGGCTGAAAGGAAACCACAGAGTTTGGTACTGACCTACCAGGTGACCCATTAAATACGTTTTCTCAGCAGTAATCACCAAATCAATGAAAATCATCAATGGATGCTGCAATTTTATGAAATTAAGGGTTCTTTCATATCAATGAGTGTATTTGCTAAGTTCTATCCATGCATCCATTATCCATAACCGCTTATCCTGTGCAGGGTCGTGGGCAAGCTGGAGCCTATTCCAGCTGACTATGGGTGAGGGGCGGGCTACACCCTGGACAAGTCGCCAAATAATCGCAGGCTGACACATAAAGACAAACAACAACTCACACCTACGGTCAATTTAGAGCCACCAATTAACCTAACCTGCAGGTCTTTGGACTGTGGTGGAAACCGGAGCACCCGGAGGAAACCCATGCGGACCATGCAAACTCCATACAGAAAGGCCCCCGTCAGCCACTGGGCTCGAACCCAGAACCGTCTTGCTATGATGCGACAGTGCTAACCACTACACCACCGTGCCACCTTGCTAAGGTCTAATCAAAGCAAAATTGATGCCTTTGGTTCGTTTTCTGAAACGAGAAGATGCTGTCATAGGGCTGAAAACAAACTAATTTCACTTTTTTATTCTTTGGTCAGATGGAAAAAGGTTACAAATGAAAATAAATCCTTGACGATGTGTGTATAGAAATCTCAAAAATCACTCAGCCAACACTAAATAAATGATTTGGTAAGTATTTCAATAACGAGCCATAAAAGTTTTGTGTATCACATCCGATGCTTATTTTATCTTTTTATTTGTTGGTCCAAATCTTGAGAACATTTTCTGCAGTCCTTAAGCTCAATTTGCACCTCAGGGCTCAGTTTACCAACTACAAGACCTACAAAAATGCTGTCACCCGAAACATACAGCATGCTTGATTCACAGTCAAGTTGTTTTCTCTGAGCAATCAAACAGTACTAGAGTTTATGTAGAAGCAGACCAAGATGCTCTCAGACCCAAGTGTTATTGCTGTGGCCTCACCTGCCTAAAAACACCACACCAAGGGGGAGAACACAACAGGGTTCCATTCAAATGTGAAATGTAAAAGGTACTCATTAGCAACACTGTTTGCTACATTGTTGTCCACCAACATAATTTCTGACTTACTGAAACACTATAATACTGCTATCCCACCACCACACACAGACAGACACATAAATCAATAGCAAATTTGAAAGGTCCAATATCATCTTCCACATCAAACACCTGCAATCAATGTTTAGCCCTTTCCTGGACTACCTTCAAAGCCTTCAAAAGAATCTGAGGTTTCTAGCATTAAAGCACAGCCACTCAGACATGTTTCAGTCAGTGACCCTCTTTCTGCTTTTTGCTTTCATTGTGGTTTACAATCATGTAGTCTGACCACAGAGAACATCCTGGTGAATTAGCTGAAAACAAAAGGAACCTTGTCTTTTAAATTCTAAGTGATCATTATTGCTTTTCATAAAACCTCCATCTTCAATCTGTATGGAATAATTATCTGGAGATCAAATGAGCAAGTTCCTACCTCCAGCCAGTATCTGCTGCTCAAGCTCAGCCATTTGCTTCCTATATGCTCTCAAAGCAACTTCTTTAAATGTTGGTCGTGTCCTTTTCTTTGGCGCTGGTTCTTCCACTGGTGCCGGAGTTTCTGTGACATTTTTGTTTTCATCTTCCTGAGTTACAATTTCTTTGTTCTCCTCTGATCCTGGTGCCTGTGCCATATCTTGCACCTCTGCCTCAACTTCCACTTCTTCCTCCTCTTGTTCATCAGCCTCATCTGCTGCCTCCTCAGTTTCTTCTATGTATTCAATCATGGCCTCATACTCCTCCCTGTCCTCGGTCATCTGGTTTTCATCATAGTCCTCACTGTATTCTTCATCGTATTGCTCATCTAAGCTGCAGTCATATTCCAAAACTGGGTTCCCTTCTTGCAAAATGTCATATTCTTGTGAGACTTCATACTCATCATCTTGGTGCTCCTCCTCTGCCTCATTGGCATTTGTTCTGTTCTCGAGGGTGGCTAGCACCTGCTCCATCACTTCAACATAATGTGTCTCATTGTCCACGGGTTGCTCCGTGGTTTGCTCATCTTCATCAGCTTTGTAATACAAGGGTTCATTGTAGACATCAGAGTCAATAGTGGTGCTGGAATCATTGGCTGTTGACTGAGACATAGTCCTGAACCGGCCTATAAATGGGATAGTACTTGGCTCTTCAGCAGGAGCACTGGAACTTTGAGAACCCTTATTCCAGACAACTTCCAGAGCTGATTTGGCCCTCTGTAAGGTGGAGCCAAAGCCTCCAAAGCTGAAGGTTTTTTCAGACAAGTCTATGCTCAGCCTACTGCTCCAGGATTTTGGGACCTCTTCAACCTTTTCAGCCCTGATCTCACTCTGACTACGATACATACTGGAAGATTTTTGGTTTTGCTGGAGTTTGTTCCCCTTACTCTCCTGTCGTTGCAGAGTCTGTGGAGCAGACTCTGGCTTGGATTGTGTTTTTGATTTGTTCTTAGGCTTCTTTTCTGGTTTTGGTTCTGGCACAGGTATTTGCACTGGCATCGGTTCTATTACAGCTTCGATCTCCGGTTCTGGCTCAGGTTCTGGTTCTGGCTCAGGTTCTAACTCAGGTTCCATGTCTGGTTCTTGGGTTGTGTCAGGTGTACTGTCAAATGTCAAAAAGGTCTCACCTTCAAACTGCAAATCAACCTCAAGGCATTTTGTAATTTTTTCAGGGAAACCAGGGTTAGCAGCAGGGTCAAATGGGCTACTGATTTCTGAGACTATATTTTGTTCCGTTGAGGCATCCAAGCCTGAGTCGGCTCCTTGCTCAAGGTGATGCCAGTCTTTCCAAGGTGAAAGGTCACCTTGTAGAGAAAGTTGAGAGCCACTGTAGTGACTTCTGTCCCCTGATATACACACCAGACCATTACTGACACCACTGTCAATGGTCTCAGTGGTCTCAGCTTCATTGTGCTCGACATACGGTGGGTTTTCCTGACTGAGTGTTTGACTGGGTGGGCTTGCATACCAAGAAGATGCCATGTCTTCCTGCTTACGCTGCCAGAGCTCCTGATCTGACGAAGAGAGCAGGGAGCATCCATTAACCCTGCTAAAGTATTGGCTCTCAGAGAAATCTTCAGAGTAAGATGGGCAAAGTTTGGAGCAGTCCGATTCTGAGCGACTGAGCTTAGGAGTGGAGTAATCACTCTGGGAAAGCCATCCTGGAGTCATGTCAGAATAGTAAGATTTGTTTTGCTTGTCATCGTAAACCGCATCATCAGCATAATGCACTGAGTATGTGGTGTCATCTGTAGACTGCCTGTGATCATGAGACTTTTTTTTGTCAGATTTATTTTTCTGAGGTGGTTTGGGCACAATTGCATATTTGTTTTTGTTTAATTCGTCTAGTTCTTTATCACTGTCCATTGAGTCCCAGTCATCACTCTCGGCCTTGTCTTTGGCACTTGACACTTTCATGTCCATGCTTTCATATGTCTGAGAAGAGGTCATCCCCTGATCTTTCCTGTCTTTTGACTCTTGTGCAAGGCTATCCGTTGAGATTGATATTCCAGTGCCTTTGAGCTTATAACACTTTTTCAAAACTAAATCCCTGTCTTGAGGATTTGAAAAAATAACTATAATAGGACGAGGTTTAGCACTTGAACATTCTCTTTGTTGTCCCAATCGATGGGCAAGTTCGATTTTAAGTGTCTTATGTGCTTCAACAAAACCCATTTTCTCTTTTAAAATGTGATAAATGAGTTCCTCGGTTCTTTCAAATTTGTCCTCAGGCACATTTAGGAATCTCAACGTAGCTTTATTGGTCTGGTGGCTTAACTGTCTGATGTAGTCATGGATGTCTCGTGTCTCTCGTCTGGATTGCACAAATCCTGAGCGAAGCTGTTCAATTTCACTCTGCACCACCTCCACACTGCTGGAGATCTCATCGATGGAGCTTTTCAAAGCATTAACATGCCCTCGAAGCTCTGAGAGCTCCGACTCAATCTGGCTGATTCCCTGAAGCTCTTTGAAGATCATTTCCATGACATCTTGGGTCTGACTGATGCAACCTGTGGAGCTGGATCCCGGTTCTAGGGTGGTTGTTTTCTGCTGCCTCCCAGCCCGATCCAGAGACTTGCTCCTAATGCCAAGTGTCTTCCTCCAGGTGCTAGCCTCTGAGGAGTCTGAAGAAACACATTCTTGGCTCTTCTTCCATTTGCGAAGCTTTTTCAGAGCACCTAGACGGAGAGTGTGGAGACTGCTTCGCTCTCCACGTTCCCCCTCTGAGCTGCCATCAGAAGGTGCCAAACTAATCATACTCTTCCTATTCCTTCTTACTGGCATTGTGTAAGCTTTTTGCTCATCGAATCTATGGATAAGTTTGGCCTCGTTTAAAGAGTCAGTGTAACTACTATCGATGGATAACACTTCATGAAATTCATTATTGTTCAGTAGGAGAGCATTCTTTTGCAGTCCATTAGCAATTGCTACACGGTAACTGAATGTGGGAGAAAGAGAAGAGCAGTTGTTCCTGCCGTCGTCTTCCTCAATAGATAGGTTGCGTGCAGAAGAACATTTAGAAATCTTTTTAACTGTGCTTTTCAATGTGGTGGAAAAAGTCTGATTTTGAGCATGCAGTTCAGGGGATATCTTAGGATCTTTTGTGTTTTCGCTACTCTCTTTCTTTTTTGTGGTATTTGCCAGTTTCTTTGTAAACATTCCTTTGCAAATCTTAAAAATACAAGAGGATAGCTTTTTGACATGGGCAGAAACCATGGAGGGTAATAGGTTAGCGTGTTCGCATTCCAAATGCAGCAATGCAGAACTGGTGTTAAATCCAGCAGGGATCAACAACCAAGAGAGCAAAACCACTTTTTTTTTAAAGTCAATCCTGAGGGAGAAAAGAAAAGAAAGGAGAAATATGCCCTTAGAAGCTGTTGTGCGAAGCAAAAGTTATATATCCTTAGAGCGGGAAAAATCCAAGCGTCTTCTTCATATATTGTCTTGTGTATCTGTAAAGAGAAAAAGAAAAAATGTCATTATGCCACACTGAAACAAAATTATCATAATATATTGCTCTTCTAAAGCCCGATACTAGTACACCATGCTGCAGGAACTCTCAGAATTCATTTATTCATTGATCTTCAGGAAGTGCTTTACCCTGGTCAGGGTCATGGTGGATCTGTCTAGCCAGGGAACCCTTGGCATGAATCAGGAATACGCCCTGGATGCTATGCCAGTCCATCATATGGAACCATACACACACATTGTCTGGGTCACACCTAGGGACAATTTGAGTCACCGGTCCATGTTTTTTACCGGCATGTTTTTGGGAAGTGGGAGAAACTGAAGAACCTCGAGGAAACCCACATGGACAACGGAAGAACGTGTATCCAGACCAATTCCAGTATTACTAAAGCTCTTCAAACTCTTAAGAAAGTGCAAGATTTCAAATAGTTTGACTCAAGTAAAAATTTTAAGGTCTAAGCATGACGACTAAATGGTTTAAGATCTCAAGATGTCTTGAGTTAAAGTTTTAGCATCTGAGTATGATTCAAGTAAAAGTTTTAACATCTAAGCTTGATCTCAGATCCTCCACTCTGTTTGGAGATCATAAAAACCTTAAAGCAAGATTTATAACAGTGCTAATTTTGTGTCCAGACTGATTAATTTGTTTCTCGGTTGGTTAAGAATTTGATTCCTTAGTGCAGACACTCTGATTTATTGCCATTGACTGCTGTGCAACCGTTCCACTGAAAGCAAAGCTCTTTAGACCATCTTCCTTTTCTCTTCCTGCCTCTGTTTCTTTTTTTCCTCTCTTCTTGAGTAAACTAGCCAAAGGCAGAGAAGTGTCAGGATTTATCTTTGCATCACAAGTGTGTGGGTTTGTGTAAGACATGTGTCACTTGGAGAACCTTAAAAACCAGTCTGGATTTAAGTCTTTAAGAGTCTTATACACCACATGGATATGCAGGCATATTGATCTAGGTCAATCAAGTATCAAAATAATATTAAGAACAAAGTCAATGTTCTAAATATTTGCCAAAAAGCAAGAGGTTCCAGGGACTAGTGAGAGAAAAAGAAAGAGAAAGATGAACCACACCCACCTACTACTACCCTTTACAACTTCTTGCTCATCTTCCATTCTGCCATCACCCTGAGTACCCCCTCCCTCCCTCACTCCCTCACTCCCCTTCCCATTTCGTCTCCAATCAAGCATCCAATTACTACCTTTTACTTCCTCATGCACTTCCATGAATTAACCAAAACAATCATGGCCGCCCAGGGTGTCGACCGAGCCTGAGCTTTCAGCCGAGCGCATTCTAATTCCTCTGAGCGTATTTATATATGTCAGCCATGCCAGATAGATACGTGATGTTCCCTTGAGTCAGGAGGATTTCTCCAGCAGAGGATCGCAGCATTCAAATTTGACCCCTTGACAACACACGGACGATCGCCTGTGTATGTGTTTGTTTGTTTGTGTGTGTGTGTGAGAGAGAGAGAGCGAGAGAGAAAGAGCGCGAGAGAGAGAGAGAGAGAGAGAGAGAGAGATGCATGAAACACATGATGTGTCTCATGCAACAGTGAGAAATTGCATGCAACAATGACATGCATGCAAATCCTTTCTGAATTATTTTGTATCAGCACGAATACATCTCCGTGTCATTCCAGTCCTGCTACACATCCAGCACGAGAAATTCCAGATGATGTCGAAGCAACAAGAAGACACGAGCTGCTTGATGCAAAGGAAAAAAGCAAGGAAGAGATGAAGAAAGGAAAGCATACCTGAGGCATTCCTTGGAAAAGTGTGATAAATCCAGCCACGTTATTTTTTTGAAGCTAGCACGCAGGAGGTGCTGCAGGTTATCACATGAAACCACGGCAATGATGGTTAACGGAGCATCCTCAGTATGGACAGATGAGAGAGAGAGAGAGAGAGAGAGAGAGAGCTCTGCAGCAGCAGCAGCCTCTTCGAACGAAGACCGGCACACTGTGCTCTCTCGCCTCAGCTCCTCGTCCTCCTCTTCCCTCTCTCTCCGTTTTCCATTGCTTCCCTCATTCAACCTTGAGTTGATGCCTGTAAATGCATGGTTTTACTCTGCTCCTCCTCCTCTCTCCTCCTCTCTCTGTCTACTGTTCTCTCCCTTCACTCTATCGCTCTCCTGTCCCAGACAAGAGAGGCAGACAGTGTGTCTGGGACATAGGAAGCCCCCCTGCCTGCCTCTGTGTATGTGTGTTTGTGTGTGTGTGTTTGAGAGAGAGAGAAAGAAAGCGAGTGAGATCCAGGATGAGCTGAAAGCTCTGAGGAATGAGGCAGCTTCACGCTTCGCTCTCATTCAGAGAGAAACACACGTGATACTGAGAGAGAGAGAGAGAGAGAGAGAGAGAGAGGAGGGGATGGAGCGGGAGGAGAATAGATATGTGTGTGTGTGTGTGTGTGAGAGAGAGAGCGAGAGAGAGAGAGAGAGAGAGAGAGAGAGATAAAATATTGATAATGAACAGAAAAGATGCCTACGTACAATGACTATCTATCTATCTATCAAACTGTTTATCTATGTCTTCTCATTTGTCCTCTCTCTCTCTCTCTCTCGCTCTCTCTCTTTTTGTCGCCTTGTCTTTCATTATTTCTCTCTCTCTCTCCCTCTCTGTCTCTCTCTTTTTGTCTCCTTGTCTTTCATTCTTTCTCTCTCCCTCTATATTTGTTTCTCTCTCTTGTTAATCTCTCTCTCTCTCTCTCTCTCTCTCTCTTGCTGTCATAAAACTTAAACTGTCCTCAGAAGACTAGAACCCACAACACCACTATGATATCTGGCTCGTTTCCCGTCGCCTCTCGTTCTCTCGCTCGTCTCACACTGCATCAGCTGCAGTAATTACGTCTCTCTACAGAACACCATAATGTGCACATCGCACCGTTATTTCATTGTATAAATATATACAGTAAATAAAACATATATCCACACAGCAGAGTCCTGTCTGATCCTATCGAACAAATAAACCTTCATCTAGTTAACATTATCCTCTGCAGAGTTTACTGTGGTGTTATAGTTATTAATCCTGCCTGCGTTGTTATATTTTCCTGCAGCTCATCCCATCATTGGCAAAACAAGATGATAAAACGGTCCACAATCGATCGTATGATTCCGAACTCAAAAAGCACCACGAGTCGGCCTAGTGGTTAGCTTGTCCCCCTCTCAATCGGGAGGTCGTGAGTTCTACTCGCATTCAGGTCATACCATCATAAAAACGGTACCTACTGCTGTCTGGCAAGGCGTGCTGCAATACACATGCGAGTGGGTAGTCAAACTCTCACGGTTACCAGAGAACCAGCCCCCCACTGTAACCCTAGCTGTATATACGAGAGGCCAGGGGCTATAGAAGCAGAGACCGATGCTGCCCAATGCACCTTAAGGGCTTGGTTAGGACTGGAGACTGCCTGGGAAGACCGGGTCCTGGCACAAGAAGGCCTTTGACTTTTTTTGAAACTCAAAAAGCAAAAGAGTTTTATAAATTATAAATCAAAGGGTTCCACGGTTCTGTTAGGAACCATGTGTTAAAGGAAACCCCTTTGTTGTAGAGTTCCTTATGGAAAATGTATGGGTTTCTCCAGCATGACAGACCCAAGAACCCTTTACAGGGTTTCTCCAGCATGACAGACCCAGGAACCCTTTACAGGGTTTCTCCAGCATGACAGACCCAGGAACCCTTTACAGGGTTTCTCCAGCATGACAGACCCAGG
>JAODTV010000025.1:57985748-58000506 GCA_025399955.1 Galeichthys feliceps
CCCCCCGCCTACCACTGCTTCTCCCAAATGGAATAATGATATGCATTGTGTGTATTAAATGCCTGGTGTGTGTGTGTGTTTCCTGTACAGGAAAGAGCTCAGGGAAAATCAGTGCAGGCCAGCAGCAGTGTGTGAGTGTGTATACACACACACACACACACACACACACACAACACTCCACACAAGTGCAGTGTGTAATGTTTCTCTGGTTGTGTTTTGCAGAAGTCCAGCAGAGGACACTACCAGTGGTGAGAGCCAGCAGATTTTATGACACACACACACACACACACACACACACACACACACCCTCTTATAGCGTATACTGTCTTTATGTAACACGCGTGTTTGTACATCACATTTTGAACTAGGCATCACACAACTGCATCATTGTGTGTGTGTGTGTGTGTGTTACAGCCACAGTAGGCCTGTACTCGGCTCGTCACAGCCCTCTTAGTGCACGTAAGGACTGTAAGTCACCCCCTGCTGGCTGATGCACTCTACTGCACTATACTGTCTCACTTTTTATTTTTTTTCCTTTCGTCTCTCTCTCTCTCTCTCTCTGCAGCGATTGGTTCTCCCTTTAAGCCGATGGAAGGTTATCAGTATTCAGGTGAGTCAGGTGTGAATCGTTTTGTGACCCCTAACTCCTTATCTTGTGATCTCAAGTCATCTGTGTGTGTGTGTGTGTGTGTGATAGCGGTGGAGCGTAATAACCTCATGAGGTTGTCCCAGAGCATCCCATTCACCCCTGTGCCCCCTAAAGGTAAGACTGAGTAACTGCCCTTCCTCACCTCTTCACCTGACCATGTCCTCAATCTGGGATTTCTTTCTAGGGGCGTGGCCATCCTAGAAAAGACCACCCCTTGTTTCTGATTGGGTTCCCCTGTCTATTGTTGGCTATCAGTGACTGGTTCTAATTATAAATAATGATCAGGTTTTTATTCCTGCAAGTAAATGCCCAGATTTGGGATGTAGCCAGGACCATTTCCTCTGTGTGTCTGATTTATATTTTGAAACGTGTGTGTGTGTGTGTGTGTGTGTGTAGGAGAGCCAGTAACGGTGTACCGTCTGGAGGAGAGTTCTCCAACCAACATTAACAACAGCATGTCTTCGTGGGCGCAGCGTGGCCTGTGTGCGAAGATAGAGTTCCTGAGTAAGGAGGAAATGGGCGGCGGCCTGAGGCGGGCACTGAAGGTGTTGTGCACATGGTCCGAGTACGACCTCCTCAAACCCGGACACCTGTACATCGTCAAGTCCTTTCTCCCTGACGTGATCAACACCTGGCAGAGCGTCTACAAAGAAGATACGGTTCTTCACCTCTGCCTCAGGGTACACACACACACACACACACACACACGTGTGCAACATTATCACAATTAACACACATACCTTAATATTCTCTAACACAGGTTGAAGTAGACTAGTTTGCATCTTTTAACAGTCAAGACACGCCCATACTGTTGTTGCTGGTGGGCGTGGCTTGTCCACTTTTTTAAGTTCCATCATAGTAGCTATACATGTTAACAGTATTCGGTGTAGATATCTGTCTTCTAAAGTTAGAACCTTTGCTAATTTTTTTCCAAGCCTTTCTCTTTTTTTTTTTTCTTTCTTTGTAACATCTTTATACACGTTTACCAAGAGTCGTATATAACCGGACGAGATGAAACCACAATTAGAATTTTTTTTCCTTCCTTTTTTTTTTTTTGGCGCATGCTAGGAACTAAGAAAATTGTGAGAAACATCAGACCGTGTGCTGTAGGAATCATTCGAGCCGTTTGATTGGATGTCACTTCTTTAGCGTCTGACCTAATTTGCATAGAAAAAACAAACAAACCTCAGTTCAGTTGTCACTTGTTAAAATCTCAGCTGTGTGTCCTGTCCAGAGAAAATGAACAATCACCTGTTGTGTTCTTCTCTTGCTATGGTGACTGTAGGGCTATTAGCATCTTGATTCTGATTGGTTAAATTGATCAAAGTATGCAAATAATGTTTTAATTGAATGAGGCATGATGGAATTGTGTCCAAAGGTACCCGTTTGTGTGGGATCACAAACTCGCTCTCTCTCTCTGTGTGTGTGTGTGTGTGTGTGTGTGTGTGTGTGTGTGTACGCACGCTTCCAAACAGGAAATCCAACAGCAGCGAGCAGCTCAGAAGCTCACCTTCGCCTTCAATCAGGTCCGCCCCAAAACTATCCCCTACTCACCCAGGTAACTCTCTCACACACACACACTAATGAGCACACGGCCCACAAAGTAGAATTATGTTAAATACAGCAGGGCATTTGTTCTTTATGAGCTGTGTTCAGATGTGCTGATAAAATAAATTCCTCCATATTCGTGATTGACTCATTCAGAAGCTTTTTTAAAAGCTTAAAACAAGTACTTGATTTTAATCCTGAAAAAAAGATGAGCAAACTGATAAAGCAGAAATCGTAATATGACTGAAACACAGTTATGAATTTGAGCTCCACCTGTGTGTGTGTGTGTGTAGGTTCCTGGAGGTGTTCCTTCTGTACTGTCACTCAGCTGGACAGTGGTTTGCTATAGAGGAGTGTATCACGGGCGAGTTCCGCAAGTTCAACAACAACAATGGAGAAGAGATCGTTCCCACCAACCTGCTGGAGGAGACCATGCTGGCGTTCAGCCACTGGACCTACGAGTACACACGGGGGGAGCTGCTGGTGCTGGACCTGCAGGGTGAGGGACTCTCTCTCTCTCTCTCTCTCTCTCTCTACTGGAAACCATTACTAATAGCTTTTACTAAGAGCTTTACTACTTCAGCACAGGGCCCCTGACTGATTAACGCTTTTTAGTCCAACGGCGAAGGCCGATGGACTATTGGTATCACGCGGCGTCCGTTCACAATTTTTCAAGAATCTTCTTCTCCGAAACCGGTAGCCAGAAAGACTTGATATTTGTTATGGAACATCTTTGGGGTAAGGTCTACCAAGTTTGTTCAAAGAATTTGAACATTTAGATTTTTGATTTTTTTTATATATTACATTTTCCCATTTACTTACCATTGGCTATATTTTGATGGCTGGTATGAAAACGATTGGAGATCATTATTATTACTACTCAAGATCACTATCTCCAACTAGCATGAATAACCAAAAGAACATTACAGCTGCTGTTGGACTACAGGACCCTTGGTCCTATTTTTTACTGATTGTGTGTGTGTGTGTGTGTGTGTGTGTGTGTGTGTGTGTGTGTGTGTGTGTGTTGCAGGAGTCGGTGAGATTCTAACTGATCCATCGGTCATTAAGAGTGGAGAGAAAGGGTGAGACATTCACTGCTGATCAGAAACAGCACAAAGGCTTTGTATGTTGTGTTGTTAGTGTGTTAAGTGTGTGTGTGTGTTACAGGTCTTATGATATGGTGTTTGGACCGGCGAATCTCGGTGATGATGCCATCCGAAACTTCCGCACCAAACACCACTGTAACTCCTGCTGCCGCAAACTCAAACTGCCTGGTGAGTGTGTGTGTGTGTGTGTGTGTTATTATAAAATAAAAGGCTGTTCCACACTGAAAACACTGAAACTTTTCCCTGGGACTGACGCAATAAACAAAGGTCATTCCTGCATCACTGGAACTGACAACCTGAGCACAAGCCACGCCTCCTTCAGTGGGACTGACAAAACAGAGACCATGCCCACTTCACTGGTACTGATACACTAAGCAGAAACCACGCCCACATCCCTGTGACTGACATGCTAAACAGAGGCCACACCCACTTTACTGGGACTGATAAAACAGAGACCATGCCCACTTCACTGGTACTGATACACTAAGCAGAAACCATGCCCACATCCCTGTGACTGACATGCTAAACAGAGGCCACACCCACTTTATTGGGACTGATAAAGATGCACTAAGCAGAAACCACGCCCACATCCCTGTGACTGACATGCTAAACAGAGGCCACACCCACTTTACTGGGACAGATAAAACAGAGACCATGCCCACTTCACTGGTACTGATGCACTAAGCAGAAACCACACCCACATCCCTGTGACTGACATGCTAAACAGAAGCCACACCCACGTCACTGGGACAAACGGAGGCCACACCTCTTTGACTTGATTTGTGTGTGTTTCAGACCTGAAGCGGAACGATTACACACCGGAGAAAGTGATGCTGCAGCAGGACGATCAAACAGAAAGCCCTGTCACTTCTACACAGGAATAGGGCGGGGCTAAAGAACAGCGCCCTTCTACGCGCTTAATGCTGTGACATATACACACACTAAAGAAGCAGTACCTGGAAACCCTCCAAAGAGAGTCTGTCTGTGTGTGCGAGTGTGTGAGGTCGGCAGAAAGAGTATGTGAAGCGCGTGTGTGTTTCTGTGGGTAGTTATGCCAATGCTACTGCGTCTCAGTTGGGGCCAAACTGAAGTGACGCCATGTTGTAAAGATTTTAAAGTGTGCATAGAGTTTTTTAAGAGATTATTTTATTCTGATGTTTATATCATCGATATTGAACATTGTATCGCGGTTCTCATGGTTACGGACCGTGCGTTGCCTTGTATCAAATTTTATGTCATGAACTGCAGATCAACACTATGAGACTTAACGACATTATTATTTTTTTTTAAATACAATTTCGGTCTCTCACACACACACAATGTAAACTGGGCAAATTGCAATGCAGTTTTTACAGTTCTAATTTTGTCTGCTGTTCAACCATGAGTTTTTAATGTTAGAGGTACTATCTATTATTATTATTATTATTATTATTATTTTGCTGTACATGGATGATCATTTTAAGTAGCTGTATAGAGCGGCTCAGACTGAGTATTTTATTCAGGGGGACTGAGGGCATGTTATCCTGGAGGGGGTTTTTTATACCACCGATCATTTAAACAAATAAAAATACAAAATAAACTAAAACTGTGCGTCTCCTAAATACAGACAAAACTGAGGCAAGAGTCAGTGTATGATTAGTTTTATTGTCACAGCTGGTTAACTACATGTGAGTATACAGTCCACTGAGTAGTGTGTGTGTGTGTGTGTGTGGTGATGCCAGCCCACAGTAAAAGGTGATCACTTGTACTTGACATTTCATCACTCAACAAACTCTTGACCAAAGTTCAGTTTAACGTTTCGGCTCAGAGCCCAGCTGATTTCTGTCTGAAATTAACACGAGTGGGCGGGACTCAAAAAGCTCCACCCATTCTGTGCCTGTGGAGTTGAAATGAAAACTGGCTGATGGTGCAGTCAGGTGTAAAGTGTGAGTGCACCAACACTCAGTATTCCAAAACCCAACATCGTCTCTCCCCTGATCTACATTACTGAAGCATTTATGATGCAACACTGAGCAACAGATTGTTAGGGAATCCAGGGACCTGCAGGAGAGTAAAGAAAACAAGAAGGAAAGAGTGAAAAAAATAACTACACAAGACAAATTGCTCAGAATTGTGATCAGGGGGAGGGGCCGAGTAGCAGGAGTGAGCCAATCAGAATTCAAGCATGAAGTGTGTGAGAAATCCTTGACTGAGATGATGAGATGTTTACAGAGAAGTCTAACAACGTACCGTTTGGTCTTTATTTTCCTCGCAGGTTTACGTTGTACTGACGTCATTAGTGCAGCTGGACTTCACGCCCCTAAACCGTCTATCTCCTCATTAGGTTGCTAATTTTTGCTCAGATTAGCGCACATTATATATAAACACATGTTCTAGTGTACATCATGTTTGTGTGTGTTTGATTATAAACATGGAGCAGAAAGACAGACTGATGAAGGACTTACAGACAAATATATAAATGTCGAGATAATGGAGTTAACGAGCTGCGTGATATGTTTAAAAAAAAAAAAAAAGTAGTAATTACTGGCTCAGAATAATTAAAGATGAACATGGTGAGTAAGGAGGCACTGATCCTGATATTGGCTTGGTCTCGCACTATTTTAATATTTTTTTACACTAGTGCACATACACAGAAGCTCAATAGGACCCTACGTTTATTCCCTACGTAGTTAAGATAGATAGATAGATATATTATTAGCAGAACTGAAAATCCCAAATAGAAATGGTGTGTATTTAAAAAAAAAAAAAAAAGTGGGTGCTTTTTTGGGTGGGGTATAAACACTACATATGGGACGGAGGCAGAGCTTCCAGGGGTTCAGTTAATATTAGAGAGTTCAAAGCACCGCTGCAACGGTCAATCATTCCAGAGTTGTATCAGGGAAAAGTGGACCGAAAGTAGCGACGACTGCGAAAACCAAAAATGGACAGCGTAACATCTCTAAAAAATGAAGCAACTACAGATCTAGCGCCCCTGCTGGCTGGCTGCAGTATAACGCGTAGCCCCACCCATCCCCATGGGCTCCAATGCCACGTTTCTATTCGAAACGGTCTTTCCATCTAGTGTCGAATTCAAAGTTAGTGCTGATGTCTGTACATTTTTTATTTTGCTTTAGAAATTAAAGTGTTATTCTATTATATTGTAAGAAGGCGTGGCTACACTTGGGGAAGACGTGATTGACAGCCTTAGCAGGAAGTCTAACCTACCACTGTTTTATTATTCCTTAGAACTTAATTTTAAACTTGCGCTGCTGCCACGCCAAGTTCAATGAAGACGTTCTGCGACACTGATATTGGGAGAAGGGGGCGGGGCCTACAACATGAGTAGGGGTACCTGACTTCGACTCTCGTCTCTACTGCTCCAAATTTGACATGGTGGAGGAACGTTGGCTTCATTTCTATAGAAAGAGAAGGGCGCGGACTCACGGCGTCCATGTTTTTTACAGTCATTGGAAAATGACATCTCAAATCTCCCCCTACTGGACATATAGTGCACTACACCGGGTGTAGGGTCAATAGATTAAAAAAAAAAAAAAATGGCTCCTGACTGTAGCTGTAGTTCACAGGATAAGGGTTCATATTGTTACTATTCCATCCCCTATACAGGAAGCTGAGAGTTGAATCCCAAAGTACTACGTGATTCGCTAGAGAAGGTATAAGTGCCTTTCTGTCAGAATCTGTAGGGAGTCAGGAGTCATTCGGGACTCCGCCAATACGAAGAGCACTGAGAAAGTATGGAAATTAAACAGACTGGATCGGTGCAGGGAAAGACAGACAGACGTCTCGTTCACTCCTGGGGAGGACTTGGTCACTTTAAATGTAAATTCACAAAAAAAACAAACGACATCTCCATTAGCAGTATGTACACGAGCTCGCGAGTTCATTCTCAAACGCGGAAAATCGAACCACGCTCGGCTGTGTCCCAAACGCCATTAGTGTCCAAAGGCAGAACAATGGTGGGCAGAGAGAAAGCTCCGCCCCCTTCTAGTACAGTCAGGCATAACAGGTTGCGAGAGAGAGAGAGAGAGAGAGAGAGAGAGACACTTTCACATTCTCACTAAAACTCCTCCATCAGCTTCTTCAGTTGGGCCTTTAAGCTCCACCCACAGCAGCTCTGATCGCTCTCGGGTCAGTCAGGACTCGGGTGCGGTGGTCTGGGTGGGTGTGGCCTCAGAGAGAGGAGTAGAAGAAGATGTAGGCAGCGGACGACTTGACTGAGGTGGTGGAGATTTCGGACACCTCGTGATCATCGAATTTAAACCAGTTCTGCCGAATCGTGTTTCTACAGTACGCCGTGTAGTGACCTCCGTCCAGACCTCCATAATGATTCTACAGAGAGAGAGAGAGAGAGAGAGAGAGAGAGGTCAGAAAGTGTTGATTAATTCTCTCTAACAGCAGCGCTGACAATAGTGCAGGTTTATATTAACGCACTCGTTCTAATACGTTATCGTTTCTATAGTAACAGTTCATTCATGGGGGCGTGTCCAGCAGACACACCACATAACGGAGCAGTTGGTTAGGTGCCTTGCTCAAGTCCCCCCCCCACACACACACTCCTGCTGGTCCAGGAAATCGAACCGGGAACCTTTTGGTCTAATGATTCTCACGATCATTAAATGCAACTATAAATGGATAAAATGTAATACATGATTTCTGTTGGTAAACTGCTGCGGTATAACAAGAATCAAACACTAGGGGACACGACATTATAGGAAAATAATGAACTACAGGTTGGTATCAGGAACTCCACTTCATCACACACCCTATACAGTGGCCTCCTGTAGGGGTTTAGGGTCTACAGCAGTGAGATGGTGCTGATACTCACAGACACGCCGTACAGGCTGTATCTCTTCACGCTGGGTTTTGGCCCAATAACGTACTGGGACAGGTCCAAATTCTCCAGTGGGAAATCCACCGAGGTCTGGAGCTTCTGCTTCCACCGGCCCTCATACCAGAACCTACACACACACACAGCGTCACTCAGCATCCATCAGCAGTACTGTTCTTCTCTAAACCACAGATGTGTTTCACAGAGCTCTGGATGGCCGTTCTGTCACATCAACATGCTGTAAAATGAACACAGATGTGCAGCTCTGGTGCAGATGTTACAGGAAGCACAGCTCACGTTTCCTCACTTTAAATCTGAACTCCAGCAAGTTGTATTTTTCAATACAACACAAATGATCCGAAACGGTATTAAACCTGATCATTTTTTTAAATTTCAACAAAAGAACAAAAGAAGTGTTCTGTTACTCGGATATTTTGAAGTGGAAATTTGAAGACACGAGTACCGCACCATGATGTCACTTTGTACTGGGGGGGGTGGGGCTTATTTTTGTACTTGGTTTATCAGACACACACTCGTCAGTGAAACTCCAGGTGTTTCTGATGTGGCGATAAAATTCATGTGCAGTGTAAACCTTATTTAGGGCTCCATTAAACTCCCCGGCCACTTTAATAGGAACGCGTTGTTGATTCTAAGATCCCGGTTCTTGGCTGCAGGGGTGGAACCCAATGTGTTCTTCTTTCTGCTGTTGCATGCTGAGGTGCTTTTCTGCTCACCACGATTGTAAAGAGTGATTATATGAGTTACTAGGAGTTCCTTCCTGGCAAAAAAGTGAAACTCTTGATGTGTGTGTGATTTGATGCGTCGTGCCGCTGTCGAGGGATTGGCCGATTAGAGAACTGCAGAAAAACAGCAGGGGGATGCAGGGGTGTTCCTAATAAAGTGGCCAAAGTGTATTTACATCGGTGTACCGAGCAGACAAACTTTCTCTTTGTCTCTCACACACACACTCACTCACCGCTTTAAGTGCACGAGCAGGATGGGCGGAACCTTCCAGATCTCCAGCTTCTTGGTGAATTCCCTCTGAGCTTTACAGTGAGGGCAGAACACTTTATTATTGTCCGTCAACTTCTCCTCCTTAGAGAAGAGCTTCAAACACTCCTACACACACACACACACACACACACACACACACACACATACAGTTTGAGTGACCATACTGTGGCATCTATCTGCCTTTGTGAGTCAGATCATGTGTGTGTGTGTGTGTGTATACACCTGCAGAGAGCACTTATAGGATGATGCGAGCGGCAGTGACAGGTACATGAAGGTCTCGAAGGTGCGAGAGCGATGGTGGCAAGTCAGACACTGCAGTGTGGACTTGAACTGACCCTGGAACAGCGACACGATGATCGATTCATTCAGCAGTTTGTGCTTCTGCCACGCCCAGTCTGCCGCGCTGACATCATCCATCGTATCAGACGCCTCGTCCTTCCATCGCTTACGGTTATCCGCCTGGGGGAGGGAGGGGGGCACCATAAAACCACACTGTGTGAGGTTGGGTCTCTAAGCATCCATCGCTCTCTCACACACACACACACACACACACACACACACACACACACATACATACATACACAATCTGAGACCAGGAATCTGTGCTGCTACACTGTTCATCAGCATGAGAGACAGAATGGGCAGGGCTAATGCATAAAAATGGGCGTGGCTGTTCAGATGTCTGACAGAAATGTCACAATGAAATAAAACTGCACACACATTGGAAACAATCCTAATATCCATGCACAAACACACACACAAAATTAAAATGAACAGAACAATGTGTGTGTGACAATCTCTGAGCAATCGGACAGGACCGATGCAGAACGATGGAAAACACACACACACACACACACACACACACACACACAAAATGACTCATGAGTACTTACTCTCTACACAGGCCGTCACAATGACAACCAAAAGAAAAGGAAAGAAAAGAAAAGAAGAAATTCATAATAAATGTGATCAAAAATACTTTTCATTGATCAGAGACACCATGAAAAGCATGTGGTCTTGCTAGCATTGGAGTTTGTATGTAAACACTGGGAACTGAACCAGGAGCTGATGATTGGACTGATAACATTCGGGTTGTCAGGATCAGACATGAACAAATTCAGTAGTCTGGACTGTGTGTGTGTTTGGATGAAGCACTGCGTATTACGGTATATAGTCAGGATCAAACACCGGATATTGGGCAGTAGAGTGTTCAGAACTGGGTGTTAATGATCAAGCCATCATTATCGAGATGTCTAGTGGCGATTTCAGGATCGAGCACTGCCTACTGGGTAACGGGTTAATCACAGACATGTAACTGTAATTGGGCTCACGACTTAACCCCAAGGAAAAGAATTAAATTTTATTAAAAAAAAAAAAAAAAAAAAAAAAAGCAACATTTATTTTCCAATTCTTTGCCAATGTACATATTCATTTTCTTAAATTAAAATAAAACCTTTTCTTTCATTTTCTTAATAACCAACAATAATTATTTGCCTACATTTGTAAAGGTTGGAGTAAAATATAAACTAAATTATTACCTATTAACTACAACATTCCTTTTCTTAATAAACTTTTATAAACATTTGTTCTGTCTCCATTTTCTTCTCGTCTTTATCTTTCCGCAGTCTGTAAAACGAGAGCTCTGATTTCTTATTAAATCTATTTGTACACAATCACACAGCAGCTCTTTCACATTTTCGATCTGTTTTTGTGTGCTTTCATGGAGTTGTGTTAGTGCTGTGTTACTTCCACCTAGGGTGAAGTTACACACATGCTGTCTAAATACGATGTCGCATGATATATCGTTACATGCCTAGTTAATCGAGATAACACTGAGTAATCAGGATCCAGCACTGCCTAATGGGTAAATCAGGCACTGGTTACTAGTTAATAAAGAAAGATTGGACAATGCCCACTAGGTAACTGGAATAAGCCCTATTGTGTAATCATGATTGGACTCTGCTTACTGGGTAGTTGGAATCAAGTGCTGATCAGGTAGTCATGATCGAGTGATGGCTAGTGAAGAGGTCGGGATGGACCACTGCCTGTTGGCTATATCAAGATCGGACACTGCCTGTTGGGTAATCAGGGTCAAGCACTGACTGTTGGGCACTGTGTACCGAGTAATGAATCAGGTGTTGCCTATTGATCGGTCGAGATTCGGCATTGATGATTGGGTGCTGATAATGTGTTGGGCTCAGTCACTGGAACGGGGCGTCGCCTACAGGACAGTTGCTCCTGGGTGTTGCCTATAGGGCAGGCTGGACCATGCGTTGCTGATTATATTTTCAGTTAAATATTGTTACTTCCCCAAAACATATTCATTCAGTCATCTTCAGTGATGTTAAACTTCCCGAGCAGCTGTTACCTTGTTGAGGTCCTCATGTAAGCCGTCCATCAGGAACAGTAGCAGTTCCTGAGAGTCCTGCTGTTCATACCCAGAGAACTGGTCGTTAATTTTACCAATGGTGATCTTAAAGTCTCGAGGGCTGATGTACTTAAACTGACCCGACCACAGAGCCTTCATAATCGCGCCAAACTCCTCAGCCACCTCGCCCTTATGGCCCAGGATATTCGACCTGCTCAGAAAAAAGATAACGCACATATATTTGTTTCTCTGGCTCTGTACAGTCTGAGAGTACGAGTGAACTCTCAAGACCCGTCACCTCATCACAAACATTTTCTGAAACCACAGTGGATAATCTGCCATCTTAAAAAAAAAGACAAGACAAAGATGACCATGTCTGTGTAATCTCTAGGATTAAACTACAAAATCAGCTATTTTTGGTTCATCTGGAGAAACATCTCCCTGAACACTACACGGATGCTGGCGTACCTGTTGATGTCCTCCTGGTAGTGGTTCCTGTTGAAATAATCGGCCATGTACGGCGTGTTACACAAACACTGCAGGATCGAGTTCATGTAGCAGGTGTTCCCTAAATTCCGAAGGCCTGTTAGACACGGACCCAATCCGCCAAATATGGGGTTCATGGTCCGGATCTTAGCGGCAGACGGACGAGCGATCTCGGCTTTCGCGTAGGAAGTGATAGTCATGGGTCTGATCACACACACACACAAATGTAAACTTTTAAATTAGATGACACTGTGGGAAGGGCTATACAGGGTGGGGGAGGTATACAAGATGAAACAGGTGTGTGTGTGTGTGTGTGTGTGTGTGTGTGCGTACTTGGTTTCTCTGTTCACTGTGGGTGTGTGTGTGGGTTTTCTGGCTGCCCCTGCGGTCAGGTCCTGGGTGATATCAGGGGACGAGTAGGAGCGCTTCAGTTTGGACTGCTCTCTCTCTCTCTCCCTCTCTCGCTCCTTCGCTTTTTCCTCCTCTTTCTCTGACGTTCCAGTACAGAGTTTGGGCTTGGAGGGAGTGGCTGGAGGCGTGGCAGGGGGCGTGACCTCAGGGGGGTAAAGGTGCACACGATTGGTGGGAGAGTGATAATACCGATACGTCCCGGTGACCGTGTCCAGGAACTGAACACACACACACACACACACACACACACACACACACACACACACACACACACACACACAGAGAGAGAGAGAGATAAAATAAAGAGAATGATGGGCTTTGTTTTGAGTGAACCAGGGAGTAAGAAAGAGAAAAAAGAAGAAGACAGAAAAACATCTTGGCTTATTGACAGAACTCTCCTGATGATAAAACCTGTAATCTTTTGCCACCCAAAGAATTTCAATCACGAGTCCGTCTGTCTGCTCATCCAGCTGAGGCGGATTTTTTTTTTTTTTTTTTTTTTTTTTAATAGCTCTGACTTCACTCCAGTTGGTTCCTCTGATGTTGCAATTATTCACATAGGATTAACCTTCCTCCCACCTTCCTGACTTCAAGCCCGAGCTCCAATAAAAGCTACCTAGTGCTTTTTAATGTCAAACGTTCTGTTGATGTGTTTGAAAGTTCCTGGTCGAGAGCCACTGAGGATGCTTTTGAAGCCAAACATCACGTCGTGGGGTTAATTACGTTTCCGACACCGTTATCAGGGTTGCCAATTAGAGGAATCCGCGTTCTTGATGTCTGCTTTGATGAGGGACACCGTGGTGCGCCATTCTCGGGCTTCGTCAACATGTATACGGATATTTTATAAAATCACATAGTTGTTTTTTGTGTGTGTTTTGGCTTACTGTCCACATGAACCCAGTATTTTGCATTACTGGGGAAAAAACTCTCCAAGGTGGCCTCAAAACCATAGATGTTCTCCAAGTCTTCTTTCCCTGAGCACTGATATTACTAAATACGCCATCTTGCTATTAAACCTCCATGTCACACATACAAAGCCCATCAAAGGCAGCAGAGGGCAATTATGAGAAAATAATGAATAAAGCAAATTGCCCTCGAATGATTAAACTGTCGTGACTAATCAATAACTGAACCGTGATGACATACACGAAGGCACCAACTGAAAGTGGTAGGACGGCGTTTGGTTTGGTCAAACCTATTTGGTTGACAGGTGCTGCGCTAAGTGGTTTTGTCATGGCAAAGTGACCTCTGATCTCAATCAGCCACCTTTTTTCCCCCGACTCCCGACCACCAATCATGTGACACAATACAGCTACAATAACTAGCGGTCTGGGGTTTAGTGTGAATCAAATAACACCAAGTAGCTCAGTGTGAAATGGATCGGGTAATGTGGCCGCTCAGCTTCCTCAGGAGGGCTGGGGATATGACTGGAGCAGGGGATTCAGGGCAACACCCTGGAACAGATGAATAAACAAAGGGTGTGTGTGTGTGTGTGAAAAATAAACAGCTGGATGTTTGTTATCTCGGGACTAGCTGTGTTTCCACGTGTTGTGCAGCTAGGATCAAAACATTCCTCAAATAAGTGGGTTGATTTTTCCACGTCGTCCCCTCCAGCTCTGTCGCCTTTGTCCTGCACAGTTCGTCATGCAATTATTATTTCAATCATGTCAGACTTTGTGCAAAATTCTGCCAAATGGACGAACTCTGGCTGGATGCAATGCATGGTTGGGTGCCTCTGATTTCATCTGCGCCTTGATGCAAATGCACGGCGGCAGGCCAGTGAAGAAACGGGCTTCACACAAGAAAGCAAAACTGCAAGAAAGGAGTCCTCTGTTCAGAGTAAAAATATTTCTCTGTCTTTATTTCACACCTGCAAACCCAAAACTCTCTATAATGATCAACATCAGAAATCCTGTACTTGATCACAGCAAGTGAAAACTATACACATTTGCTTAAGGATCACTGACCAGACCCTTTCTCTTATTCTTATTTCCTTTTTCACAGAAAACTGTGACTCCTCCCAAGTCCATTGTGTAGAACGCCAGATTTGTTGTTCATGTTATATTCTACCAAAGTGCCATTTTCAAAATCTGCTCTTGTTTCTATCGTATGGCGTACACTCCACATAATCTATGGCTAAAAAACGTGTTGCTAATTAGCAAAGAATATCTAAATGCTCGTTTGGTCAAGTTTATTACTGAAGGAGTCTCCAGTGTTACTGCTTTGTGCTTTGTGACAGAAGTGAAAACAAGAACTAGCTTAGGGACTAGAAACTAAGGCTACGTTTACACGACAACGGTCTTGCCAGAAACAGAAAAGTTTTTCCTTAGCGTTTTGAAAACAGCTGAGCG
>JAODTV010000025.1:58679087-58689152 GCA_025399955.1 Galeichthys feliceps
TTCTGAGATTTTTAAACCTAGTTCTAGATTGCAACCAACTTATTCTAAGATGTCTTATCAAGTAAAAATATCTGTCCGTGCAGCAAGATAATTTCACTAGTATTAAGTAATTTTCTCATCAAATTCAGTTTAAAATTTTTTTAATGGTGCAAGACACCCCCACCCCCCACCCCGACAGCACAGACAATCGTGCTGTCTTGGACTCCTGTCCATGGATGGCTCATCAGGATTTGAATTTGTGATCTCCCAATGACGGGGTGAACCCTTATGCTATTTTGAATCAGAATCAGAAATACTTTAATAATCCCAAGGGGAAGTTGAGTAGTTAATCCCTAGTTAATGTCATCTATTGGGAGCCATTTTGGTCAATAAATGTGTCTGGGTGAGATGGATGCAATTATGTTGTATAATGTGGTGAACTGGAGAATTGTGGAAAATCAGATAAAATGGAAATGTGGGAAACAGATTATAAACACATAGTGTCTGTGGGGGTGATATCACTGAGCAGCACATGCAGTAGAAAGACTGGACCCAGGACAAAGACACAAACATAGGTATAAGAACTGGATCTCAACATAAGTTATGGACTGAATTAGGCCCTGAAACTTGGAGTTTGATAGGATCCAGACATGAGGAAGGACTTTGGGGATCCTGTTAAAACAAACAAAAAAAGCCTGGAACTATACTGGAATGGGGAAGGACCTAAGTCTGGGAAAGACCCTGGGTAAGATGCACAGGCTGGAACTGACTATAAGGAAGGAAGGAAGGGAGCCTGTGACTGTCCCTGGTGAAAAACAGGGAAGATGGGACTGATGGGGGTGACAAACAGGGCAGACTCTAACCCTGGGGTAGGGAGCAAGGTTGTGACTGAGCCTGGGGAAGGAATAGAAGCTGGGAGAGATGTTGATGAAAGAACAGAAGCTCGTTCCCTCAGAAGGGAGAAGAGGGGCAGAAGTTGAGAAAAGAGGCTGAGACTAAAACAAGGAATTTACAAAGGCAGTGACTGATGCAGAGGCAGAAGGACAGCATGAGGCCAATCCTAAGGATGGACCTGAGACTGACATTGTGGAAAGATTATAACTTTGACATATAGGTGGGATCTGGACCTGAGCCTGGCTTACTGACAAAGAAAAAATTCTCAGGTCATTGAGCCTCTAGGGTTAGACGCAGTGTGGTTTGGCTGTAGTTCCCAGACTAAAGCCCAGCCTGTAGGTTAACAGGTATAAAGGCCCCACTAGCCTGTGGGACACTGCTTACATTCTCAGAGAAACCTTCTCCACCAATGGCTTTTCAGAGACCTTGTCCATGCTGGAACAGGAGCCATAAAATCATATGTATAGACAACCAGGTGCATGGGGTCATCTTCCTTTAGAGGCACAGTTGAGTCTATAAAGGGAATCCACCAAAATGGACCTTGTAAGTAACATGTGACACCTCCTAAAAGGATGGTCTGTTAGATGGTCTTTTATGTATGCACAAGGTTACTTACCCATCCTGGACCAGGGATTTACCAGCAGCAGACACCAGAGATTTTGTATGGCAGTTGGTGGGATTGCCAACATGATGAGTCTCAGAGGTCATTATTGGAGCAGGTTTTCAAAAGGCCATTGTTGGAACATGTTCCTCTAAGACTGCCAGCAGTATCCCAGGGCACAGAAGGGTCTTGAAATTGCTACCTGCAAACCCACAGGCTGGGATTTGGCATGGAAGCCATGGTCTGACATCACTGTAGCCAAATGACCCAAGGCTTTTTTTCAGACCGTTCTCTCTTGCCGAAGTGTTGAAATGGGCATTTCTGTCTCAGTAGCTCTCCTAAACAATGGTAGCCCCAAACCCACTCATTATATAAGATTACCACAGCCAGTCAGGAACATTCTAACTATTAGCCCAAGGGAGACTGAGCACTCAAATTAATGCAGAAGAAATAAACATTCCAGTTCAGCTGTAGCAGAGAATTACCAGAAATAAGGGTAGAGCATGCTACATACCAATCTCTCATTGTTTCTGTAGTCTTTCCACTCTGTCCACTTAAAGCCTGTAGAGACTTGCTATGTCCAAGGTTGGCACAGTCTTCTTTCACAGTCAGGAACCTGAAATCAGGCTGTACTTTCCTTATTAATGATTTTTCTAATGATGCCTAATGATTTTCCATGAGTCAAACTCCATAACAACAGGCGGATCACGCACAAACATTGGTGGAAACTAGAGCACTAGGAAACACTGAGAAAGGCTCAGAAGAAACACATCAGGGACTTCACAAAGGAGTCTATAGGTGCAGGTCAGAGTGAAGCTGGAAAAGCAGGAAGTCCAGAATACTATAAAGCAAATATCGTAAAGCATGAAGCATGAGGTAAACATCAGAATTTGGGGACATTCATTGCCATTTTGCTGTATTTGTAAGGACAAACATTAGAAGTAACAAACCAGGCAACAATAAGTCTCACACACACACACACACACACACACACACACACACAATATTGATGGGGTCGTTGTGAAATTGTGTGTTTGTGGTGTTCTCTTTTAGATGAGTTTGCTATTCTGTGTGGCAGCGAGAGGCCGGGATACCAAATCGATATCTACACTGGACTTGTGATCGGTAACACACACTCACACATACTCAGTTGGCTCTGATTTTATTCTTCGGTGTGTATAAATGTGTCCGAGTGTGATCTGATCTGTGTGTGTTTGTGTGTCTGTTCAGATATTGATGAGTGCCGTGAGATCCCAGGAATTTGTGAGAATGGAGTGTGTATCAACCTTATTGGCAGTTTCCGGTGTGAATGTCCAATGGGATTTGTTTACAATGACAAACTGCTCATCTGTGAAGGTTTGTGTGTGTGATACACTAAATGACTAAATAAAAGTATGTGCCCCCTTGACCATCACACCCATCTGTGTTTCTTCTCCAAACTGTTCCCACAAAGTCTGAAGCTCATAGTTGTGTAGAACGTCTCTGTAAAGTTACAGTTTCCCTTCACTCCAACTCAAAGTTGGAGTCCAAACCTGTTCCAGGACGACGACGCCCTGTACACAAAGCGAGCTCCATGACGATGTGGTGTGTGAAGGTTGGAGTGAAGAACTCGAGTGTCCTGCACAGAGCCCTGATTGAACTCAATCCCACTGAACACCTTTGGAATGAACTGGAACACTGACTGCACCCCAGACCTCCTCACCAACATCAGGGTCTGATCTCACTAATGCTCCTGTAGCTGAATGAACACACATCCCCGCAGCCACGCCCCAAAATCTAGAGGAGAGCTTTCCCAGAAGAGAAGAGTAGAGTTTATTATAACAGGAAAGGGGCTATAACTCCATGTCAATACCCATGGTTTTGGAACGGGCACATATGGGTGTGATGGTTCCAGTGTCCACATGCAATAATTTTGACCATACAGTGTACGTCCATGTCTGATATTCCTATATTAAAATACATCACAGAGTGTATAGGGATGTTTCCACTGGAGGAACTGGGCCCATTTTACTTCTTGCTCCAGCGTTAGTACTCTAGAGTTCTCTTTCAGGAAAGATTCACTACTTTTTAGTTCCTCGAAGGTTCTGGAACTGCAGTGGAAACACACCTGCTTTATAAGTTCTGTACTTGCTGGAGCAGCATGGCTACCGTAAAAACACTAAAACCTGGGAAGTTACAATTAAGCTAATGCTGGAATTATAGATGTTGCTTCGCAGTTTAGTCAATGTGTCATATATAGTACAAATATAGCAACTATATTATTTCTAAAGATATTTGTGTGTGTGTGTGTGTAATGTATCTCTTATCTCTTTTACAGATATTGACGAGTGTCAGAACGGACCTATGTGTCAGCAGAACGCCAGGTGTTTGAATCTTGCAGGCAGTTATCGCTGCGAGTGTGAGCAAGGATATAGAATCACCCCCACCGGACTGTGTCTGGGTCAGTGTGTGTTTATGTACAGAATGGTCCAAGAAAGGGACAGAAAGAAAGAAAGAAATATAGGGCATGTAATTATAATAAATGTGTGTTAGTACTTTAATGATTGCAATTCCACAACGATGACGATGGCAATGATGGTGATGATGATGATGATGATGATGTTGGCAGTGACGGTGATGGTTATGATGTTGACGATGATGATGATGATGATTGTCGTGATGATGATGATGGTGATGGTTATGATGATAATGATGGTTATAATGATGATGATGGTTATAATGATGATGATGATTATAATGGTGATGATGGTTATGATGATGATGATGATGGTTATAATGATGATGATGATGGTTATGATGATGACGATGATGATTATAATGATGATGATGATGATGGTTATAATGATGATGATGATGGTTATAATGATGATGATGATGGTTATGATGATGACGATGATGGTTATAATGATGATGATGGTGGTTAAAATGATGATGGTTATAATGATGATGATGATGATGGTTATAATGATGATGATGATGGTTAAAATGATGATGGTTATAATGATGATGATGATGATGGTTATAATGACGATGGTTATGATGATGATGATGGTTATGATGGTTATAATGATGATGATGATGATGGTTATGATGATGATGGTGATATTGATGGTTATAATGATGATGATAATGGTTATGATGACGATGATGATGATGTGTGTCTCACAGATCGTAACGAGTGTATCGAGAACCCGAATGTGTGCCATCCAGGTCAGTGTATTGATCTGGTGGGAGGATATGAGTGTCTCTGCACTCATGGCTACAAGGCCACCACTGCCCCCCCCATGTGCATCGGTAAGTGTGTTTTACATTGCTTCACCTTTTTCACCCTTTTATTGCACCATATTGTTCAATGGTGTGTGTTTCCAGTTTGAGAAATTTGAATGTGAGCACATAGTTGTGTAAGACTTAATGTGGTGTGATGTGTGTGTGAGTTTAGATGTGGACGAGTGTGAGAGACAGCCATGTGGTAACGGAACGTGCAAGAACACCATTGGCTCGTACACCTGCCTCTGCTATCCAGGGTTCCAACTGTCACACAATAATGACTGCATCGGTAACACACACACACACACACACACACACACACACACACACACACACACACACACACTTTCATCTACTCCATTAATAATTCATGCATTTCTTATAACACACACACACTTTCATCTACGCCATTAATAATTCATGCATTTCTTATAACACACACACACACACACACACACACACACACACCCCCCTCAGCTCAGTTGAAGTCCAGATCTGATCGTTTTTTATAATTTTTCTGGGAAACTGAAGCAGACTCTCCTGGGTTTGTTTTTGTTTGGGCGTCGGCCCAGTGGGTCTTTGTTTCCTCTGGTTAAGTTCATACACTTGCACAACTACAAACACACAAACACAACATGTTGTAGTATAAAGCAGTCATTATTTTATCTCATATAACAATAGTGTGTGTAATGTGCATGTTTATATGTGTCACACGTGTGTGTGTGTGTGTGTGTGTGTGTGTGTGTGTGTGTGTGTGTGTGTGTGTGTGTGTGTAGACACTGATGAGTGTAACACCCAGAGAGGAATATGTCGCAATGGGAACTGTATCAACACAGTGGGCTCCTTCACATGTGTGTGTCGTGATGGTTATGAACTTTCTCCAGACGGTCGGGTGTGTGTGGGTAAGAACAGAACACAGTCCATGTATCAGTGTGTGGGGATGTGAAATGTTACACACATATACAGTGTATGTAATATAACCAAGACCAGCACAACAGTGAGCTCCACACCGAGACTCTGAACATTGGGACCGAGATGCAGAACAAAACTGTGCATGAAGACCAAGACCCAAACCAAGGCCTAACCTTAGACCAAGACTTTGAGCATTGGGACCAAGACTCAGTACAAGACTGAGTAAAGAAAGCAGGATAAAGACTGAGCACAGAGACCCAGACACAGGCCAATACTGAGCTCAGAGACTGAAACCCAACTCAAGATTAAGCCCCAAACTAAGACTCTGAGCATGGACAGCAAGATCCAGACTTAGGCTGAGCCCAAGACCACTCTGAACATGGAGACAGAGAACCCAGATCAAGACTGAACAATGACAGTGAAACTGAAACCCAGACCAAGACTCTGAGCATAGATACCAAAACCTAGACCAAAACTATTAACATAAAGAGCAATACTCAGAACAGCAATCTGAGAACAAAGACCTAGATGCTGACCAAGACTGAACATGGAAATTGAAACCCAGACTGAGACTCTAAGCATGGAGCCTGAGTCTGAAACCAAGACCCACACTAAGACTCTGAACACCCAGAGACCCTGAGTGAAACTAAGACTGGGCCCCAGACCAAGACCGAGACCCAAACCAACACTGAGACACAGACTCTGAACATGGAGACCTAGACCTCAATCAAGTCTCTGAGACCCAGATGCAGACCAATACCTAAAGCAAGACAGAGCATAGACAGTGAGACCAAGACTGAGACCGAGTCTTGATCTGTGTCTCTGTTTTAATGCTCAAAGAGACTCAGATGCAAACTAAAACACCGAGTACTGAAACCAAGACCCAGACCAAGACTCTGAGCATTGAGACCTAGTCCCAGTCCAACATCACAAGCTCAAGACTCCACAGCTACTTGGTATTATATATTTATTTCCTGTGCGTGTAATGTTCTTATTTGTAGATATTAATGAGTGTGACATGAATCCTGGGACTTGTAGTCCAGGAACCTGCCAAAATCTGGATGGCTCCTACAGGTGTATCTGTCCTCCTGGATATTACCTCAAAGATGAGAAGTGCGTAGGTACGATCCTCTCTGATCATTTATTTTAAATATTTTTCATTTCTTGAAATATTTTCTCATTATGCTTGTTTTGATAACATGCTTTACAAAATATTAACGAGTTATTGTAGGATATTTAACACATCTACATGGTTATATGGAACTGTATTCTGATTTGCATTTTTCAGGATTCAGCTTCATTGTGTGTCATCATTTTTAGCCTACTCATAATTTGCATGATTCACAAATGCTAGCTAGTTTCTTAGCTTAGATTAAAAAAACACAACTAGGCTTTTTTTTTATTCCCAGACCATTGGCCAATTTGATACCAATCTAGTATCAAATGTTCCAGATGTATGGTTTTTGGTACTTGCTCAACATTGGCATTCAACATCAAACCTTGAAGCATTGTATTACACAACATGTGACACAATAAACACAGAAATTTAGAGGCTCCATTTAAAAAAAAAAAAAAGTACATCTAAGAGAACTTTTTTTCAGGCACATCTAATGGTCCTGCATATTTGCCCAGAAAAAGGACCCTGAAAAGACAGCACCCATCTGGTGCCTTCCAAGCTGGATAGATGTTATTCTTGGAAAACAACACTACCCAAAACTGCTGTACACTGAGACAGCCTCCTCCCACAACACTGTGTCTGTTGAAGATCATGATGTGTTGTATTCCTACCCTGTGTCAGATTGGCATTTTTCAGTTTGGAACAGTGAATTCACTTCTTTCTGCTGATTTTCGAAATCTGAGTCAGACACGCCCACTTTCTGCCTGTAAGGGATTAGATCTAACTGTTCAAATTTAACTCCTGGCCTGGTGAAAGTCTGCTGTGGTTTTGTCTGTGCTGAGAACCTGAAGGTAAATCAGAAATTGAAAACAGTTCCTAAATTTTCGCTTTCGTGTTTGTCTGAGATGTAGAAGTTGTGATCTGGATAAATAGTAGATATGAAAAAGAGGGATGTAAACAGAGTGCTGGGAATAAAGAACACAGTGAGGGTGTACCCCCACATATCAGATGCTTTGAGTCAGAATGAACTACAGTTGAGACACTATGCAATCTAAGCACAAGGCCAATGAGTCGACTGTTTAGAACCTTCTAATCATGAGCTCAGAACCTTATCACTGCCAATTTGTGTTTGCTTTTGACCACTTTTTGGAAAATGAGTTTTGATAACTGAACCTCAGTTTCAGCGAGCTGTCGTGTGTGTGTGTGTGTGTGTGTGTGTGTGTGTGTGTGTGTGTGTCCCAGATATCGACGACTGCGCTCAGACTCCAGATATCTGTATCTTTGGACAATGCCAAAATACAGCAGGAAGCTTCAAGTGCATCTGTCCTGATGGCTTCCAGCTCTCCTCATCTGGGAGGAGGTGTGTGGGTGAGTGTTTTCTGCTACACACACTCGCTCTCTTTTGATGAAACAGGTGTATTCTTTTGTGAACAAAATGAAAATTACCAAAAGATTTTCCGTGTGTGCCAGATGATAAATTTTCTGCATTTGGCTCCATTGTACTTCAATCTCTACAAACATCCCCAACATACTTCCACTTGTGATTCACTCGATTCAGAACTTACACTCAGATGCCTGAATCTGAGGTCCCCCTACCTAGAAACTACATTTTAGGTCATAGTCCTTTGCAGTGTGTGCAAAAAATAAAAACATGACAAAACAATACATTAATGTAACAATATATCAGTACACCAAAATGTCTCAGGACACTGATGTCTGTGGCTCTAATATGTTCCTCTGATATCTATCTGGTACCAGAACTTGTGCCCAGTTAAGTGGGAGCTGGTTTCCCTTCTAAATACCAAACAACATGGTCCAATGAACCAGGAAACAACTTTCTTAACCCTGTGAGAAGCTACCTAAAAAACCCAGCCTTGCTAATAGCCAGATCCTATAACCTCGTCGAAATAACAGATTAGGTCAGAAGGTCCACAGTGTCAGTCTGCCTGATCATAAGATCACACAAGCTCTTCTCAGTGCAGAGGATCTACCTGGAGCTGTGGCTGGTGAAATAGAAGGGTTGGAAACTGAACAGTTAACTAACTAGTTAACTAGTGGTTTATGGGTGATCTCAGCTTGGAGGTTTCCTGCAGAAGTGAAGGAAATTGACCAGCCTGGTAAACGTGTCTGATGGACCAAGTAGATTGTCACAATGTTTGTTTTTAAAGAAGAAGAAACCTTTATTTGCCACATATAAATTATATTACAGTGAAATTATTTCTTCGCATATCCCAGCTTGTTAGGAAGTTGGGGTCAGAGGTCAGGATCAGCCATGATGCTGTATCCAACTGTTAAACCAGAATGTTATCCACAAGGTCTCCTCACAGCACCAGAGCTAAACATCCTGTTCGTAAAATGGCAATGTGGGGTGCAGTATTGGGCTGCCAGGTCACTGGCACTGTTTTCTGGGATCTCCACAACCTGTGCTGGAAATGTTTACACTCCACAGGGGCAGTAAGTTGCACCTGCTGGCCAACACTTTTCCTCGATGACAGATGGCACAGAACTGAAGAGCTTTTCTGGTGGACAAAGATGTCCATTACAGCACCAGTAAGTAGGCCATGACCCCATCAAAGGCTCTACCAAAGGGCAAGAACATGAAGACCTTTCACAGGGAACTGGAAGATTTCCAGTCTGAATATTAAGGAGCACTGTGAGAGAACTGGGGTGTTGTACAAGTAAGTCAATGACAAGAGTGGTTGTTGGTTGCCCCCTAATGGGAGCATTTGCTATGACAAGTGCAAAGTGAATAAAAAGACATTTAAGAGAAATTTAGAGCAAAAGTGAAGGTAGAAACAAGATAAAATGAAAAAAGATCAAGGTTTGTTGGGTTGAGGATTTTATCTGGAGCTGTCAAGTATTCAGAAATAGATAAAGCATGGAACTGATGCCTTTGCACTCGTTCACTCAGTCATTCCATCATCTCATCCTTCTATCTGTGTAGATGGACGATGAAAATAAAAAAACAGATTTCAACAAACACAGCACAATCACAGTGGCTCTGTGTGTGTGTGTGTGTGTGTGTGTGTGTGTGTGTGTACAAAGTTTCTCTCTGTAATACAAAACAGATGATGGATTGTTTGCCATCTGTTCACCAAGAACACCAATAACCTGTCCAAATGCACACACACTCACTCACACACACACTCACTCATTCACACACACACTCACTCACACACTCACTCACTCACACACACACTCACTCACACACTCACTCACTCACTCACGCACTCACTCACTCACTCACTCACTCACTCACTCACACACACACACACACCACACTCACACACACACA
>JAODTV010000025.1:58840985-58857611 GCA_025399955.1 Galeichthys feliceps
TTCCACTTATTAAGCCAAGCAGAAGAAGTTTCATACCAAAAAAATAATTTTAACCATTTTTTTTTTTTTTTTTTTTACTTTAAAATGGGTCAATTTGACCCACAACATAACAGGAGGGTTAAAAACATATCGTAATTATGGTGGTCATGATTACAGTTCAGATGATAATTGACACACACCGAATCAAACGTAAACAAATCAGAGCAAAACGCCTTCGTGAAGAGACACACATGCAAAACCACAACAACGCTGGATTCTTCTCTTTTCTCCCCAAATTAATTACAGTGATACAATTTCAGTTCATAACTTTATTTGCAAAAATTCATTCTTATTTAAATTCTAAGAGTTGATGATTGTTTTGTTACCGTTATCTCGACGTTACGAAGCTGACAGTCAGCCTGTTGATGTGCTGAAGCTGAAACTCTTGGGTAGCTACAGGATTAACGCTAGAAAGCTAACATGGTTTCTGTGGGCTTTCCTCCACGGCCACGGCCGTTTTCCTCACTGTGACATTTTATTGCATAAATATAAATTACATCATGAACTGAAGGTGTGATTAGATCTGGAGATGAATCACTGATGTTCAACAACCTTTTAATAACTGTTGATAAATCAGTGAAACTGCAGCATTGAAAAAACAATCGATGTTCTGCTCGCGGTTCCGTCGCCGGGTTGTAGATCAGAACCTCACTAACAGGCTCATGGTGGTTCTGTAGCTACAGTTTCAGCTGGACACATGATACATCTGACACGAGAGAAACAACCCGGTACTGTCAGAGAATTAAACACAATAACGTCGTCTCCGGGCGTCGTCTCGGAAACACGGTGACTTTTCGACATCATCATTAAACGCAATACATTCTAGAGGCAAAACTATTTATTATAATGATCATAATTATTTTATTTTTTGTCATCATTCTTGTTTCTCTCTTTTACTTTCATTCTTCTTGCTCATGATTCAATGTGCAACGTCTTTAAGGAAATGAAACCCACAGCGAGTGTTTCTCGTTAAGGCACAGAACACACACTTGCCTCTGAAATGTCTGTATTTATATATTTATATATTTACAGTCGTCGTCATTACCTGCATGACTCGTTGCTCGGACACATGGGTCGCTGTTACAGTGATTCGATTCACAAATTCATTCTGTGTTTCACGGCCGAGTTCACGTGTAAATCTGGAGTTTAATACAACAGCTCACACTACAGCTGGAGCGTTTCAGACGTTTTTGACATGCAGTTATTCAGCACAATGCTAAAGGCGGAGCTCTAAGCGTCCATTAGCTGTTAGCTACATTAGCCTCGTAGCTCCAGTGCAAAACTACTGACGTCTCGACTTGACTACGCTCACGAGATTAAAACGACCAAAACTCAGGAGTTTAACAATGAAAACCTTCACGTCAGAGTGTTTCTCAGACTGCAAACAAATGAAATAACAAAATGCTGTTCTGTGGCTGAACACACACACACACACTCATACACACACACACACACACACACACACACACACACACACACACACACACACACACACACCATTGTTTGTCTAAACTCATTAGCAGCAAATTATCGAAATGTTTCCCAGTGAGTTTAAAAAATAAAACAAAAAGTTCAGAGCAGGCACATGGACATCTATACACACACACACACACACACACACACACACACACAATAATGTTAACGGTTTAGTTTTATGACAGTAATAACCGGCGCTGGAGAGAAGCGCTGTAAGTGCATCCTCAAAGCATTTGTGTAACTTCGTAAATTCATCATGTTTCCCGTCGCCATGACGCACGTCACCACATCACGTCATGTGACCACACCACGTCACTCCTCCTGTCAAACACACACCTTCTTCCTCAGTCTGACATTTGTGTTTTTAATCGATGCTGGTTAACAAGAAACATATTTCAAGTATTCCTGCAACGGGTTAATCCCACATAACCTTTAACCTTTGACCCCAGACGACCCTGCCGCCTCGCAGGTCAAAGTTTTTGCTCACTGGCTTTTTCAATGTTCCGCCATTTTGTTTCTGATGAATAGGGATTGAAACTTCCCTCGTCTGTGACATAAATCCCACAGAGCCGTTCATGTCCGCAGTTGTAATTCTCGCTCAGTCTCACAGTGGAACAGCTTCACGTGTTGACCTTTAACCTCTCAGTCATACTTCCTGTATTCACCATATTTGTTAATTTGCTCCTGGAAGAGTTCCTCAAACCCCGCCCTCGTTATGTCCTGCTATTTTACTCGTTTATGGAGTAACTGCCCACATTCCTGCCCTCACTATTTTTAATTCCTCCTCCGTTCAGTCGCCTGGTTTCTGAGTTTCTGTCCGTAGTGATGGCCCGCCTTCTCCGGTGGGTGTGGCTGGTCCTCGGCTCAGTAGCTGTATTTGTTTACGGGCCTCGTTTGTGATATGAATCCTCCTGGTTTGGGCGGAACATCAGGCCTTAACGACACCGTTCGTTTAACAGAAGTCCGAGGAAGCGATCCGTATCCGCTGTGCTGCCTCGAAATGCCCTGCGAGTCCATCCTGGAGGGCGGTGTGGGCGGAGCCAGTGCACCTCGGTTGAAACTGGAGTGGCGTGCCACCACGGCACCGGACGATCCGGCATGGCGGTGGGCGGAGCTGCCACGGTGGAAACGTTGCCTATCGAGGGTCCCCATTTGTCCCGTGGGTGACGTGGGCACAGACGGGACGTCCACGCGTTTGGTGGGACTGTGTCTGGGTAACGAGGACGACGGCGAATAGGACGAAGCTGAGTAGGATGAGGGCGGGGAATAGGATGTCGGAGAATAAAGTGATGCTTCCCGACTTGGGACTTTAGGAGGGATTTCTGCTAAGTTCTCCAGGGGCTCGAGCATGAGGTGTGGGCGGGGACGAGGTGTGTCGGCCATGATGGCTTTAGGGTTGGCGTTTATTGTCTCCGCCTCGTTAGCCTCGTTAAGATGCTTCAGAAGCTCGTTCAGTGTGTTTCTAGCGTCTACGGAACGCTGCTGCTCTTTATGAACCGACGTCACGCTGCTCGTGTCGCTGCTTGGGGTGGGTTTCTCGTGCGTTGCGTTCGGAAGCACAACGGCACTTGGGATGTTGGGGTTTTGTGGACTTTTGGGCGGAGCCTCTTTCCGAGACACACACGTTTTCCCTTGTTCCCTTTCCCACTGGTTCTTGTTCGGCTGGAGCCCCTTTTGGTGGAGCACGGGCGTCGACTCGGGCGTGGGCAGTGCCGCCAGCTCTGGATTTTGCCTGCTGAGGATGACAGTCTTGGATTCTGGGTTCTTTTCATCTTTGTCTCCGCTGAAGAAGATCCTGGCCTCCTCCATGGCGCTGGGAAATTCCTTGAGCGGACTTTCGAAGAGGCCATCCAGCTTGGTGAAGCTCCCGTTAGAGTCTGTGCGTGACGGTGCCGATTCCTCGTCTTTACCGTGCGGCACTTTGTGGATTTTCCGTGTCTTCTTATGCAGGAAGACGTCTCGGTAGCAGTAGACCACAGCGCCGGCGATGAACGCCCCCAACAGGAACGCAGCCAAGACACACGTGATCAGGATGTTCATGTGCACCAGCTGGTTGGAGTCGGCCGTCTGGATCTCCCAGATACCTGCGAACACACAACAATGACGTGTAAGATCACACTGAACACACACACACACACTGCAGCACAGAGCGGAGAGCTCCTCCTCCTCCTCCTCCTCTGCAGGCATTCGCTCACTTCCTAAGATTTATTTAAACGTGAAGGTGATCCAGCCCCCCGAGCAGACGAGAGAGAGAGCATTAGCCGGAAGCTAACAGGTCATAACAGGATTATGTTAGTGAAGAAGACGTCGTCCACTCGGCCGTTAAAAGCTTTCAGAGTTCCAGGAGAAAAGTTTGTTAGCGTTTAGCCCCAGATACCTGATCATATCGATCTTCAGAGTGTGTTAGTGTGCACGAGAGAAACCGAGTGTGTGTTAGTAACTGCAGTGGAACAGCGGGACGGCCTTCGGAACACTTCAGGAAACCCGAGAGGACGAGAAAGAAAAGTAGAACCAAGAACTGAACAGTGAAGGAACTGAGGGAAAGCAGAGATAAAAGAGAAGAGAAGGACATGTCGCTCGACTGAAGGAAAAAAACTGCACAAAGAAAATGAAGAAAATAAAGTGACAAGTCAGCTACGGGGACCTGAGCGCTGCTGCTAACGTCACCTCGCTGCGCTAACAGCTCAAAGGAGTTAGCTCTTAAAACACACAATGGAATGAGTTTCAATCTCCTTAACCGTGTGTGTGTTTCCATATTTCTGTATTTTAAGAGCTAACTTTAGAGAGGTGATCGCGAGCAGCAGCATTACCCAGAATCCCTTGCTCCCATCAAGGCCTTACCCTCCATCACCCGGTCAAATGATCTGGAAGTTTCCGAATCGTCACGGCGAACGGATTTCCGCGTGTTGAGGAGTTGAGGAGGAGGAGAGGGAGGAGTGTGTGGGGAATGTTTAGGGTCTGAAGTGGAGGACGGCGTGACTGACAGCACTGGCTTTTCCTGTTCTGCTGCAGTAAACACATCATTCACACAGTTATTCCAGGAGTCCAAAGAGTCCGGAACATTCCAGAAAGTCTCACGGTGCTGTTCACAACACCACTGTAAAACCCGCTGGAGCAGGAGCAGGAGCACGGAGGTCAAACACTGATGCGGAATTTCACAGGAAGGAAAGTTTTAAAACTCGGAGATGTATACGAATTGCACAGAAACATCACGTGTTAATTTTACTGTTCTTACACTGAAGCTGATTATTTTCCCTGAACAGCACGTCCCCGAGAGGTTTATTCCTCCGACACCACAGCAATTTACCAACAATTACCATTATTTATTAATTAAAGAACAGTTTATCCGTTTATAGTTACATTTAACGTTCAGTGAAATAAATTAGTTCCTGTTCTCACTTACGTTATAGCAGCGATAAACACACACTCCCTCAGCAGAGTCACAAAACACACAGCTGGTTCCATCACGTTACTGAGAAACAGAAAGAAGTGTAAACTCCTCTGTGCTTCACCTCTGACTGATACACAGCACTCACACTGGAGACCCCTTCCACAAACAATACACACACACTTCTCTTTATAAAAAACTTCACCACATCACCGATTATTTAATCTGTTTATTATCAGTGGAGCGTCTGCTGGACATGCCCCCGTGAATGAGCCGTTACTATAGAAACCATAACGAATCAGAACGTGTGCATTAATATAAACCTGCACTACAGTCAGAGCTGCTGTGTGTGTGTGTGTGGGTGCTGCTCTGTAGACGCTACACTGAGGGAATCCGCTCTCAGTCTCGTGTGTCTGGACAGAAACGTGAACATACAGACGGTTCGGTGCATCAGTGTTTGACGGCGTCCTGTAGTTCTGCTCCGCCCCAAACTTCACTTCATAAACAATCACCATTCTGATTTAACAACTAAACAAACATTAATTAAAGTAAATGATTACACTGTGTGAGTGAGAGAGCGAGAGAGAGAGAGAGAGAGAGTTAGTGTGAGTGAGTGAGTGAGTGAGTGAGTGAGTGAGTGAGTGAGTGAGAGAGTGAGTGAGAGTGTGAGAGAGTGTGAGTGAGTGAGCGTGTGAGTGAGAGAGTGTGAGTGAGTGAGTGTGTGAGTGAGTGAGTGAGTGAGTGAGAGTGAGTGTGTGAGTGAGTGTGAGAGTGAGTGAGTGAGAGACTGTGAGTGAGTGTGAGTGAGAAAGTGAGTGAGAGTGCGTGAGTGAGTGAGAGTGTGTGAGTGAGAGAGTGAGTGTGTGAGTGAGTGAGAGTGTGAGTATGTGTGAGTGAGAGTGCGTGAGTGAGAGTGTGTGAGTGAGAGCGTGAGTGAGCGTGTGTGAGTGAGTGAGTGTGTGAGTGAGAGTGTGTGAGTGAGTGTGGGTGAGTGTGTGAGTGAGTGTGTGTGTGAGACTGAGTGAGAGTGAGCGTGTGTGAGCGTGTGAGTGAGAGTGTGAGTGACAGTGTGTGATTGTGAGTGAGTGAGAGTGTAAGTGAGTAAGTATGTGAGTGAGTGTGAGTGAGTGTGTGTGAGAGACAGAGTGTGTGAGTGACAGTGTGAGTGAGCGAGTGTGAGTGAGTGTGTGTGTGTGTGTGAGTGAGTGAGACTGTGTGAGTGAGAGAGTGTGAGTGAGTGTGTGAGTGAGAGAGTGAGTGTGTGTGAGTGAGTGAGAGTGAGGGTGAGTGAGTGTGTGTGCGAGAGTGAGTGAGTGTGAGTGAGCATGTGAGTGAATGTGTGAGTGAGAGAGTGAGTGAGTGTGTGAGTGAGAGTGTGAGTGAGTGAGTAAAAGAGTGTGTGTGAGTGAGTGAGTGAGTGAGTGTGGGTGAGTGTGTGAGAGAGTGAGTGTGAGAGTGAGAGTGAGTGAGTGAGAGTATGTGAGAGTGAGTGAGTGAGTGTGTGTGTGAGTGAGCGAGAGTGTGAGTGTTTGTGAGTGAGTGAGAGTGTGTGTGAGAGAGTGAGTGTGTGTGAGTGAGAGTGTGAGTGAGTGAGTGAGTGAGTGAGTGAGAGAGTGAGTGAGTGTGTGTGAGAGTGAGTGAGAGAGTGAGTGTGAGTGAGCGTGTGATTGAGTGAGTGAGAGAGTGTGTGAGTGAGTGTGTGTGAGTGAGTGCGTGAGTGTGACTGAGAGAGTGAGTGTGAGAGTGAGAGAGTGTGTGAGTGAGTGAGTGTGTGTGAGTGCATGAGAGTGAGTGTGTGAGAGAGAGTGTGTGAGTCTGAGTGAGTGAGTGAGTGACAGAATGTGTGAGTGAGTGAGTTAGAGTGTGAGCGTGTGAGTGAGAGAGTGAGTGACAGTGTGTGATTGTGAGTGAGTGAGAGAGTGTAAGTAAGTATGTGAGTGAGTGTGAGTGAGTGAGAGACTGTGTGTGTGATTGAGAGAGTGAGCGTGTGTGAGTGACTGTGAGTGAGTGTGTGAGAGAGAGAGTGTGTGAGTGAGTGTGTGTGAGTGAGTGAGAGTGAGTGAAAGACAGTGTGTGAGTGAGTGTGTGTGAGTGAGAGAGTGTGAGTGAGTACTGTATGTGTGTGAGTGAGTGAGCGTGTGAGTGAGCGAGTGAGTGAGTGAGTGAGTGAGTGAGTGAGTGAGAGAGTGAGTGTGTGTGAGAGTGAGTGAGTGAGAGAGTGAGGGTGTGAGTGAGTGTGTGCGAGTGAGTGAGTGAGCGAGTGTGTGAGAGTGAGAGTGTGTGAGTGAGTGTGTGAGTGAGTGCGAGAGTGTGAGTGAGCGTGTGAGTGAATGTGTGAGTGAGAGTGTGTGTGAATGAGTGAGTGTGAGAGTGAGAGAGTATGAGTGGGTCAGTGAGTGAGCGTGTGAGTGAGAGTGAGTGAGTGAGTGTGTGAGAGAGTGACAGAATGTGAGTGAGTGAGTTAGAGTGTGAGCGTGTGAGTGAGAGTGTGAGTGACAGTGTGTGATTGTGAGTGAGTGAGAGTGTAAGTGAGTAAGTATGTGAGTGAGTGTGAGTGAGTGTGTGTGAGAGACAGAGTGTGTGAGTGACAGTGTGAGTGAGCGAGTGTGAGTGAGTGTGTGTGTGTGTGTGAGTGAGTGAGACTGTGTGAGTGAGAGAGTGTGAGTGAGTGTGTGAGTGAGAGAGTGAGTGTGTGTGAGTGAGTGAGAGTGAGGGTGAGTGAGTGTGTGTGCGAGAGTGAGTGAGTGTGAGTGAGCATGTGAGTGAATGTGTGAGTGAGAGAGTGAGTGAGTGAATGTGTGAGTGAGAGAGTGAGTGTGTGAGAGTGAGAGTGTGTGTGAGTGTGAGTGAGCGTGTGAGTGAATGTGTGAGTGTGTGAGTGAGTGTGTGAATGTGTGAGAGTGAGAGTGTGAGTGAGTGAGTGTGTGTGAGTGAGAGTGAGTGAGAGAGTGAGTGAGTGAGTGTGTGAGTGAGTGAGTGAGTGAGTGAGTGAGTGAGTGAGTGAGTGAGTGAGTGAGAGACTGTGTGTGTGAGTGAGCATGTGTGTGAGTGAGTGTGTGTGAGTGAGAGTGTGAGAGAGTGAGTGAGTGAGAGTGTGTGAATGAGTGAGTGTGAGTGAGAGTGTGTGAGTTAGAGAGTGTGAGAGTGTGTGAGTGAGTGTGAGAGTGTGTGAGTGAGAGAGTGTGTGAATGAGTGAGTGTGAGTGAGAGTGTGAGCATGAGTGTGAGTGCGTGAGTGAGAGTGAGTGAGTGTGAGTGAGAGAGTGTGAGTGTGAGTGAGTGAGTGAGAGAGTGTGAGTGAGTGTGAGTGAGCGTGTGAGAGTGAGTGTGTGTGAGTGCGAGTGTGTGAGTGAGAGTGTGAGTGAGTGAATGTGTGTGTGAGTGAGTGAGTGTGTGTGAGTGCGAGAGTGTGAGTGAGTGAGCGAATGTGTGAGTGTGTGTGAGTGAGAGAGAGAGTGTGTGAATGAGTGAGTGTGAGAGTGTGAGTGAGTGACAGTGTGAGTGAGTGTGTGTGAGTGCGTGGGTGAGAGTGTGAGTGAGTGTGTGAGTGAGTGTGTGAGAGTGTGAGTGAGTGAGTGTGTGTGAGTGAGAGAGTGTGTGTGTGAGTGAGTGTGAGAGTGTGTGCGAGTGAGTGAGTGCGTGAGTGACAGATTGTGTGTGAGTGAGAGTGAGTGAGTGTGTGAGTGAGAGAGTGAGTGTGTGTGAGAGTGTGAGTGAGTGAGAGTGAGGGTGTGAGTGAGTGTGTGTGCGAGAGTGAGTGAGTGTGAGTGAGCATGTGAGTGAATGTGTGAGTGAGAGAGTGAGTGTGAGTGAATGTGTGAGTGTGTGTGAGAGTGAGAGTGTGTGTGAGTGCGAGAGTGTGAGTGAGTGTGTGAGTGAGTGAGTGTGTGTGAGAGTGTGAGTGAGTGAGAGTGAGTGAGTGTGTGTGCGAGAGTGAGTGTGAGTGAGTGTGTGAGTGAGTGTGAGTGAATGTGTGAGTGAGAGAGTGAGTGTGTGAGAGTGAGAGTGTGTGTGAGTGTGTGAGTGAGTGCGAGAGTGAGTGAGCGTGTGAGTGAATGTGTGAGTGAGAGTGTGAGTGAGTGTGTGAATGTGTGAGAGTGAGAGTGTGAGTGAGTGAGTGTGTGAGTGAGAGTGAGTGAGAGACTGTGTGAGTGAGTGAGTGAGTGAGTGAGTGAGTGAGTGAGTGAGTGAGTGAGCATGTGTGTGTGAGTGTGTGAGTGAGTGTGTGAGTGAGAGAGTGAGAGTGTGTGAATGAGTGAGTGTGAGTGAGTGTGAGAGTGTGTGAGAGAGTGTGTGAATGAGTGAGTGTGAGCATGAGTGTGAGTGCGTGAGTGAGAGTGTGTGTGTGTGTGAGTGAGAGAGTGTGTGAGTGAGTGAGTGTGAGTGCGTGAGTGAGTGTGTGTGAGTGAGTGAGTGAGAGAGTGTGTGAGTGAGCGTGTGAGAGTGAGTGTGTGTGAGAGTGCGAGTGTGTGTGAGAGTGTGTGAGTGAATGTGTGTGAGTGAGTGTGAGTGAGTGTGTGTGAGTGAGTGCGAGAGTGTGAGTGAGTCAGCGAATGTGTGAGTGTGTGAGTGAGTGTGTGAGTGAGTGAGAGAGTGTGTGAATGAGTGAGTGTGAGAGTGTGACAGAGTGTGAGTGAGTATGTGTGAGTCCGTGGGTGAGAGTGTGAGTGAGTGTGTGAGTGAGTGTGTGAGTGTGAGTGTGTGAGTGAGAGAGTGTGTGTGTGAGTGAGTGTGAGAGAGTGTGTGAGTGAGTGAGAGTGAGTGACAGTGTGTGAGTGAGTGAGCGTGTGTGAGTGAGAGAGTGAATGTGTCTGAGTGAGTGAGTGTGTGAGAGAGTGTGAGTGAGACTGTGTGAGTGAGAGAGTGTGAGTGAGCATGAGTGTGTGTGAGTGAGAGGGAGTGAGAGTGAGTGAGTGTGTGTTAGTGTGTGAGTGAGTGTGTGAGAGAGTGAGCGTGTGTGCGAGTGAGTGAGAGAGTGTGAGTGAGTGTGAGTGAGAGTGTGTGAGTGAGTGAGAGAGTATGTGAGTGAGAGTGAGTGTGTGAGAGAGTGAGAGTGTGAGTGAGTGAGAGTGTGTGAGTGAATGTGTGAGTGAGAGAGTGAGTGTGAGTGAGTCAGTGTGAGTGAGTGTGAGTGAGTGAGTGTGTGTTAGTGAGTGTGTGTGAGTGAGAGAGTGTGTGAATGAGTGAGTGAGAGTGTGAATGAGTGTGAGAGTGTGAATGAGTGAGAGTGTGTGAGTGAGTGTGTGTGTTTGAGTGAGAGTGTGTGTGTGAGTGAGAGTGTGTGAGTGTGTGTGTGAGTGAGTGTGTGTGAGTGCGTGAGAGAGAGTGTGAGTGAGTGTGTGTGAGTAGGAGTGTGAGTGAATGAGTGAGTGTGTGAGTGAGTGTGAGTGAGTGTGACAGAGTGTGAGAGTGAGTGAGTGTGAGTGAGTGCGAGAGTGAGTGAGTGTGAATGTGTGAGTGAGAGAGTGTGTGAGTGAGTGTGTGTGTGAGTGAGTGCGAGAGTGTGAGTGAGCGTGTGAGTGAATGTGTGAGTGAGAGAGTGTGTGTGTGAATGAGTGAGTGTGAGTGAGAGTGTGAGTGAGTGAGTGAGTGAGTGAGAGTGTGTGTGTGTGAGTGAGAGTGTGAGTGAGAGTGTGTGACTGAGTGAGAGTGTGAGTGAGTGTGAGTGAATGTGAATGAGTGCGAGTGTGTGTGAGTGAGTGAGTGTGTGAGTGAATGTGTGAGTGAGTGAGAGAGAGTGTGAGTGAGTGAGTGAGAGTGTGTGTAAGAGAGTGTGAGTGAGTGAGTGAATGTGTGAGTGAGTGAGTGAGAGTGAGTGAGAGTGTGTGACTGAGTGAGAGTGTGAGTGAGTGTGAGTGAATGTGAGTGAGTGAGTGAATGTGTGAGTGAGTGAGAGAGTGTGAGTGAGTGAGTGAGAGAGTGTGTGAGAGAGTGTGAGTGAGTGAATGTGTGAGTGAGTGAGAGAGAGTGTGTGAGTGAGAGTGTGAGTGAGTGTGTGTGTGTGTGAGAGTGAGTGAGAGAGTGTGTGAGTGAGTGATAGTGTGGTAAAGGCTGAAACACTGATCTGTCCATTGGACACGTGGTGATATAAAACTTTAATTCAGTGATCATCATAAAGTCATCATTCTCACACTCAGCCGAACAAATATCACAAACATCACATTTCACACTGAACACGAAGAACGCTGAGGGGGAAAAGCCGCTGTGCACTTCCTGTAGCCGTGTTCACCTTTGAGCTGAGTGTGAACCCGAAACCCGGACGGTAATGAACGATGGTGAAGAGAAACTCAGTTTAACTGTGTTACATCATAACTAATCACCTGAATCCAGCAACGAACGTCGTGTTAATTAACACCTTCATGAAGTTAACGAGGTTAATTAACATAAATTAACATGAACGCACTTTTCACCTGCTTTACTGATCACGAAATAAATGACTGACACTGAGCCACAAACACAAACTAATCCATAATTTACCTTTATAATGTGTGTGTGTGTGTGTGTGTGAGTGAGATGAGAGTGAATAACAGATTCTCAGCACATATCCACTGTAAACATGCAGAGATGAGATGAAGATGAGTCTTGAGTGCCTGATTAATCGTGATGATGATGATGATGAAGATGAAAGAGGAACGCTGAACTGAAGGAAAGGAAATCGTTTGAGTAAAAAGGAAACTAACCAGAAGTTGCGTCGCCGTATGATTTGAAATCTGGCGCTGAAGCGGTAGTCATAAACTCTACAGGAATTAAAGGAACAAGAAATCAGCAGGAAATAAAAATAAAATCGAAAACTGAAAAGCTGTAGCGCTCAGACACACGACTAGAAATAAACATCAGAAACATTTTCCTTCTGTGTGTGTGTGTGTGTGTGTGTGTGTGTGTCTGTGTATGATGAGAAAAGACAGAAACAGGTGATCTCACCATGACAGTCACCGAGAAGCCCCGTATCCCCGAACTCCACATCCTGCTCAAAGCCACTGCTGAGAGAGAGAGAGAGAGAGAGAGAGGGAGAGAGGGAGAGACAGAAAGGGAGAGAGGGTGAGAGACAGGGAGAGAGAGATGGGGAGACAGAAAGGGAGAGAGAGAGAGACAGAGACAGGGGGAGAGAGAGAGAGAGAGAGAGAGAGAGAGATGGGGAGACAGAAAGGGAGAGAGAGAGAGATGGGGAGAGAGAGAGAGAGACGGGGAGATAGAAAGGGAGAGAGACAGAAAGGGAGAGAGAGAGAGGGAGAGAGAGATGGGGAGACAGAAAGGCAGACAGAGAGAGAGACAGAGACAGGGGAGACAGAGAGAGAGAGACGGGAGAGAGAAAGGGAGAGAGGGAGAGAGAGATGGGGAAAATAAAATGAGAGAAAGATTTAGATGAGTAAGAGATATGAAAAGAGAGAAAACAGAGAGCAGGGAGTTTGAGAATGAGATCACTGATATTTAATAATATACCTCTGTGTGTGTGTGTGTGTGTGTGTGTGTGTGTGTGTGTGTGTGTGTGTGTGCGTCTTACTCTACTCCTGCTGGAATCCTCTCACAAGCCCCATGTGGCATCCAACCACAGTATGGATCTCTGGATGCAATACAAGACCTGCAACAGACACACAGAGTGTATTGTTTATTATTTATTGATATGCCTAGAGGAGTCTGTTCACTGAATGTCTGTGTGTGGGGGATTCGTCAGAAACAACCTACAGGACGGGAGAAACGCTGAACATCATGCTACCACCACCACGCTTCACAGTACCGTCAGCGTTGCCATGGCGATGAGCAGTCGGGGTTTATTTTTATAAATAATTTTACAAACTATATACAATTTCGCTCCACTTTAGAATTTTGGAATGTGTGTGTGTGTGTGTGTGAGTGTGCGTCTCACTTGTGGCAGGTTCGGTGTCTCTCACAGCGGCTCAGCGGGATTCTCACCACACAGCTGGAGAAGGCCACGTACAGCGTGTGTGTGTTTCTGTCCAAGTGGAAGGAGAGGACACGCCTGTCGTCCTCACTGTTAGACAGACACCTAGAGAGAGAGAGACAGACAGAGAGAGAGACAGAGATGGACTACAGTCTGGTCCTATTATCAGGAGAATGTTAGTTTGAATCATGACGATCTCACTAAGCCCCTTCTCAATCTCTCCTAACCAATCACAGTGAGTATCCAATCACAGGCACCCAATGTTCAGGTTATTCATGAGAGTGTGATGAATATTAATGAAGTGATGCTATGGTATGTAATGAATATTAATGAGGTGATGTCGCACTTGGCCTGATTAAAGACGTCGATCTCCTCCAGCAGAACGCTCTCGTTTAACGAAAACCCCGTGGTCTTCGCCAGAACCTTCAGAACCACGCCCGCCTCAGAGCCAATAAACACCACCGTGTAGTTCTTATAGGGACCTGCTGCATTATCAACCGCAAGAGCCGTCAAGCGGTACCTGTACACACACACACACACACACACATTAATGAGGACGTTATTGGTCATGCACTCAGACTTTTACATCTGCTTGGATTTCTGAAATTGCAGTTGCTAAGCACACACACACACACACACACGTGTGTACCTGACTCTGGTCTTGGTGATCCAGGGCTCATCTTGGATGGAGGGCACGGCGCCGTCCATCAGTGGGTGTAACTTTATAAACTGCAGTGTTTCATCCGGAAACTCGACAGAGCTTCTGTAAGATTCTGCTGATCCATGACCAGCACAGCATCCCGGCCTGAACACACACACACACACACACACACAGTGTCACCCTCGAAAGGAACAGCACTCAGCTGTAAATCTACACCTGCTTCCATACAGCTAATTATTCCTCATTAATTATTCATCTCTCCTGTAGTGTGCACTATTTAGCACACTTCTGTCACACTGCACCCTCAGCAACTCTAAAGTGTAACACCTGTAAGGTGTTCCCTGTCGCACCTGAACGTCAGCACACTGACACTCATCAGCAGAGGAACAGAAGATACCAGAGCATAAAGGATCAGGATGTAAAACAAACTTTAAATATAAGAATAATGAAAATATAAATAAAGGGGGTGTGTGGTGTACCGGGGTCTGGGCAGTCTGTCGTCAGGAACAGGAGTCCACACCGAGTCCGGAGTTTTCTGCTCTTTAAAACGTCCCTCAAACACTTTCTCAATATCCGGCAGAGAGAACGCACACACAGCTGAGCCTGGAATACTGAACAACACACACACTAATTACCACTGATCACCTCATCAACATACACTCATCACCACTGATCACACCAACACACACTCATCACCACTGATCACACCAACATACACTCATCACCACTGATCACACCAACACACACTCATCACCACTGATCACATCATCAACACACTCATCACCACTGATCACATCAACACACTCATCACCACTGATCACACCAACACACTCATCACCACTGATCACATCATCAACACACTCATCACCACTGATCACATCAACACACATCACCACTGATCACATCAACACACACTCATCACACCAACACACACATCACCACTGATCACACCAACACACACTCATCACCACTGATCACAACACACTCATCACCACTGATCACATCATCAACAGACTCATCACCATTGATTACACCAACACACACTCATCACCAATGATCACATCATCAACAAACTCACCACTGATTACACCAACACACTCATCACCACTGATCACATCAACACACTCATCACAACAACATACTCTTCACCACTGATCACATCATCAACACACTCATCACCACTGATCACATCATCAACAAACTCACCACTGATTACACCAACACACACTCATCACCACTGATCACATCAACACACTCATCACCACTGATCACATCATCAACACACTCATCACCACTGATCACATCATTACCACTCATCACCATTTATCACATCATCAACACACTCACCACTGATCACATCAACACACACTCATCACCACTGATCACACCAACACACACTCATCACCACTGATCACATCATCAACACACACTCATAACCACTGATCACATCATCAACACACACTCATCACCATTGATAACATCATCAACACACACTCATCACCACTGATCACATCATCAACACACTAATCACATGATCAGCGCACACACACACACACTCATCAGCCAATTAAACTTTCTTACATAAACATTAATAAACACCATAACCCCTTCAACCCTACACCCCTAACTGTGTGTGTTACCTGTTGAGTTGAGTAGTGAACACGCCCACCACAGACGGAACCCCGTTGATGTTGATGATATCAGTGAGCGATTGCAGAACGTCGAAGTAGAAGAAGGATTCTCCGGGGACAGAGCAGTTCAGTCTCGCCTTCACAAACGACGTCCAGTGTTTCTCCAGAACACGCTGAGAACCGCCCACATCAATCTTACACACCCGCGCCACACGGGAGTACACCGCCTACACACACACACAAACACACACTGAGTCAGTGCCAGGGTTATGATCTGTGTGTGTGTGTGTGTGTGTGTGTGTGTGTGTGTGTGTGTGTGTGTGTTCCCTCACCGAGAGTCGGTGATGTCAGTATTTACAGTATGTGAGGAAGGTTCCGTGTGTTTAGAGTCGGGTTGAGAGTCTGGTTTAGAGTCAAGTTTCGAGTCGGGTTTAGAATCGGGTTTGGAGTCGGGTTGAGAATTGGGTTGAGAGTCAAGTTTAGAATCGGGTTTCGAGTCGGGTTGAGAATCGGTTTAGAGTAGGGTTTAGTCGGGTTTAGAGTCGGGTTGAGAATCGGGTTGAGAGTCGGGTTGAGAGTCCGGTTTAGAGTAGGTTTGAGAGTCGGGTTCAGAATCGGGTTGAGAGTCGGATTGAGAATCGGTTTTAAAGTCGGGTTGAGAGTCGGGTTGAGAGTCGGGTTTAGAGTCGGGTTGAGGGTCGGGTTGAGAGTAGGGTTGAGAGTCAAGTTTAGAATTGGGTTTCAAGTCAGGTTGAGAATCGGTTTAGAGTCTGGTTTAGAGTCGGGTTGAGAGTCAGGTTGAGAGTCGAGTTGAGAATCGGGTTTAGAGTAGGGTTGAGAGTCGCGGTTGAGAGTCGGGTTTAGAGTCTGGTTGAGAATCAGGTTGAGAGTCGGGTTGAAAATCGGGTTGAGAGTCGGGTTTAAAGTAGGGTTGAGAATCGGTTTTAAAGTCAGGTTGAGAGTCGGGTTTGGAGTCGGGTTTAGAATCGGGTTTAGAGCAGGGTTCAGAATCGGGTTGAGAGTCGGGTTGAGAGTCGGTTTGAGAATCGGTTTTAAAGTCGGGTAGAGAGTCAGGTTGAGAATCGGGTTGAGAGTCCGGTTGAGAGTCGGGTTTGGAGTCCGGTTTAGAATCGGGTTGAGAGTAGGGTTGAGAATCGGGTTTAGAGTAGGGTTGAGAGTCGGGTTTAGAGTCGGTTTTAAAGTCGGGTTGAGAGTTGGGTTTAGAGTCGGGTTGAGAGTCGGTTTAGAGTAGGGTTGAGAGTCGGGTTTAGAGTCTGTTTTAAAGTCGGGTTGAGAGTCGGGTTTGGAGTCCGGTTTAGAATCGGGTTGAGAATCGGGTTTAGAGTTGGGTTGAGAGTTGGGTTTAGAGTCGGGTTGAGAGTCTGGTTTAGAGTCTGGTTTAGAGTAGGGTTTCGAGTCGGGTTGAGAATCGGTTTAGAGTAGGGTTGAGAGTCTGGTTTAGAGTCGGGTTGAGAGTCAGGTTGAGAGTCGGGTTTAGAGTAGGGTTGAGAATCGGTTTTAAAGTCGGGTTT
>JAODTV010000025.1:58958426-58968848 GCA_025399955.1 Galeichthys feliceps
AGAGAGAGAGAGAGAGTGAGTCAGGCACATAGTTAATGCCCTTTATAACACACACACACACACACACACACACACACACACACACACACACACACACACTATTACTCTGAGTTTACATCAGGAGAGAGAGAGCGAGAGAAAGAGGCGATGATGAGAAAGAGAGTAAAATTGAGAGAGAGAGAGAGATAAAGTGGAAGTAGAGGAGGTGTGGAGTTATACTGAGGGAGACGGAGTGACAGAGACTCAGTTTAGAGAGAAAGACAGAATGATGGAGACAGTGGAAAGATGGAGAGAGTATTATAAATTAGAGAAAGAGAATGATGGTGTGATGTGGAAATGAGAGTGGGAAACACAGAGTGAGAGAATGCGAAAGACAGAGAGAGGCAGAGAGAGAGAGACTTTGACTTTTATGTGCTCTTTATTTACAACAGTGATGGAGGTTAAAAGAAAATTGTTTACATATTTACAAACATGAAGAGGGTTAGACTCAGGGTTAGGTTCTGGTTTATATTCCGGTTTAGACTCAGGGTTTTGTTCTGGGTTAGGTTCCCAGGGTTAGACTCAGGGTTCAGTTATGTGTTAGATTCAGGGTTAGACTTAGGGTTAGGTTCTGGGTTAGTCTCAGTGTTAGATTCAGGGTTAGACTCAGGGTTAGGCTCAGGGTTTGATGAGGGTTAGGTTCATGGTTAGATTCAGGGTTAGGTTCTGGGTTAGATTCAGGGTTAGACTCAGGGTTCGGTTCAGGGTTAGACTCAGGTTTAGGCTCAGCGTTCTTTTCTGGGTTAGGTTCTGGGTTAGTTTCTGGGTTTGTTTCATGGCTAGACTCAGGTTTCGGTTCTGGATTAGGTTCAGGGTTACATTCAGGGTTAGACTCAGGGTTAGGTTCTGGGTTAGATTCAGGTTTCCATTCTGGGTTAGATTCAGGGTTTGATTCAGGGTTAGACTCAAGCTTAGACTCAGGATTAGACTCAGGGTTAGACTCAGGATTATACTCACGGTTAGGTTCTGGATTATATTCCGGTTTAGACTCAGGGTTTTGTTCTGGGTTAGGTTCCTAGGGTTAGACTCAGGGTTCAGTTCTGTGTTAGATTCAGGGTTAGACTCAGGGTTAGACTCAGTGTTAGGTTCAGGGTTAGATTGATGGTTAGGTTCATGGTTAGATTCAGGGTTAGGTTCTGGGTTAGATTCAGGGTTAGACTCAGGGTTCGTTTCAGGGTTATACTCAGGTTTAGACTCAGGGTTCTTTTCTGGGTTAGGTTCTGGGTTAGATTCATGGTTAGACTCAGGGTTCGGTTCTGGATTAGGTTCAGGGTTAGATTCAGGGTTAGCTTCTGGGTTAGATTCAGGGTTAGACTCAGGGTTCGGTTCTGGATTAGGTTCAGGGTTAGATTCAGGATTAGCTTCTGGGTTAGATTCAGGGTTAGACTCAGGGTTCGGTTCAGGGTTATTAATCACCAATCAAAAGAATTTCATTGTTGTCAATAAATGAGAATAATTCCTTATTTGCATATCATTTCTTTTCAAAGATTGTATTACTGTTGATTTTATAAAATTCATGTTCTACTGTTATGCGTGATTCTCTCAGGGCATTGAACACATTTACAGTGTTAATGTCTTTCCTTCAATCTTCAGTCTGTGAGATGTTCAGAAGATGACTTTCGCCTGTTGCTCAGAAGCACTACGTCGTCCGGTAATGTTCAGTGAGCTGATGTGTAGAGACGTCATGCTGCTGAGCAGAGAGACAAGCAGGAACGAATGCATGATGTTTCTTTTCCTTTTCTTTTTCACTACTATTTCACTTCCTGTTGATGTGTGGAGCAGCCATCTTGGATTTTGAAGTTGGGGTTGGTGAGGTTCCTCTGACTTTCCACATTGGGAATCTGACATCAGGTGGTATTCCATTTGATATTTCCATCTGGGGACTTGAATATCCCTACTTCCCAGCACAAATAAAAACCACCATCTCTCTTGGTCTGAATCTCTCTGTATCTCTATTTGTCTGTCTGTCTGTCTTTCTCTCACTCACTCTCTCTCTGTGCCTGTGTGTCTCTGCGTCTCTCTCTCTGTGCCTTTGTGTCTCTGCATCTCTCTCTCTCTCTCTCTGCCTGTGTGTCTCTGCGTCTCTCTCTCTCTCTCTCTCTCTGTCCCTTTGTGTCTCTGCGTCTCTCTCTGTGCCTGTGTGTCTCTGCGTCTCTCTCTCTCTCTCTCTCTCTCCCTCTCCCCCCCATCCCTCTCCCCTCTCCCCCCTCTCCCTCTCCCTGGGTGATCAGTATGAGTGGATTCTGTTGTTTGGAGCTCAGTTTATTCTCCGGGGAGATTAATTAGCTGATAATCAGACAGAACAAGTGTTCACCTCCAGCACTTATAATTAACATAGCTGTTCACTACACTCTTTAAAATGGGTCATGTTATAGAGTGTGTGTGTGTGTGTGTGTGTGTGTGATTAGGGGTGTGCATCAGGATTGGGATCCCACTAGACACAACAACAAACAGTGTGATCTGGCACGAGTGAGCGGTTAGATATGAAGCTTAAATAAAAACAACAATTTTTCATTAATAAACATGAGCACAAAATTTAACATGACCATTAATGTGGATATTATCACAGACATTACTGTGAACATTCAGGATGTTTTCACATTTGGTCCCTTTCAGCCCTCAAAGCGAACTCAGAGCGAGCTGTCCAAATGAACTCAGACACCTCTGAAACGAACCGGACTGAGACCACCTCCCAGTTCACTTCAGGTCCATGTTGCTGTTTGTTCAACCTGTGCATTATGAACACAAAGTGCTCCACATTCACTTCGCCTTTTGCCGTTGTATTTTATCCCTCTCGGCTTGCCATAGACAGATTAAATTTTATTGTAATGGGGTGCTTGAAAAAATCAAAAGGTGTGTTCAACTTAATCCAGCTCTGCGCAATGCTGACTTACTGTGATGCATGCTGGACTTAAAACAATGCATGTTGGTGAGAAAGTTTGTCTGACTTTTGCCGGCGCTGCAGAACATCACGTCACGTGGCATTAAAACGTCGCAGGAGCAAGGCAGCTACAGTTTTCTGAGTCAGGCGCTGCAGTTGCTCTCCATCCACTACACAAGCTAGAACATGCCTTTGTGATGTCAGAACATCACCCTCATTGGCTGGAATCTCTGATGACATACATGGCATGTGGTTCCTGATGGTAGAATGTGTGAATAGATATAAATTTTACAAAATACCTGGATGTGATATATGATTTCTGCAACAGTGGCAATGAAAACCTTTTATTACTTTATTATTTTATTCTATTGATCAGGCTGATGATAAAAATGTGCAGGAAACACAACACTGAATTAATGTGAATGTGTCCGAACAATGATTTATTAAACAAACATGATAATTTATTTCATCAGTTATCATGTTCAATTTAATGAAAAGAAAAGGGGAACTTCAGCTGTATCAACTGTAAGCAACAATAAGAAACACAATTCCACGAGATCTCTCGTTAGTCACGTCAGGTGCAAATTACACCAGGAAGGAGAAACTGTCGTATTTTACAACTCCTTCCTGACTGAGACAGAATGTTCATGTTGACCTTCAAGTCAGTTGCAGTCAAAAAACAAATGAACCTAAAGGTAAAGATCTGAGAGCTCCAGAGGAACTATAGTCTGAACAGAAAGAGGACTGAGGCCCATCAGAACTGAAGTGGACCAGAAAGAGAACTGAGTCCTCAATGAACTCAATGCAAAAAGAACTGAGTCCCTTTTCTGTTGGTCCACTTTAAGAGAACTGAGTTTGGTTTGTTTAAAAAAGTCTGTGTGTGAAAACATCCAAACACAAACATTAACATATATAACACATGGTGACCATTATTGTGAACATGAGCATGTGGCACTGAGTGATGGATTTACAGCATTTACTCGTTCTCAGTAACTGCCTCAGGATCACAGTGGTGTAACTCAGGCTACGAGTTTGTTGGGAAATAAACCAACTATATTAGCTACAAAATACCACAGGCAGGTGTGAACAGAAATTATAACTGTGTGAGTGAGATTAATAAACCAGTCCCACACTTCTCAGGTTGAGAGTGATTATGAACTAGAGTGATGTAGCTGAGGTTGAGGAACTGTCAGAGCCACCATGCTGATGCTGCTTACATTTCTACTGCTGGGATTTTAGTGTTTACAGAGTGGTAGGGTTCATATTAAATTAAAATAAAGAAAATAAAAAGTTCAGACCACGCCGATTTCAGGTTTAAATTACAGTTAGTGTCACTACGTTTCACTCCCTTGTGTGTGTGTGAAATGATGATAATGATGCTGATCTGTAGGTTTATAATTACAGTGTGTGGAGCTCTGTATTGAGTGTCTAGTTTTATGCTTTCCTTTCACTTGGTGGTCTGTTTTAAATTCAAAGTCAGTCAGAGGTTTTGTGTCGATATGTGTATCCTTTGGCAAATTTGTGTGTGTGTGTGTGTGTGTGTGTGTGTGTGTGTGTGTGTGTGTGTGTGCGTGTGTATGTGTATGTTTTGGCGCAACCACTTAGCAGCTGGTACTCAAAGCACTCTGAACCGAGCTCATGGTTAATTCAGCAGTGTGTGTGTGTGTGTGTGTGTGTGTGTGTGTGTATGGGTGGGGGTCCCAGTTTCACTATTCACAGACAATATGGCAGCAACCACATACTGGCAACCAAACAGAGATGCAAAGAGAGAGAAAAGACAAATGAAAGACAGTCAAATGGACAGAAAAATGACTCTTTGAGTGATTCACTTATCTGTGTAAATGACTCTTTGAGTGATTCACTTATCTGTGTAAATGACTCTGTGAGTGATTCACCAATGTTAATGTGAATCCCTTTTCTCATTGCTAACAGCACTGAAAACACAACACTGTTGAGACGACATTTAAAATCTTAAGAATTATAATCTTAAGAACTTATCTATTCACTCTTGCTTTTGTTCTCTGAACACACACACACACACACACACACACACACACACACACACACACACACACACACACAGCAGGATAAGATAAGCAGTTCTGCAAAGGTTACAGAAGGTCACTGTTTGGTTGGGTCATGTGATGTGATATTATAGGTGTGTGTGTGTGGGGGGGCAGATGCATGCAGATGAATGAGTTGCTCAGATTGTTTATATGTAGGACATGGTGGAGCTTATTTACTCTGTAGTGAGATAAAAATGGAAACACACTTGTTCAGGCACAGACCGGGTTTCTAGAGGAAAGTTTGGGGGTTTATTCAGAAACAACTCCAGAGACAAATCAAAAGGGGAACTCGGAAATGAAAGTCATGTTGCAGGCATGCGCAGGGTGATCAACAAAAACTGGACTGGGTAAGGCTAAACTAAATGACCAGGGTCAGAACCATAATAAAATCAAACCCCTCGGTAATGTCAGTATCAATAAACTCAGAGCGAGACTTCACAATGAACCGAAGGTCATTTTGTGTGCATGTAAAGAGAACAGGTATTTTTTTTAAATCAAGCAATATTTATACAGGAACATCCCATTTAGCATTGTTCATTTAAATGGAGTCCTGACATAACATAATATATGTAAATATAATGAAAAAGATAATTTTTTTAAAGACTTACAAGCCTACTTCATTCTAAAAGGAAACAATACAGTACAGTATCTAAAGAGCTTAAAACCTGCTGTTTGACCTTCCAGATAGAGCAGAGGTGGAGGAGGGGTTTACTGCTGATTTGTCATCCAGATGACCAGGTACCAGTGGCTGTAGTAAGTCCTTGATGCAGATGGAGATGGAAGTGGTACTGCTGGGAAAAGTCAAGGCACCTGAGAACTGATCAGTGTTTATTAGGATTGTGCTGACATTTGGTAAAGCAGAAACTCAGACATCCAAGTGTGACCATGGATGCTGTGTAAAGGATAACAGTAGGAGTTTGCCAGAAACTTCAGCTTGGGCTCAAAGTAAGCAAGACTTCATAATCTTCTGAATTCCAGTAATCATGGTGTTCCCCAGTACTTAGTGCTGGGCAGCTGGTGGGTCTTGTGCACCCTTGGGTGACTAGTGACTGATGAAAAGTGTAAAGGATTGAGCCTAGTTTTAGTCTGGGAAAGATCGCTTTGGGACATGGAACCATATTTTAAGAATCAGAATGTTTTTGTTCACCATGTTCATCTACATTAATAAGCTACATGTTCTCCTTCAACATGTAGCTGATTCTCCAGAAATTTGTTTACAGATTTTTACAGATTTATGTTTTATCCAGAAACGTATTGGACATGCTCTTCATGTGAGGGACAGGAGTTCAGGATGTTGTTGATGTTGTCTGCTATGACAATGTTCTTCACATGTCATAGAGTACATCACTGACAGAAGCCTGTAGACTGAGGGGGTGCTGATCAGTCCATATGACATTATGAGATACTCAAAGTGTTTTTACTTTCTGCTTGTACTTCTCTCTGAAGAAAATCATATCTACTCCTGAAATACAGTGATAAGGTTTTATGAGTACTAATGGAATGAGGGGTTATGGGTATTGGTATTTGACTTTTACTTGGTTTAGGCTGCTGTAGTTTATACAGAACTGAAAATCTCCACACATCTTTTATACAAAGAAGAATGCGGCCAATGCTGGTGAGAAAGATGGAGGAATGCAGCCCTGTTTGCTTCAGTGCTGTACTCCTCCATAACTATATTTTCCATGAAAGATAAATGATAGTTACAGGAATGAAGTCAGGTAGCGTCTGATAGCAGGATTATGGCACAGGCACATGGTCCATGTGGAGGACGTTGACAGGATCCTGTTTTTACTTCAGCATATTCTGAGTAACATGGGGCAATCCCTGAGGCTTCACCTGGGTCTGTGTGTTTCAGTCCTAGGTGATGGAATTCAGGACTGGAGACATTGAGGTGATAAGGACAGGATTTAATTATCAGGCTGTCAGAGATCAGTTCTGAGAGTGGATACAAATACAGGTTAGTGTGTTTATTTAAAAGTCCAAATCCAAAATGAGAATCAAACTCAAGGTCAAAGTCAGGGAAAGGTTCAGTCGATCTGCAAACAATCAATATCAGAGCACAATTCAGAATAGCAGAAACCAGGTAACAAACAAAATCAATAACCAGAGTAACAATCACACAACGGAAAGGCTTGGTAAGTCAGGTATCAGCACACTGAGCATTACTTTGCAATGAATGTGAAAACTGAGAATCCTTAAATAGTGTGGCAGTAATGTACAGGTGCGAGTGATCAGTAAGATGGTGAAAGTGACTGTGAGAGAATTTGGGTGTTGTTGTCCAGTCATGCTGACATGACAGAGCCCTCTCCCCCCTTCCTCAGGGAGCTCACTCCAGGAGTTTACTTCTTCCTAGGATGCCCTCTAGGATGAAGGACTGGTTTCTTGGGGTGTATGGCATGAAACTCTTGGCACAATAGGGGGTCAAGAACATTGTGTAACAGTGCCCAGCACTGTTCCTCTGGGCCATAACCCTCCAACTCAATCAAGTGTTCCAGTTTACCATTTCTGTGATAGGAATTTCAGATGGATCTGACAAAGTAAGCTGGTTCTCCTTCAGTGTTGAGGGGTGCAGGTGGTGTGGGGGGACACATTACAGACCAGTGGTCCTCCTGTGACAGGCTTGAGATGGGACATGTGGAAAGAGGGCACAATGCAACTGTGCTGTTGTAGGTCCAGCTTGGAGGTTACTTCATTTATTCGGCGATGGATCTTATACAGGCCTATGCATTCATTTTTTTTGCATTCCTCCATACCACTGATGTCCCTTGTGGACAGCCACACTCTTGATACTGCAGCGTTTCTCCCCTGTGGTGATCAGCAAATTGTTTGTTCTGCCTGGTTATGTGCTCCAAGAGCACCTGCAGGTGCACTCCCAGACCTGCTCACTCCACCTGAACCAGTTTTCCACTCACTGCAGGTGATGCTGAGGGGTTAGCATTCCAGGAGAACACGAGTGCTTGGTCACCAAGCACACACTGGAAGGGTGTTAGGAGTGTTGTGAAGTGGCATAGGGAATTCATGGCATATTCGTCCCATAGGAAAAAAAAAACTGAGTCCAATCCTCCTGAAAAGAACAGTTAGAACAGAATGTCCAAAAAAAGAAAACTTTTCTTGGTTTCCACATGCTGCTTGCTGCTTGGTCATTGGACTGGGGATGATACTCTGACTGGAGGCGTACGGATAACTCCAACTTCTCCATAAAGCTAGACCACACTCTTGAAGCAAATTGCATGCCCTGGCCCCTGTTGATGTATTCAGGGATTCCAACATATCTGAAAACATTGTTAAAGGTAAGCTCTGCTGTTTTGAGTGCAGTGGAGAGACCAGGCTGAGGAACAAGGCTCAGAGACTTGGAGAATAGATCAACAATCACTATGATCACTGAGTTTCCAAGGGACTCAAAGAAGTCTGTGAGAAAGTCAACTGCGAAGTGTGACCAGGGACACTCTGGCATAGGCAAAGGCAGGAGCTTACCGGTGGGTAACATGTGGGGCACCATGGGATGAGTGCAAGATGCACATGAGGAAATATTTATTAATGTCCATGAGCATGTTGGGCCAACAGTACTTAACTCTTAGGAGATTATATGTTCTCCATGTGTCTAGGTGACCAATGGCAGGTGTTGTTTGTGCATAGGTTCTGAGTCATCCTCGGAGTCTTAAAGGCACATACTTATGTGTGACTAGTGGCACAGGCAGCAAGGACAGGGGACAGGAGGGTCTTAGCAATTTCCTGATAAAAATCCCAAGTGATGGCTCAAATGATGCATGCAGAGGGCAATATGATTTCAGGATCAGGATCAAGGTGATTGGCAGGGTGAACATGGGGCAAAGAGTTGGCCTTGGTGTTCTGGGAGCCCCGGTGGCAGGACAGGGAGGACCGAAACTGGATGACAAACAGAGCCCAGCAGGCTTGATGTGGATTCAGACACTGAGCAGTTTTGAAATATTCAAGGTACTTGTGGCCTGTGAACACTGAAGGGATGAACAGTCCCCTCCAACCAGTGGCTCCACTCCTCCAGGGCAAGCTTAACAGCTTGTAGCTCTTGGTTCCCAGTGTCATAGTTCTGCTCTGCAAGGCAGAGCTTCTTGGAGAAGAAGCCACTGGGTAAAGCTTGGGCTTTACACCAAATCACTGAGATAGGACCACTCCCACTCCCAATTCTGAGGCCTCTACCTCAACAATGAGTGGTTTGGATGGATCTGGGTGCTTTAGGGCTGGGACTAAATGCAGTTTTCAGTTTGGCAAACACCACCTCTGCTGCTGGATTCCATGATAGCCTCTTAGGACTGTTCTTCAGGAGAATGCTGAGAGGGGTGGCAATGGAGACAAATCCTCTGATGAAAAGTTGATAAAGGTTTTCAAATCCCAGGAAATGCTAAAGGTTTTTGACTGTTCTGGCTCAGGGTCAGTTCTCTTGACCACTGCATCATCGCGGTCACCTCGGTCTTGTCCATGATTACCCCCTCAGGACCAATGTTGTAGTCAAGTCAGTTTATTTGTATGGCGCTTTTAACATTGTCCCAAAGCAGCTTTGCAGAAAAATAAAGACTTTAAACTTATGAACTAATTTGATCCCTAATAAATGTATTTCTCTTTATTAGTCTTTGGCAGACATACTTGTAGGTTATGATATGTTTGGGAAATGTCCGGAATGGATTCCCAACCTGACATGACATAGGCCATGAAATTCCACTTTATTCTGAGAATTTGTGATTCATATGGACAATATACTGTAATTTCTGCAGTAATATTCTGGAGTAACAAGATGAAAAATAATATTTACATACACCTTATATTTTTGTTTTGAGTGCTAGTGGTATATACAGTACCAGTCAAATGTTTGGACACCCCTACTCATTCAGTTTTTTTGGGGGGTTTTTTGTATTGTGACTATTTTATACATTATAGAACAATACTGAAGATATCAAAACTATTAAAAAATTATGGAACATATATGGAATTATGTGGTAACCAAAAATGTCTACTCCCCCCCAAAAAAAAAACAACAAGTTTGATATTTTAGTTTCTTCAAAGTATTGTTGACCTTGATGACGCTTTGAACAATATTGGCATTATCTTAACCAGCTTCATGAGGGAGTCACCTGGAACGCTTTTCAATTAACAGGTGTGTCTTGTGAAAAGGTAATTAGTGGACGAGTTTCTTACCTTCTTAATGCGTTTGAGATCAAACAGTAAATAGTAAATAATAATAATACAGTCAAATCAAGTCAAGTTTATTTGTATAGCACTTTTAACAATAGACATTGTCGCAAAGCAGCTTTACAGAATTTTCATGACTTTTACCATGAGCTAATTTTATCCCTAATCTATCCCCAATGAGCAAGCCTGTGGCGATGGTGGCAAGGAAAATCTCCCTCAGACGACACGAGGAAGAAACCTCGAGAGGAACCAGACTCAAAAGGGAACCCATCC
>JAODTV010000026.1:524706-536043 GCA_025399955.1 Galeichthys feliceps
TGTTTTCCTCTTTAATTCATACTTGAGAAAACCAAAATTGCTTTTTTTGTGTCAAAAATTTTGCTATGTTTTTTTTTTATTATATTCAGGAGAAACTATAATTTATTTTGCCTTCATGTTTTATATTATCAACTTGTAAATAGAAGGAACTGACAGTTTGAGTTCTATTATTCTTTGTTCTTTTCGTGATCTTGTAAATGTGAACTTCAACATTGTAAGTTATTTCAGCAAATCATATCAACCCTGTTCTGTTTCTCAGCATAGTTAATGAGGATTTTCTCCTTTGTAGGAAATGAGAGCCTTTCTGCCTCATTGAGGAAAGACTGTGGCAGCGAGTTGGTTAATAAACTGGAACTTTACTTTAACCATCCCCACTTTGAGAAAAGCTGCGCTTCCACGAAAGCAAGCAAAGCTATCTTGATGCATCAGCTGCTTGGGGATGATGCACTGCAACAAGGAACTATAAGACAGGCTTTTGAATATGAAGCTCGACAAGCCTTCAAAAATAAACGTTGGTGTTCTATGGTGCACGTTTTAGCACTGAGCACTGTGCTCAAACAAGACATTATTTCAGTCTTCCCCAATGTGCTATCACAATACCGCCCTCTGATTCATGGGATTATCAATCCACTAAATGGTACATCCAAGGCATCCGATAAAACCATTGTCATTTTGTGGACACGAGCCGGTAATTTTGACACCACTCCCGGAGCAATCTACACACCAAACCATATTGTTCCCCTGATGTCATCCAGAAAGAACAACTTCAAAAAACCACAGAAAAGGGCTGGCACTTCCATTCATATTCATGGTAAACAATCAAAAATACAGACATTTTTTATGTCTCGTACCAGCACAGTTGCACCTACCAGCATACCTTCCACAGAGCAACCTGCCCATTGCAGTACACCAGCAGCTGCATCACCAACACATACTACCTCAGGCTCTGGCAGTATTATAGCTACCTCCAGTAGCACAGCAGAAGTCATTCAACCTTCTTCCAGCAGGACAATAGACCCTGTCCCACCAGTCCATACAAGCACAGTTCCAATTTCCTCTACCAGCCCAGGAGTCACTGATCCACCTGCTTCCAGCAGTACTACCTCGTCGATCAACCCACCAGATGATGTGCCGGCTGTCACCATCAGTGAACCAAGCACTGTGCTTCCTGCCATGCCAAACAGCAGAACTGGACGTACTTTCAGAAGCAGTTGGCTCCTGCAATTTAGGTGGTTGGTACATGAAAATAATGAGCTAAAATGTAAGGTGTGTATTGCTGCAAAAAAAGATAATGTTATGACCAGAGGGAAACCAGTTTGTTATGCTAAGAAGGATGACTTTATGAAGCACGAGAAGTCTGCAGACCATAGGACTGCTGTACAAGTGCCCGTCATGAGGACAGACATGCAGAAGGCCACAGTGAAGGCATATGATTCTGTGAAGGCAGCCATTATCGCCCAGATGGCAACTGTATTAACGCAGGCACAAGAAGCAATTCCTTCTGTGAAAAACCAGAAGCTGTTGAGACTTCAAATTTTCAATGTAAGACAAATCGGAATACATGTATAATATTACTCTCAGTTGTAAATTGACCATTTATACAGATAGTCGTCCATACTAGCTACAAATGATTTTTTCAAATATTTGTAAGAATGTTGCTTGATATGGTATTACATGTGTCTTCTGATGTGGCACAGTGCATATTACATAATTTATTACGAATTATATAGTTAGACATTACAAGAAGGACTCAATTTTTAACCATTTGAATTCTCTACAGGGTGTCCCCAGCTTGAAGCACCTTCATTCTGATGATGGTGGGTCTTATCAGCACAATGACTCCATCAATGACTTTTACTCTGTTATGGCTGAAATGGTGACAGAAGATTTTAATGCAGAGAGAGTGTGCAGTCCCTACCCTTTTTATGGAATTGAAGTCGATGAGGCCACTGATGTAGCCAACAAGTCCATCGTTGTGGTGTTCACAAGATTTGTGGATCAATCTGGTATGCTGCAAACTAAGTACCTTGGTGTAAGGGAATTGGCTATGACAGACTCGGACACAGTGTTTGCAGCAACACGTTCTGTGATTGATCATGAACAGGATCTGCCCCTCCATGAGATGACTGGACTCGCCACAGATGGGGCCAGTGTTATGACAGGCATCCATAGGGGTGTTGCTACACAGTATGTGTCAATGATAATCTGGCTTTCATCAATAACCGTTAAACATAGCTGATCATATCATGCATATGTAAATTTTACAACAAAATTGCTGTGATAAAACTGCAGATGTATGAAATCCAGATTGTATCTTGTACAAAAATGAAACTTAGTCATGCTAAAGACAATTAATAATACCGGTAAGCTTTGAATTTTAATGTTACCAAAAATGTATTTATGAACCAAATAAATAAGCCCATGTTATTTTTGGTTTTCAGATTCAAGCAACTTGTTCCACACCTGGTTACCACTCACTGTATGGCCCACAGACTCCAGCTGGTCAGTGAAAAGGCAGCGAATTATGTTCCTTACGTAGCCAAGTACATAGGGGTGCTGAACCAATTTGCCAAGAGTCTTAAATTTTCACCAAAATTTCAGAGAATATTGGCTGACAGTAAGGAATTGCGCCAAGAAAAACAAACAGATTTTTTTTACTAGGTGGCTATCTTTCACCGACAGCGTCCAGGCCCTTGCTGGATATGTTGGAGGAGTAATCTCTGCCTTGCAGGTGACTGCCATGGAGAGGGGAACAGAGGGTCGTGCAGTTCTTCATGGTGTTCTGAAACAGATCTCCACTGTTAAATTCATCATAATGACCCACTTCCTTGCTGATGTCACTGGCATTCTTGGAATGTTGTCTCTGGTTTTACAGAAGGAGGGTGTGGCATATTTAGCAGCAAAGTCACAGGTAGAGGCCGCTATTTTGGCAATCCAGAGTCTACTGACCCACCCTGGCCCATATACAAAGGAAATTATGGATGTGCTGCCCACAGAGGTTGATGGTTCTGGCTATATGAGATACAAAGACCACAACATCAAGGACTCTCGGACACCTAGACAAAAGTTTAAAGAAGCATCAGAGGCATTGGTGGAACAAGTCGTCACACGTTTGCAGATTGCCTTTCCTGACCATGCTATTATGGGAGCATTTCTGCCACTCAGCCCAAAGGAAAATAGGCTCCTTTCTGGCGAGGAATCCTTGTTAAAGCTGAATGCCCTATGTACCCACTACAACATGTTTGTAGACACACAAGCAGCCATGATGGAGTGGGGCCTTTTGGTCAATGTAATCAAAAGAGAGGAATATTGCCAGCTGAAACTAGCGGGATGTATGGAACACATCTTACATCCTAATTTGGAGACGTACCCTAACTTAGGCAAGCTGGCAGCAATTGGCTTAACACTGCCCGTCACATCAGTTTCATGTGAACGTGGAATTTCGGCTTATAATGCCATAAAGAATGAAAGCCGAAACATGCTCGCTGTTTCTCACATGAACAATCTTATGAGGCTGTATCTTGAGTCACCAGTACTTGAGAAGTTCAATTTTGATCGAGCATTTCAAAAGTGGGTTACACTGAAAGAAAGGAGAGGGTTTAATAATTTGGTAAAAATGCCAAAGAATGAAGCACAGTTTATGCTATAATTAATTGGAGTGTATAATATTGTTAAAGCTGTAAGATATTATACTTTAGTAAGTCTGCCCATAAAACTAGGAGCAGTGATTTATTTTTTTTTACACTTGACTTACCATACCGAGGGAGTATTAATTTTCATCTGGTAAATTTTGCAGTTATTTTGAATTGCAAAAGTATTATTACTAGTCTTCACTTGAATATTTGTTATATGTGTTGTACAGTTTTGAAGAATGTGAACTGATTTGTCATGATGATGCATTTATTTTTACCACTTTCGGTGCTGATTTTGTTGGATGTACTTTACATACCTGTTGAACTGATCACTGTTGATCTGAAAAGTTGTTTTTATTGTTTACACTTTTTGTAATATGTGCCTATTTTGTTAGTTTGTCTTGTCTTATTTCATCTTTTATGCATGAGTAAATCTGTAGAATGGTCAGTAACCATGGTCTCATTGGTCATAAAGATATTAAGTTTTCTTGGTTCTAGTCAGTCTAGCAAGTTCATATTCTGTTCATAAATGCCATATTGTCAGTTAGTTTTGTATCATTGGCATCATTATCTGAGAATAAAGTTTTGGAATTAATTTTCTGCTTTTGTTGTAATTAATAGTCAAGTCCTCCATCCAGTGGTTAAATGCCACACAAAAATGGATAACGCTAATGAAAATTAGTCCGATTAGCAATTTCTGCTAATTGAAAACAAAAAATGCTAAAATAAATTTGGAGTCATTAGCAACTTTTGCTAAAATGAAATAATGGCTAGAGTGAGCACAGTATTTATTATATATTTGCCATTCATTTATATTTATTACGCACTGCTTTCATATAAATAAGTGCCAGCTTTTGAAACCCTGTTTTATTTATTATTATTATTATTATTATTATTATTATTATTATTATTATTATTATTATCTAACTGTCCAGAGCAGAAACTGTTTTTGCCTCCGCTGTAAAATGAAGACGAATTTTCTCGAACTTTCCGCCCGCCATCTTAGTTTTGATCTGACGTCATATTGCACACGTGACCCTTGGACTCGCTGAAGAACATCTTTAACCCTGTTTCACTTCATACAGCAGTTTAATCTGAGATCATCAAGTCTAATCCAGTGTTTAGGAGGGTTCTTAACGTTAGACATTATTAAAATGAGGAGGAAAAGTTTTACACACGTTCATCCACACACACACACACACACACACACACCAGTTTAAAGGTCACAGATCAGAAAACTAACCATGTTGTGATCTGTAATCACACTTCCTGTTGATCAGAGAGTTGTGTGAACAGAACACACTGATCATCTCGACACTGTGCTGATTGATCTGTTAAAGAACGCTCTTCTCTGCACCATGAGTCCCCTCTGTTCATGATCACAGCTCCAGGATCACCACTGCCTTCAACCTCACGGTTTCTTCAGAATGTTGAGTCCCCACAGATGTGTCCGAGAGCGCTGTAGAATTCTGGATTGTGATTGGTCAGAAGTGTGAAGTTTCTGGATCAGCAGCTCTGACAGAACTTTAAGGATCTTGTATTCTATAAGGATCTCATGTTTCTAACGGAGCAAATGATGATCATTGAGTCAGTATCATGACTGTCATGTGCAGAGCTCAGCGGCTGATGGAGTGTGTGGCGTCACATTCAGGCTTTCACACTGACATTAAAACTTTTCTCCAGTTCTGCTTATAGTTGAAAATCCACCCAGCAGAACCTGAGTTTATCCAGTGAGACCGCTGTTTTATGACTGTTGAAGAACCTTAGTGTTCATGGTGACATTAAGGTGAACTTTTTTCCTCCATGTTTGTCTCTGTAGCTGAGTTTGAGATCTCGGTACCCACTCGTGTGCAGACGGCTGTGTACGGCGAGTCGGTGGTTCTGTCCTGCACGTTCCCGGTGAGCGGCTCGTGGGACGCAGACAGCAGTGTGATCACGTGGCAGCGAAATCAAGAGGTGGTCCACAGTTTCTACAATGGCCGAGACCAGCCTCAGTACCAGAGTCCGAGATACACCAACCGCACCAGCCTGTTCCACCAGGAGCTGAAGAAGGGGAACGCATCACTCAGGCTGGACCGTACCATTGTGGAGGATGTGGGGGAGTACACCTGCTCCATCAGCACTCAGCTGGGAAGCCAGAGGAAGAGCTTCGGCCTCAAAGTAGCAGGTAATGATGCAAACTTTACGATACAGAGGTCTAAATGTTAGCTCGGAGTCAGAAAGAAGCGTTACTGGTTACCATGGTAACTGGTCACTCAGCGCTCTTCTCCGCCCCTCCTTTAGCGTTCTACCCCGAGCCTCTTCTGCACATTTCGCTGCTGAACAGTGGCCATGTGGAGGTGCTGGTGACCTCAGAGGGTGGGTACCCCTCCCCCTCACTGCAGTGGCTGATGGGAAACGCGAGCGACGTCACCAACAACACACAAACGCAGCTGAGGCAGGACCAACACACACGTCTGTACAGCGTGAACAGTAAACTGAACCTGAGCGGCACCATCAACTCCTCCATCACCTTCATCATGAAGAACCCAGATCTGGGCCAGGAGATCAGGAGGAACATCGACCTCTTCTCAGGTGGGTTCATCAGCAGCACACACCCCGGAGAGTTTTATTCCCTTTTACACCGCAGCAATTTGTCGCTATTACAATTTTTAAAAACTGCAGTAGACATGAACTGTAACTGCTCGCATTCAGATGTGGACTGGAATAAATTTTAAAATGTGGATTGTAAAATTAACGTTTCTGAATGTTTTTGTTTTCCAGGAAATGGAGGATCTGACCAGAACAAACAGCGAGCAGTGATCATTGGATTTTCCGTTATTGGAGTTTCGTTACTCGCCGTGATCATTTCAGTAATTATTATCCTTCAACACCGGATGATGAAAAAGGATAACTCCCAAAATCTTCCAGAAACTCCTGCAGAGTCCTCAGCAGCTTCGAACCGTCCGACAGGACGAGCCAAATGTTCAATAGATGACGCTGGGAGTGTTACAGAGACTCTGTTAAAGGAAGATCTGAGCAGAGAGGGTTAGATCAGAATGATAAATGGAGTGAGTTTATATTAGATATTTATTTAATTCTGCTCTCCACGAGCTGGCCTTGAGCTAAAGTCAGTGCTGGAGTCACTCCACAGGCTGCTCACGTTAACTCCAGCTCCCTGATGTCGAGAAAATGACTCGTGGAGGTTTTTCCACCTGCGTGGAGTCACGGCCTCGAAACGACGTCTCCATCCTGATCACTACCTCCTGTCACTCTCACTCCTGCTCCTGTACTTACACAACTGGATTTGGGCATTGAACAATTTGGGCATTAATATTATAATGAGCGTTATATACGAGCAGATTAACGGTCCGTCACATCTGGGCTGAATTCTCTCGGCCTGTTCCCAGAGTTCCTGAGATGAGCTCCAGCTGCACTGCAACTCTGACGAGGATCAAAAGCTTCATGAAGACGGATGATGAAGAAACGTACACACTTTTAACTTGACAAACTACACGTTAAAAACTTGATCTACAGGACAAATATAGAAGGGAAACAGGAAGAGAGATTTGGGTGAGGGACTGAAACTGACTCTCATCATGTTACTGCGGTCAAAGTCAACAATTTTCTGGTCCATCACAATGCAATCAGCAGAAAGAGCTGAGTTGTTAAATTCTGTAACCACTTGGTGGCAACTACTGCATTTGTGCAAAAAAAACTAAGATAAAAATATTGTGAATAAGAACACACAATCCTCATGTTTAAAAATTGCACATTAATTAGTTCTCCATTTTATTTTATACAGCGCCCTCTTGTGTCTGACATTGGAAATATGTAATGTTCTGTATTTCTTATGATTTGTAGACACTGTATACGAGGATTTACTGTGTGTGTGTGTGTGAATAAATATTTTTGGAAATAAACTGTCTGGTACTGTCGTCTTCATTCTTTGAGTGATACTGGTGTGTGTGTGTGTGTGTGTGTGTGTGTGTGTGTGTGTGTGTGTGTGTGTGTGTGTGACACTGTAAAATGTAATCTTCCAGTTATCCAGCCATTTCTAGAATTTTCTCTTTACCCCTTCCTCCCTGTTTCACTCTCTTCACTGTGACACTTCTCTTTCTTTTCTCCTCTTTTTCTACAGGTCTCTCTCATCATTGTTTTCAGATCTTTTCTTTTTTTTCATCTCAAATAACTTTTGGATTCAAACCTACATTCTTTAAAGGATATCAAGGTTTGAAAATCACTTTAATTGGTCATAATCATTTCCATCGAGGAACTTCACTCTGCACCCTTTGTACTTGCACATCTCCAGACTCTTTACTGGGGTTTTCTTTCTGAAAGGTAAAGTAAATCAATTTACAAACTCATTTTGTGCCTTGTATCGTGTATAAAAATGATATTTTGTGTAAAATAACCACACGAATCTGCATGACAACATCCACATAAAACGTATTTATCAGTCCATGAACCAATGCACATCCTCTCTGACTCTCTGCCTGTGTTTTATTGAACATTACAGTATTATCTGTCTGTAATCAAACTTAAATCACCAACAATTATTTGCACTTCATGTTCCAATTAAAGGAAGAGTTCAACTTAATCCAATGGAAATATGAACTAGAAGACGATAACTGAGGTCTCGACTCATTCTGGGTGCAGCAGAACAAAGAAGGCTGGAGTTCATTTGAAACGGAGATGTCATTGGTGTGGAATTAATTTACTCCAACACTTCTGCATCCATGATCATTTCAGCATCCTGTTTCATACATGTCAATCATTTTGTTCAAATTGATGAAGAAATACGTTCTGGGGGCCCCTGTGGAGCCACAAAATAACAGGATTTGGGGAAATAAATGTGTACAACTCCCCATGGCTACAAGATTTATAGGGCTGGACTTTACTCCCTACTGGATCAGAATGCTTTCAAATATTATTCTTGGGTTCAATGAATATGATGTAAACTATATTGCATTTACATGCAAATACACTTCAGTAGAGAGATGGAATAACTTTCATCTAAATTTCCATAAAAAGCAGGTAATGAGTACAATTTAAACACAAAAGCCACAAAAACCCAGATCTGTGTGAGATACATGTGCAAGAATGACAATGTTCCTCCTAGAAGAATATGTGAAGCGTTATCAATATAACAAGTGATGAAACACAGCGTGAACAGAAGATTTAGTGCAGTCGGCTTCCACCAGCAGCTCGACCTCAAATGACACTCGCTCTTGGGACAGACAAGTTAAAAGCTGTTCAGGTTTTTGATTAGAAAAAGGAGATCATCTGATTAAAGCATGAAAAACGCTATGAATAAAAATCCACTTTGGGATCTCGTTTTTCTTTCTAATGAGAGTCAGTTGCACATTCTTTATTTACAACACGCCCTCTTCTTCAAAACAAAATGAGAAAACGCGAGGTTCTGCAAACAAGACCCGTGTTGGACTGCGCTGCACTAAAAGCTGTTTAGTTCACATCTCTTCCCTGAACATCAGTGGATTCATAAAGACCTAAATCTCATCTTCAATATCCGACTCTTCTCCAAACACATCTGCATCATATTTTGCAGAAGTTACATTACATCTGCAGTCGATGCCCTCGCATAAATCTGTGCAGTTTACATTGTGCTGTGTCCAAGAGCAACGACCCTTTCCTTGCTGTGCTGGGGTGAAGATGTGCGAATGCAAGGAGACACATGATTGGTTGCAGAAAGCAGCACAATAGGTGGGTTGCATCTGATGTCACATCCATCTCATTAGATATGCGAGACAGGAAGTGGTGGTCAGCTGAGCTCACTGTTCACAAAGCGTTACTATCGCTGCGGCGCTTTGCTCGTCGTTAAAATGCCCTACGCTTGCGTTGTTTTGGGCTCGAATCAAACACACCGTGAAACTGATAAAAGTTTCTTCCGGGTTCCCCGTGAAGTGATAAAGGGTGAAAGAGTAAAGGATTTTACCAAAAGACGATGAGAAAGGAGGCTCTTGAATCTTTCTCTGTGATGGAAGGGGCGGAGTCGAAGAACGCTCGAGTTTGCAGTGATCACTTCGGGAAAGGTTTGTAAATTCCTCTGATTTATTTCGTTTGGATTTACAAATCACTTTTCTCGCCATTTTCTGTTATTTTGTGATGTTTTGAAGTTCAGATGATGCTTAAGTCCTCAGATGTGGTTTTGTTTACTGCTTGATCGTGTTCACGTTAATGGCATTTAGCAGACGCTCTTATCCAGAGCGATGTACAACATACCCAGAGTCGACTGGGGAGCAGTTGGGGGTTAGATGGCCCTTCATCAGGAAGGGCACTTCAGTCATTCCTGCTGGTCCAGGGAATCGAACCAGTGACCTTTTGGTCCCAAAGCTGCTTCTTTAACCATTAGACCATGGCTTCACCATATTGTAAACTAACATGTATATAATACACGTAATACGCGTACAAAAAGCCCAAAAATGCCGACTTACCTGGGCAAAAACGATACAGGATTTATCTTGTAGTGTCCTGATCCCCAGATCAAGATTTAACCCAGCCACATGTCAAAAGTTATATGCATCCATGCTCTTCCAGGTTTTTATCTGTTTGTCCGTGTAGAACGATGTCTGCAGCACCAGGTAATTTGAGATGTCGGGGAGCTCAATGGCTGGATAATTTTCGAACTCGTAGGAAAAAATCCTCCTTTGTTAATGTGTAAGGATCTATCCCATCGCAAAGAGCAATTTTCTGAAGGTATCTTGACCGTGCATTGGCCTCGAAACTGCGGAAACAGTCGGAGACGGTTTCACTAGCTCTTTACAAAACAGCAGTCAAATTGGTTCTGGTGGGCTCCTGCATAAACTCCACAGATGGGATGTAACATTCCATGCAGGCGCAAGTTGACTGAGCGGGATATTCATTTTTGAACAGGGATTTTTGGATGACGTTACTGGAATCTGGAATCAGTTTGCCTGACCATCACTTCATTCACTGGAAGTAAACTCGCAAGCAAAAGTCATGTGACTGAATATAACCTATAACACCAATGGAAACAAGGAAACAAATCTTTACCAAGGGGACACAGAAACTCACCTGAAAACACAGAGAGTGAGCACTAAATGCCCAACTAGATAATTATCTCTCTTTTTATTTTCTCTTTTCCAAATATCCAGAACACGTGGCGTTTCTGCAGCTCTCCAGCTCTATTGTGGTTCAGTTTTTACTTTTGGTTCACACTCGATTCACATCCTGTAGCTGGGTTGATTCCTAGTCAATTTGCTTTCTCATTCCAAACCAAACCAAGACCACTTCGCTCACACACTCTGAGGTCCACAGCTGAGGGCGATTGCTGTGTTTTCCACAATGAGGAGGAAAACACACCAGAGTTTCCATAAAAGTACCCACAAACTCACCGTGCCCCACCAGAGTGCATCAGCGTACGTCGAAAAATCCTTATTCGAGTCCTTCTCTACAAGGTAGACAAGGAAGGAGGTGAAGATGAGCACCAGAAAGCCGATGTACCAGGCAGTCACAAGCTCCTAGAAAACAACAGAAGAGACTTTAAGACTCAAATACTTCTTCCTGTTTGGGACAAACTCTCTAATATTTACACTCCAGTACCTAGAGGTTAAGCTGCTGTCACATCGGGCTTACGCATAGGTTCCGCACAAATTAACGGACAATAACGTAGTGAACGAGGTGATCGTAGTTGGAACGTAAGCAAAATGTCGCAAACGAGCCAACTTTTGAGCATGTTCAAAAG
>JAODTV010000026.1:1227285-1240667 GCA_025399955.1 Galeichthys feliceps
CAAAACTTTTAGAAATGCATCTCTCTCTCTCTCTCTCTCTCTCTCTCTCTCTCTCCCCCTCTCTCTCTCTCTCTCTCTCACACACACACACACACACACACTCAGTTTTCATCCTATGATGTCATGACATTTCTGTGTTAAAAGTTTTAAAGTACGCAAAAAAAACCCCAAAAAAAAGTTAATAATGAAACTTCGGAACATTTAAAATGCAAAAAAACAAAAAAAACAAAAAACCCGACATATGCATTTCGTGCAATTTTCACACATGCAACATAATGCACCATGCACGCGGCGCGGATTTTCTTTTCATTCTCTCCCTCTCTCTCTTCTCTTCTTTCCTTCCTTCCTTCTTTCTTTCTGTCTGTCTGTCTGTCTTCCTTCCTCGTGCTGTGGCAACCCAGCCTTTAAACGCGTGACTAATTGACTAATTGAAGGATGACAGCGGGTTCAAATGAGACGCGGGTTTCTGGGTCCAATCTCAAACATTGTGTGTGTGTGTGTGTGTGTGTGTGTGTGTATGTGTGTGTGTGTGTGTGTGTGTGTTTTGCTTTCATGAGGCAGAGCTTTGATTTGAGCCTCACACAGAAGCTCGGGATCCTTTACACATAAGAGTTTGTGAAAGAAAGAAAGAAAGAAAGAAAGAAAGAAAGAAAGAAAGAATTCAAAAGGAGAAGAGGAAGCAGTAGCTGGACACTTCCAGCCCATCGCAGTGCTGCTGTTCATCTCATTTGGATTTTTCTGAGCTGCGGGTTAAAAAAAAAAAATGTGTGAAGTCAAAGTTTACACCCAATCAGTGTGAGACACTCACTAATAATAATAATAATAATAATAATAATAATAATAATAATAATAATACCGAGTCAGTAAAATAAATCTCTCTCTCTTCCATTTCAATTCAGCTTTCGACACTAAAATCAGAAGTGACATGAAATGCATGCGATTAGATTAGATTTACTTCTACCTGTTTGTTTGTTTGTTTGTTTGTTTGTTTATTCGTTCATTCCGGCTGTTTGTTTGTCGGTTTATTGTCGCGCACGGAGCTGCTACATTATTTCACACACCATCATGCATGTGCAGATTTATTCTCCACACACACGGACACACACACACACACACACACACACACACACATCAACACAACTGGAAACATCTCAGAGAAATGAAACGAAATAAAATACAAAGACATAAATAATTAATTAATTATTTAATCATTTGTAATTCATTAATAAAGAGAGAGAGAGAGAGACAGAAAGAGAGAGAGAGCGAGAGTGTTAAAGCCATGAAATAATGACAGGCCGTACATAAATAAATAAACAAACAAACAAACAAACAAACACACATCTGGCTCGACATAGACAGCTGTTAAAAAGACCTCACTGCTGCATCATCACGACTTTTATAATCATGTGGTTCTCAGTGATCGTATTGAACACTGTTTCACACTAGTGACCCGACTGCACAACAAACACACAAGTAAACAAAAGCAAAACAAACTTTGCGCGACTTTTGCTTGTTTGTTTGTTGATTTGCTTACTTTGTTTTTATTCTGCTGCTATTGGCAGGCATTAAATCACACGTTGAGCGCGAGAGGTAACGTGTGCATGGACACACACACGTGTGTGTGTGTGTGTGTGTGTGTGTGCGCGGCGTGCAACTACTCTTCGAAAGTGTAAGAAACTTTTCTCTCTCTCTCTGTGTGTGTGTGTGTGTGTGTGTGTGGGTTTGGCCATATGACGCGCGAGGGTTTGGTTACAATAAAGAGGCGGTGTGGGTTTTGGGGACCGCAGTACAGAGAGAGAGAGGAGGAAAGACACGCGGGGAGAGAAAGTTTAATCCTGCACTAACAGCTGTGTGGAGCGGCTGCGGTGTGTGTGTGTGTGTGTGTGTGTGTGTGGGTTATGTGTGTGTGTGAGAACTGGCTGAAGACTGCATGCAACTTTTTTTTGCGTGGGAAGAATTAAACTTTTCCTCCGAGTCCCACCGGAGCGTCCCGTCCTGCGCGTCGCGAGCTGGTAACTATCCACACTTTCATCTATCTATCTATCTATCTATCTATCTATCTATCTATCTATGATGATGAAGATTTTCTTCTCTTCTAAACTGAGTTTGCATTCTGAACTCTGTGCAGCAGCAGTGTGTGTGTGTGTGTGTGTGTGTGTGTGTGTGTGTACTTGTTAAAATGAGTTTGCATTGATTGGATAATAATCCCGAGCTGCCCGCGCGCGCGGCTTGGTGTAAACTTTGCACAAACTTTTTTTTTTTTTTTTTTTTTTTCCAAAACAAACTTTTTACAAAGAAAAAAAAAAGTGATCCTGGAGCTCGTGCGCGCGCCATCCATCCATGCTGTAAAGTGGGAAAGTGGAGCTGAATCGTGGCTGGCATTCCTGTACTACAGCTGATTAAATACATACCAATAATTATTATTATTATCATCATCGTAATGCCCGTGCACGTCGGTGAACTTCATGCACAAATAAAACAAAACATGCTTTTTTTTCCCTTTTTGATAAATGCAACACACACACACACACACACACACACACAGCATCCAGTGTGATCAGGCCTGAGGTTTTATAGAGGACATCTTGCTGATCATTTTAATGCACTGAATAACCCATGAACTAGATGTTATCTGATTGTCCTCAGACTGTGAATAAATGATCCATTACTGCATTCCGTTATGTTCCATAGAAAGAAATGCATCGAAGCACGACCCACTTATTCCTTTTCGTTCAGACATTTTTAAAATGGCACTTTATTTTGTATACATTTCTGTATTTCCGCTGTATTTAAGTCTTGAAAACGAATTAAAAACGGACTGAAATGACATTTTGGTGCTTTTCCCCTGTATGCCTCCCACTGAAGCAGCTCCAAGTGCGTTAAAATATTGATTAATAACTCTTATTATACAGATCAACAGTAAAATAAAAGCCAAATGTCATTATTAGATTAAATATTTACTTTCTTGCAAAAGCTCCAGATCACGAGCTCTGGCCAAAGCAAACAATCTGCACCTGGATATTAAATACACATTATCAGGAGAACAATTAATCACGGGATAAAAGTCATTCCCCAGAGCAAAGGATGCCGCTTATCTTCCCCATCAAACAAAACAGCATTTCCTGAACAATTTACTACACAAATGTTAAATCTTTTTTTTTTTTTCCTGTCATCAGATAAAACACATAAACCAAACACTCTGAAAACAACCTAAAATACAGATTTTTAAATCTCTTTACAGAAGAAGAATCTACAGGCTAAGAAGAAACTAATAATAATAATAATAATAATAATAAGCCAATTACTAGCTCGTGTTAAGAGTTAGCGCACGATTATTTGAAATTTACGCTCCAAAAAAACATCACAGTCTCTTTTTCATTTTTCACTCATCCATCAAATTAAATATAGCATCTTTAATCCTTCACAAAACGAAAAAAATGACAATTTTTGGTTTTGTGTGTCTTTTTTTTAGTCAGGTGGCTAAACTGAGGAGAAAAAAAACGGTTCCTTCGTCAGCCTTCCTCACACACACACAGAGCCCTCGCGCGAGAGCAAGTGGCTTGGCGCGCGCATCACCTTTCGCGCCCTTCAGCAACAAGGAAAGAATTCCTCACACTAGTGTACTAGCGCTGATAAAATAGTGCGCGAACAAACAGTACAAACACGCGGTAACGGGAGCCTACTACACCACTACAGTACTCAGTAGTGTGTAGAAATAGAACGCAGAAACAGTGCGTGTTGTTACAGGAGGGCGCGAGGGGTGATCCACGCGAGAACATTCCGAGCGGTGAAAAATCACCTCAGTTAGCCACCTTGCTAACTGATAAAAATAATAATGATAAGAAGAAGGAAGAAAAGGCAAACAAAACGGATATTTTAGCGATTTGTGGAGATGTTTTTTCTGAAAGACAAACGCATTTTTTTCTGTCCGAAAGACAGAAACTTTCATTATCGTGTTCGATCATTTTAAAAAGATGACACTTTGACTCATTCTGAATAAAAATAAAAATAAATTAAATAAATAAATAAATAAATACATAAATAAAGTTTTGAGATGAGTGGAGTCCTTGACATTGACATGGCCACAGCACTAATTAGGAAGTTATCAAGACATTTTACACATTTGGAGCAGGGGATTAGTGTCTAATTTGTCTGAATACACATCCGTGTGTGTGTGTGAGAAGTGTTTGAGCCCTGATGGATCGCGTTCACACTCTTTTTCTCCTCAACACTCAGCTGGGAAAGACAGCAATCTGTTTTTAATGGTGTGTGTGTGTGTGTGTGTGTGGGGGGGGGTGTATATTTATTTACAGGCTACAGAAATAGTGAACATTTTCTATAGACTTAAAGGGTCACTCAGGGGCAGGTGGGCTGTATCCCAAATCTATACAACACACTGCAGGCCTACATTAGTGTAATCTACAGGGGTTCGAAGCTAAAAACTTTTACTAGTGCACTATTATCGTAGTGTGGTGTCCTAAAACTCCAGAGTAGTTCACTCTATCAAGTGCACCAGATGTTGATTTTGGTCTTTGATTCAGCTCTGTATTATGTAGTGCACTACATGTCTGTTTAATATAGAGATCCCTAGTGCGTGTACAAACGTACGGCCTGGGCTGAGTGACTGCTTTCGGCACTATGTAGTGCACTACATGTCCGTTGGGTAGACATACAGTACAGCATGACACACCCTATCTTTGAATGCTCTTCCTCTCATTACTCTCGATGTCGCGTACATAGTGCACTACATGCCAATTTCCTCTGACCCCCTGATTCCTATTCATCGCCTTGCCCTCAGATTAGGGTTTAGGGCGTGACACTGATTCCTCCTGCCATTGTGAATAAAAAAAAACAAAACGAATGAGCTAATTAGCACGTAAAATTCATAGAACTAGGCACCCTTAAAAAGTGTCGCAGCTTATCGGTAATCCATCACAGTGAGACTGAATCAGGGTTATCTCTCACCTCACGGTGCTCGGTTCAAGGGCTTAGGGGCACTCGGGTGTAGCCTCTGCTCACTTCAAAGGGTTAAAGGTCTAGTGCTGATCTCCTCTAATGACCCGGCGAGTAAAAGTCAATTACTTCTGCACTGTGATCAGAGCTGCCCAAATCCCCAGGGGAGATCTGCGCCGTAGGGAGCCTAATTAGGGCTGTTTCACTCTTTATTTTCTTCTAGAATGCTTTGTCGAGTCACATCTTTTCGTCAAAATCGGACAAAGATACGTATATGTAATAATAATAATTATTATTATTATTATAAAAATAATAACAGTACCAGGAAACATATGTCATGTATCACGGTATTCAGGAGTGAACATCTTACTCTATGTAAGGGGACTACAAGGACACTGAATGTCTTTTACATGCTGTGAAGTGCACTTGTTGTCTTTAAGGGACAGCACGGTTATATATTCAGTTCGACGCCCTTTGTAGTGCACTTCGTGTCCAGTAGGGAGCTTCTTGGTATTCAGTTTGGGACCTTATGATATAAAACTACCTTTTCAATAATAATACTAATAATAATAATACTACTACTAATAATAATAATGCAGTATATTTCTTGCTTTAAGATTGCTCATTATATTGTATGCAATTTGTGTGTGGGTGTGTGTATGCATGCACCACATATTACAGCGTATGTAATAATTTTAATAATATATTATTTTTGTGCATTACACCCTCTTGTACGTTCCCTCAGATTCGTGTTCAGGACAGGAACTGATTCCTCCTGGCGTCATAAATAAAAAAGAATCTCATGACAAAACTATGTATATTAAAATAATACTACATTTCAGCTCTCTCTACATTTTTGTTCACACAATGCCCTGAAGAATTCTTCGCAGAATCTCCATATCAATTCTAAAAGACGTGGAAGCTGATAAAGACGAAGCTGGGACGTGACCCGACATGATCCCGGTCCTTGGTTCTCATGTGTCGAGGACGCTGAACGTGTGCGTCAGGATAAGAGAACGCTGCGTCGATCATGTACGAGTCAGACGTGGATAAAAATGACAAAACAAATCTTCGGACTTGAAGATTACGCAAGGTGTCAGGATGTTTAGTTTTGCTGAGGTTTTTGCTCACGGAGCAGCAGAACCATGCAATGAAAAAGGGCAGATTTTTTAAATCAACATTTACAAAACAAATTATTCAGCGGCGGCCTGGAGAAAAGTCAAACGACTAATGAGTTTGGAGTTTGCATCCAGTCATCACTGATCGTGCTCAGAAATGTTTACTATGACATGATTTCATGTGAAGTTGATTTTACATCATCATCATCATCATCACTGATTTCAGACAAACTGCAGAGGAGGATGACGGTTACTTTACACATGAATCACTTCTTTTTGTAACGTTTTGCAAATTTGATGCAATATGATTGTTAGTGAAAATATTAGTTTTTTTTTTTTTTTTTTTTTTTAAATATATCACTCTTCTTTATAGTTGGAATAAAACCTGGGAGTGTGTAAAGTAATTACATTCACATGGAGTTGAATTTCAGCCCATAAGCCAGAAATGAGGAAACAAGTCAACGATCCTCGAGATACAGTAAACAAGCCCGAGTCGGAATGTGTGTGTGTGTGACAGTGTGTGTGTGAGTGTGTGTCAATCATGTGGTTGAAACAAAGAGGTGTTATTGTGCTTTGTGTCGGTGTGTATAGGGCCAGATTAAACACTCGGTGCAGGTATGTCACTCCGCTCAGGCATCTTTCTCTGTCTGTCAGCTCAGATGCCCAGGGCACATTTTCTACAGAACGCCTTCGCCAAAACACACACACACACACACACACACACACACGCTTTTCCAGTATCACATTGTCAGACTTATTTTTTTTAGACAAGTTTATGTTTTGATGCGCGTTCTTTCAGGCCAGGCGTCTTCAACATCTTTGACATTAATAAGTTAAATGGCTCGAGAAATCTGAAAAGAAGCATGTCTAAAACCAGGAAATCAATTAGTTACCTAGCTAAAGACAACAAATAAAATGTGTAAAGCTAAACAGCGAGTGAGGAGCAGGAACTGATGAAACATCGAGGTATCCGATTCTGTCTGTCGATTTACTGTTTTGTGTCAAAACGTGCGGTTTGGTGTCGTAGGCACCATTCTGGCACGCTATTTCATGTCCCTATAAACCTATCAAGTCCTGATTATCGTTAAGGTTTCAACCAAACTGCTATTCTGATATTCGACTATTCAGTATGTTAGGATGCGTGCTTGTAATTGAAATCATTGTCATTTGACTGATGATTTATTGACATGCTATGCTAGCTTTGCACATTCCCATTGCGATCCATGAGAAATACCACATGCTTTGGCATTGCTACTATTTTTGAGACACCATTTTAAGTAAATTAGTATGTGGTTTGAGACCACGTACTTGTATGATGTTGGTCTGATTGGCAGTCACTGTGTTTTGACATGCTAGTTAGCACAAACTGATGCCAATTTTGCACATTTCCATGGTGACCCATGAGAAACACAAGTCAATTTGGCACAGTTAGTATTTTGCTATGTGATTTGGGACGTATCCTGCGTACTTTCCCAACGATGCTTGCCTGATTGATCTGTAGTTTGTGTATTTTACTACTGGTATGTGAATTTTGCACATTAGCATAATGATATGCTTATTTTGACGCACGAATCAGTGCATAAATGTGTGATTTTGCAACGTGGCCTTTTCATAAAAACTATTGCGGATCCACAAAATGAGGAACTAATTATTTATCTGGGCTAATTATTTTTCAGGCCACAGCGACTGCTGATTGACATAGAATCCAACTCAGAGTCATGGGTAGTAAAACACTTCCTGCTCCTGTACCTCTTCATCCATCCCTCCAACTGGCCAATTACTCCCTCCTCCAAACATCCAACGGCTTCCATCTTCCCGCCGATCAAATGCCGGGCATCTACAGCTTCAGCGCACTTCACGCCGTCCATTTGCACCACTGGACGCTGGGATATCCTCCATTTTTGCCCCGCTGTACCTTCTCTCGTTTCCCTCTTCCCTCCATCCCGCTCCTCCCTCAGCTCATGCATCCAGCCAAACAGGAAGCGAAGAGCAAGCCGCGCTTTGACTTCGCCAACTTGGCTGCCGCCGCCACTCAGGAAGAGCCGCTGAAGGCCGAGGACCTGAGCATGTCCGTTGGAGGTGGAGGGCACACGAACACGCCTTCCCTAGGCTGCCTACTCGACGTGGCCAAGCTGGCTTCGCCCGAGAGGAAGCCGAGCCGAGGGCGGCTGCCTTCCAAAACCAAGAAGGAGTTCGTGTGCAAGTTCTGCGGCCGCCATTTTACCAAGTCGTACAATCTGCTGATCCACGAGCGCACTCACACGGACGAGAGGCCGTACACATGTGATATCTGCCACAAGGCCTTCAGGAGGCAAGATCATCTCCGAGACCATCGGTAAGAGACGCTTTTACCTCAAAAACATGGAACGATAACAGTAAATTCACAGCATGATCTCTGTCCAACCCAACACCGTGGGTTTTAATCTCAGTTTTCAGATACTTACTCTGATTTTCATGGAACGTAATGCACCTGGAGACTCCACCTTTTACACTCTAAAGACTGTTAGCAACAGAACTGTTTTAGATTTCTTCATCATGGTGTACCAGTAATATATACTGATCTATCATCACACAGGTAATAGATTAATATTTATTATTACACCCATCAACCTTGTCATGGGCATAAACTCCAGGCCAAATCACACCACTGATCTGATGGTGTTTAAGGAGCATTTAATGTGTAACAAGAACCTGATCGGTGGAGATTTTGCATCATATACTGAAAACAAGTGTTTAATGTGTATTTGGTTCTAAAATTTTAGACTAACAAGTCTCTCTCTCTCTCTCTCTCTCTCTCTCTCTCTGCAGGTATATCCACTCCAAAGAGAAGCCGTTCAAATGCCAGGAGTGTGGAAAAGGTTTCTGTCAATCCAGGACTCTCGCCGTCCACAAAACATTACACATGCAAGTCAAAGAGCTCAAACCCGCTAAGATAAAGTGAGGTCATGCTGCGTTAGCCAATGGGGACACTGGAAAGCCAAAGACCCGAGGACAGCAGCCAATAGCAATAACAATGTGACCAAAGAGTGAAAGGTGCAAGACACAAACTAATATGATATCAAAATATGGACTTGTGGGGCCAAGAGCTCTTGTTGAATCTGCAAACACACGGTGGTTCTGAATAAAAATCGGATTTTAAAAAGTGAGGTCAAGCTGAAACAGCCTGTGGGATCGCAGGAAATCCAGAACCACAAGGACTTCACCCAAAAGCAAGAGCCAAAACCAAAATATGACCAAAGAATGAAAGGTGCAAGACTCAAATGGATACCAAAAATATAGATGTATTTGCGGATTGCTGTGGATTTAAAGTGAAATCCAAACGCCTCAAAGACGTCAAGTGATCAACTGATAAGGTGGCTAGAAAGCCAAAGACCTACAGGACATCAGCCAATAGTGAGAACCAAGTGCAAAAAGAAACCCACTTAAAAAGCAAAAGGTGCTAAACTCCAGCTTACACGAAACCAAATTATGGATTTATGAATCCGAGAGTTTGATGACTCTCCAAACACACAGCATTTTGGATAAAAACACAGAGGTTGAGCAGAATCAACCAGGGCATGGGGATCCCAGCAGTGCAAACCAAAGAGACTCATTTAAGATGAACAAAGAGTGAAAGCTTACAGAGCAAGAGATGAATCGATATGATACCCAAATATGGATTAATGGATTGTTGAAGTTGCAAAACAATGCGTAATTGGACACATTTGGATCTAAGTAGCGTCGGACTCAGACTTTTAGAAGCATAATCATCTTGGATTTACGGATTTGGAGAACTTTGGGATTTTGGTCGCGCCAGGAATGGATCAAATCCAGAGGCCAGACTCGAGTGTACAAAAATGTGATATCAGACTTTTCTCTGTCCACGCTGACAGATCCATCAGTTTATTGTTTATCGATTGAGTTTGGTTGATGAAGACCAATTTCCAGAAGCCCACTGAGGCTCTGTGACGTCCACGACAATCATAAACATGAAAAAGAAAAAAAAAAAAAACAAACCAAAGCCATTAACTCTATTAGCCAAAGCCACATTCCAATTTTTGTAATTTTTTTGTACAGATTTACTTTTTGTATAACTGTTATTTGGCACTTTAATCGGTTTATGGATTATTTACATATATCACTGGATTCCTTAATCTTATTTTAAAAAAATAAATAGTCATTTTCTTAACAAAACATATTTGTGGAATTTAATGTCTGTGTTTTTTCCCCTCTTAAATCACACTTATTACCCAATCACCCGTCAATCTCAGTAAAGGAGGCGTGGCCTACAACAAAATTTAAACCATTTGAGTTAGCTGCGACTTTCAATGTTTCACACATCAGATCATCGATCACGTTACACTGCACCTCATGTCTCAGAAGACGATACACACCTCTTAAAAAGCAGTGTTTCAACATGTTCAGCAATTTTATTTTAACTTTAAAATGATGGCGTTTCGTCAGAATAGAAAAACCTACTGTACATAACTGTCCATTAGCACATCGTTCGAACAGATATCCAAGCAGAACAAACCACACCATACTTGATAATGAGGTATGATGACTGATTTATCAAAGTATATTATTTGCATATATGTGTCTCATGCTTTAGCTTTTGTCACCTCTCTGTTCATGGGATGTTTGTGCTCCGTACAAAAGTGATGATAAATATTTAATATTTATAACAAAAGTCAACACGACGCACACAATAAAACACAGATCTGATTTAAGCCTTCGATATACACCATCAACGCAAAGGCATGGAGCGCAGTTTATTGCACATATGCAGTATTATTATTCATACGCAGTATTTGTCTAAACTTGCAAACAATGGAAGGTGGGTCTGTTTAGCCAGTTCTGAGTTTGGCAGCATTGCCAACTGCATGAGTTCACAACAGGGTGTAATGCTATAAACACAACGTGATAACACGCTGCACAGTGAAATGAGTATAAACACAATAAACTCAGCATCGGCATATTGTAAACTGGAGCAGAAATACAGAGCAGGAGGTTGTAGCTGGAGCGCAACGGGTGGACGTGTGATCTATTTCGAGTTACTGTTTTACAAAATAACACACAAGCTTTCCTTTTTTTCATAAATATCTGCTAAAATTGTCATATGCATGCGGCTAATGACATGCTTTCACAAGGTAGAAAATCCGCCTTCAAACTTTGGTGGGTGTGGCCTGAGAGTGGAGTGATATAAAACTGGACAAATCATAAATTTATTAGCCAGCCTACCAAGCAAGTCAACACGCCAATGTGAGCCTGGTCCTGTGTTTTGGTTGCCCAGGAGTGCGATTAACAAATAACAACTTGCGATGAAGCATTTTGTGTTTTGCAGCCGCGACAAAATATTTTTCGCAAACATTTCAGCTAAGAGACATGGTGACCTTCGTAGCACTTAAAAACGCATTTCACAATTGCTTGATATTGTGATATTTACTCAGATAGGTTTGTTTCTACATCCCTACATTTTCCTTATTCTGGAAATATCACGTAACATCAATTGAAGCTAATTTGTTTGTCTGGTAAAAAATGAAAAATGTGTGAGTCGTGCAGCAGGTGGTGGGATTCGAACGGAAAAAAAACCCCCCAAAAAAACCAGCACGATATTTTGCAACAGTGAGAATTTGCTGAAACAACTTTTACGTTGAAACAAACATGAAAAAATGGAAAAAGTTGAGTATTTTGTTCTGAAGTAAAAAAAAAAACCCCATAAACACTGAATATTTTTTTCCACCTGGTAACTATAAACGAATGAATGAACGAATGAAAGAAAAAGTAACAGCCTGGATATACGCAGCATGTTTGTCCCATGTGCCTGTTCTCGTTCCAAGATGGCCGCATCGGTTCCAGTATTCCGAAAGGTTTTGGAAATCAACCCAAAATAGACATTATGAATTTTCTCTGAGTTTTGCCAGTATTTTAAAATTCCAGATGTATTACGTAATCTTAAGTATTTGGGATATTTTCCAGTTTGGTTTTCCCAATGACTCCGAGTCAATCAGCGTTCTCAAGGAACTAGCGGAGTTAGACGGACAGAGACGTAGTTCTGTTTTTATTGCTGAACTCTGATGCTCGTGCGGTGTGTCAGGATCGAGAAAAGGACTCAGTAGAGTGTTTAAATGTGTCTTGCTTTTGAATGTGGCTCCCAGCAACCTTTCAAAATTACAACACAGAAAATCCGTCTTCATAGTTCGAGCGATATTCGTAAAATTAAGGCGGAGATTACGACCCCATTGGGAATCAAGCCCTAGTTTGGAAACCCCTGAGCTACACGATGTTTAGTTCACATTTATAGGTGACAGGAAGTCCCACTGTGTCCTGACATCTTCATTCGTGCCTCCCTCGGCAGCCTCCTCCAGACATTAATACAAGGGAAGTGCCGTGTGTGTGTGTGTGTGTGTGTGGGGGGGGTGTCTTTTCCTACAGGTCAGTTTCTGCTGCAAGTGTCTTCAACTTGTGTATTCAGACACACAAAAGGCCATGGTCGTACACTCATTAACAGTGAAAACAACCCACACACACACACACACACACACACACACACACACACACACAGGCATACAGCTCTGAAGCTAGGTAGTGTGTCTGAATGCTTTCAGGAAGGCAGGATGTGTATTAGACTTGGTTAAAACATCTAGTGTATTTGTAAGTAATCGGATGACTTGAGGGTCAGCGCACACGTGTGTGTGTGTGTGTGTGTGTGTGTGTGTGTGTGTGTGTGTGTGCTAAAGAAATTATAAGGCATACAAAATCACTCATATTTAAAGAAAGTAAATCAACAATAAAAACGATACAATTAACACACACTCGATGTAAGTCATTAAAGTACACTGAGACGACGCTGTTGCTAGGCAACTGAGAAAAACAAAGACGCCAAACTGAGGACGCAGCCTAAAAACTGCGCTAGTGCATGGACCTAAAAGTCTTTAACGTGGATGATGGGAAGACATTCTGTCACAGGAAATGACATGAAAAGATTCAGAATGTCAACATTTACCTCCGATATGTTGGTAAATTATGAAAAAAAATGACACTGAATGGCTAAAATGATACTCAATACTTAACGTTGAGTGCTAACCCAAAGTTTTGTGGGTTTCCACATCCAGAAACATGGCAGAATCTGGGAGAATATTTGTGTTAAATCTGAAAATTTTGTTTGTTTGCTTGGTTATTTATTTTTTGTGACATATAAAGTCAACCTGGTATGTATCGCTATATAGAAATCTGACATGTAGACATTGTGGAAACACACACACACACACACACACACACACACACGTTTGTCTTGCTATCCTTGTGAGGACCTTCCATTGACTTCCATTA
>JAODTV010000026.1:2372174-2384599 GCA_025399955.1 Galeichthys feliceps
TGTGGACTATTTACTGTCTTCATTTTTATTTATATTTAATGAAATTAATTAATTACATTTTGCTTTGATTTTTTTTTTTTTTTTAAATCCGGCTCCTTCAATGGAACTAATTACTCAAATTAATTTACCTTTTTATGAATTACTTTTTATTTAATTTATTATAAGCTGTTTGAAGGATTCGTGGGAAAGATCTCAAGTCTGATGAGTGAAATAGATTTCCATTTACCACCCTGAAGTTGATTATTTTCCGAAAACAGCATGTCACAGAGTGTTTATTCCTCTAACACCACAGCAATTTGATGAAGACGACAATTTTATTTATTTTTTAAAAATCTTATTTTTTTTATCCATTTATATTCCCATGTCATGATAATTCCTGATCTCAGTTCGGTTTTAGCCGCCATAATCAGTCAACAGTGTCTTTTTTTCTCATTTTTACAGTTAATAGGACAAAAATCTGCAGCTTGTCATGTTCCTGAGGTGGGGAACTCCTCTCACTGATGTATTTTTCAGGATCTGGATTTTCACTTGTGCTTCATACGTTCTGTTGTTGTGTTGCCGTGGCTCTGATTATCTGTGTGTGTGTGTTGGAAAGAACGTGTCATTATTGTCCTATCTGACAGTGGGATGGACACACTGATATCTTGGTATTAAACTCGTCGGGGCATGTCGGGGCTGTAATGTATCCGGGTTTCAGTCAAACTAAAACACTCCATCAGAGTTTGAGTTCAAGGAGGATTGCGTGATCTGGACAAAATATCAGGCTGCAGTGATATTTGTCCATGTGATAGTGATATGTCATGTATTTTAATTTATTAACATATTAACAGGGTTGATATTTGTCCATTTTCTGATAACTTGAACTGTATAACCTAAAAACGCTACTCAGAAGTGTTTTTTTTCCATGATGTATTTCCTGCACAGCTTAAAAAAAAAAAAAAAAAAAGATTGCACCTTGAGAATAACATTTTGCTGAGATCATGTTCTCCATGAAGGACAAAAGTGACCGATGTATACAAATGATGAAATCAGTGCAGTTTTCAAAATCAGGACAGGGTTAAATTGTGTCTTGGCAAAACAATGACTGATTTTGTGGAAAGTTTGTTTCTTCAGTCGACTTTCGTGTTTGTCCCCTTTGTGTTGCTGCAGTTCAGTGCTGGATTGCGTCAGTTGATGATATAACAGTGGAGAAAGCTGTGAAGTTCATTTGTCTCATCAGTGTCGCCCTGAGAATGCTCATTTTAAGCTCGAGTAGCTTTGGAGTTTTTTAATTTTTATTTTATTGTTATTGTGATTATATTTTTTTGGCAGTGCGTAAGTAGGGTTTGTCCTGTTTGTGATGCCGTAGCTCAGAGCTGTATTGCTTGCTAACCTGAAGTTGTTCCTCCAGATTTTTCATTCTGGAAAATATCATTCTCTACGCACATCCTTCAGTTATTATTTAGCAATGTATGAAGTGAATGCTTTTTTTTTTTTCTCCCCCTACCAGAGCTTTTCAATTGGAGCACCTTCCCGTAAATACTGGAGTAACACGCCTACCGTAAATACACTAATAAATGTCCATGTTCAGTTTAGCTGTCGGAACAACTGCTGAAAATGGGGTTTACAGAGTAAACCAGACACGACAGTGATCAGACACATTGTAAAGGAAGCTGAAGTGCTGAATTAATGAGCTTGAGGTTGTTGTTGTTTTGTTTTTTCTTCTGTAATCCACGATTCAGAATTGAATTCCAGCAGAGTGAAAAGACAACCGTCTGTCCTCTGGGGAATGATGGGTATTAATTATTTGAAGAATAGAAATCAGCACTCTGCTGGAACAGACGCTCATTAGTCATGCAGCTCTGTTTAATCAGCGTCGGAGCTGGAACGAAGTGTTGTGTTTCGTTCACAGGAATCCTGCAGACGCAGTGACACGATTGTCTTTTGTCGTACTGATTGATTTGCAGGTACATGCGATAGGAGCTGGGTGTTAGGCGAGTGTTAGATGTGGTGCGAGACGTCTTTTGTCTGCGACTCGTGATCCATTCCAAGTTTCCGGTCCGCTTTACATCTTTGTGTTGCTCTCCGCAGGTCAAAGGACTCAGCCGACCCAACGTGTCCGCAAAATGGAGGAAGGTTATAACTCTGCCCTGCATTATACAGTGAGTAATGCAGCTCTCTCTCTGTCTCTCACACACACACACACACACACACACACACTCTACGGGTGGACAGAGTCCAAAGGGGCTTCCTGAGTCTTTCATCCGATACTTTTATCATTGCTTTCATATACAGTTCCCTCCAGAATTATTGGCACCCTTCATGAGAGTCAGCAAAAATTTCAGCACCTTCACAGTTAATATTTTGAATAACAGAAGTCTCTTAATGCATTATCGAACAAGATTACAGAATAATTTTCAGCTCCTTTTTCTTCTGAGGTTTGTGCATATTAATGTCTCTCTTCATTCCAGACCACAGGGTTTAGTTTCTGTGATTTGGAAGCAAGTTTTAGTTCATGGCCTTGGAGAAAGCTCCATGAGAAGCCAAGTATGAAGCTCCTGGCCGAGGCAACCACGATACAGAGAGAGATCCACGACTGTATTTACATGCTTTTATTCCTCAGAGGCGTCAATAATTTTTGCAACATATTTCAGAATATATATTTTTGAGCGAAAATATTATTGTTTAAGTACTATTGTGGAGAATATTCTTTTTTTTTTTTTTTGTTAGAAAGATTTTTTTTTTTGGAGAATTCATGCCATTGGGTAATGTTGGTTAAAAAATCATTTTCTGAAGGGTGCCAATAGTTCTGAAGGGCATTGAATTAATAGTGATTATTCACTAATAATAATAATTATTATTATTATTATTATATAGACATATAAATAATTAATACTCATACTATTGTTCTGTTTATTGCTACTGATTTTTTTTTTTTTTTTAAAGATTTTTTTAATCATCCAGAAATATAGCACAACTGAAATGGAATTGTTATAAACAACACACACACACACACCCTGATATAACGTCCCGTGTCTGTGCAGTGTGTTCAGGAACGGAGATGTGCTCAGTCCTGCCATGCGCTTCATCATTCCTCGGAGCCTGCTGAAAAACCTGGAGCAGATTCTCAGCCTGGTCTCGGAGAAAGCCATGCTCCGCACCGGCGCTGTTCGCAGGTAAACACATGCCTCCATGTGTGTGCCACATGCAGACGCCAGGTACCAGTTGTTTTGGATTTGCTTCAGCTTTCATGTGACCTTTGACCTCTCAGGTTGTGCACACTGGATGGCGTGACGGTGACCTCGGGGGAGGAGCTAGAAAGCGGACAGTGTTACGTAGCCGTCGGTGCCGAGCGCTTTAAGAAACACCCGTACGTGGAGCTGCTGCTGAACAAAGCCCCAGGAGGCAGTGCAGACAGGTGAGGAGGAGGAGGAGGGTGGTGGTGTTTAAAATGGCTGACAGATTTTTGTTTTTTTTCGTTCTTTAGGCATTACGTTGTAGATCGTGGCCTGCACAGGAGGTCAGAGGTAAAGCAGAAACTTCTCAGGATTTCATTTCTCGCTGCACTGAGTGACGTGGAGCTAATCCTGTTTATTTTTATGATGTCTCACAGAACCGGAAGTTTCCTCAAGACAGCAACAGTGACTCCGCCCTCTTTCACTCACCCGAGGTCAGATGGATCCCACATGTCAACAGGATGCGAGCTCAGGCTTTTGCACCCTCTTGGACAGTTTTTTTGAGTTAATTGATCTTATTTCAAAGCCCAATCGTGTGTGCAGTGACTGTTTAGTGTTTAGCCGAACGGTGTGTGTTTCAGAGGGACGGCAGGCGCGTGAAGTCCACAGGAGACGAGGCCGAGCCGGAGGGAGCGAATCTGTCCCAGCCGCCGCAGAGGAGGAAAGAAGGAGGCGGGGAAAGACAGGAGAGCTCCGTATTCCACACCAAACCCGTCCGAGTGCGCAAACACAGACCCACAAACAGAGCTGCGGCCAGAAACACGGGTAAGAGCATGGAGAGAAAGTTCAGGAATGTGTATTAATGATTTTCAGATTTAACTATTTGGATTATGCTCAGAAAATTTCATTTTCAGTTAAAGGGGGTCCCTGGGTGCAAAAGAATGAGGTTTCGTCACCACTCTCTATTCTCGATACGTGATTGATCATCTGATAAATACAACATGTATTTAAAGCAGCCGAAGAGTCGCCTACTTATATAATTTAGACTTTTTTTTATTTAGGGAACAGTTTAATTTTAATATGAAAGCAAAGTGGTGACTGACAGGTGCAGAGGCCATCAGTTTCTTTCACTTGGACTGATGGGAAAAGAGACCACGCCTCCTTCAGCGGAACTCACAAACCCAGAAGCCATGCCTTAAAAGCGCAGAAGAGACATCCAGTCCCAAAGGAAACGAACTCAGGAAAGTTTCTGAAGAAGAAATCTTCGTACTGCTCTAAACAGAGCTGTGTATGTGGTGTGTGTCTCCTGCAGGCCAAGCGAGTGTGTTTAAGGGCGTAGGGAAGAGGAGAGAGGAGGTGCGAGGAGCTGAGGAGGTGGCTGAGGATGAAAGCACGGCTGTGGAGCTTCCTATCGATCAGGTGGGAACTCGCATCTTCACTCGCTCTCCACCCACATCAATCTCTCGTAGCACGTCCAAAAGTCTGATGCCATGATTTGCTTGAATCCCAAATACAGAGGCTTATTTGTATGCGTCATTTACTGAAACAGAACATCACTACATGTAGAGTAAACGAAAAATAAATGGAAAATATGAGTGTAGACGCGAGTGTGTTGTGTTTCTAAGATAAATAAGACGAAAACCTGGTTAAACGCAGTTGGCATCGGACGTGCGTGTGCAACAAACATCCACCTTGGAGTTGAAACAGAATTTCAAGAAACATTTTCAGTATTTTGACATACTGTGGTATAACTTGAGAAAAAATGATAAAACAATAACTTTATTAAGCCTTCAAATAGTGTCAGTAAACCTCTGCCAGTTTAGTACCTGCCTTTCAGTCATACTGGTTTGCACACACAAGGATGTAAAAGGATGTAAAAAGGTAAATGTCTTTGTTAATTAATTTATTTACATCAACACCGCGCTGTATTTTCCATTTTTACAGAGAAACACCCCAGATTGCTGACTTATTAAGGCTAACGAGTGTTGGTTTGCTTTGATATATCAACTGGCACATTTTATCAGATGGGCACCATCGAGTTTTCACACACAAACCTTCAGTAAACTTATTTATTCATGGATTTATTGACTTACTTGCAGAAACTGGCAACTGTCCATGGTGCTGAACCATCTTACATTACATTACATTATAGGCATTTAGCAGACGCTCTTATCCAGAGTGACGTACAACACACCCAGAGCAGCACGGGGAGCAGTTGGGGGTTAGGTGCCTTGCTCAATGGCACTTCAGCCATTCCTGCTGGTGCAGGGAATCAAACCGGTGACCTTTTGGTCTTAAAGTTGCTTCTCTAACCATTAGGCCATGGTTTCCCCAGCTTCCGTCACTTACAAGGCCCAGTTTTAACAGAATTATCATTTGTCTCATTTTGTTATTTATATTGGTGAGGAATGAGCAAGTCTTCCTTGAGAAAATATAGAAATTAAGAACAATTCTCGATTAAAACCAACTCGTGCTTGTCCTCACAACATGAGCTGTAGCCTCGTTCTAGACTTAAAACATAGAAGCAAATAAATGTGACCTGAATTTCTAAAAAAGTTTAATTACGGCAGTTACAAATACAACCAAAAACACATTCATTTATTTATTGATTGATTGCTGTCTAGTTTATAAAAATGAAATTCTCTCAGTCTGGCAGATTATGCATCAGAAACCTCACTGTACAAGTTTATAGATTCTCATAGCAGATCATCTGATTGTCTTATTTTCCAGAGAGTCGCTGAAGTCGTTCAGGACGAGGAACTTGAGCAGAGCCAACCAGAAACGACAAATCACATGCATCAGGTGTGTGTGTGTGTGTGAGAGAGAGAGAGAGAGAGAGAGAGAGAGAGAGAGAGAGAGATGTGACATTCATTATAGAGCTCAATCTTCTGTTCTAATTAGCCTTGCTGATGACTCGTCCTCTCGCTCACTCAGACAGGAGCACCTGATGAGCGCATGACCTCTTCCGCGCACTCCAGTCCGTCTCCTAGCGACAGAGAGCAAACTGTGAAGGAGTCCGGACCGTCTGATGGAGAGACCTCGTTACTGAGACAGAGCTCTCCTCTGAACGGGGAGGTGGAAGCGCACGATGAGGACGTCCTCCGTGAAGACCTGGAACAGGAAAGAGGACAAGATGATAAAGTGGGTGGAGACAAATGCAGTAATTACAGAAGGGCTGAAATTTAAATCCGTGTGTTGTCTGGAATGATTCGAGGAGGTCAAGGAGGAAAATGGAGATGGTGAAATATATAAAAGCATTTCCATGAACAGAAACTAAAACCAACTCAAACAGATATCAAGACTGATCTTGAAACTGAAATAAATTTAAAAAAGATGTCAGTTATTTTCCTTAAAAGTCGGCTGAATTTGAGCTAATTTTATAACAATGTTTTAAGCCACGCCCACTTCATTTCAAGACACAGAGGCTCGTCAGGAATGAAGTCAATGACAGCAAAGGATTAAAGTTGAATTATTTATTTCTCGAGGCAGATTACGAGGCTGTGACATGCCAACTTTCCAAAAAGCTCGAAGCAGCAGAGCATGTTGGCATCATGGTCAGAGAGGACAGCGTTACGGTGTGAGACCCACTGAACCAGCAATCTGAACATCAACAACAAAGAAAAAAAATCAGTAACGTTCAGTTTAAAGTCACTAAAACCAAAACTAATGTGAAACATGATGACTGAAATAAAATGTCAAAATAAAAACATGATACCTGAAGCACTCATGGAATGCAAACTGGAAGCTATTTAAAAAAAATTAAAGATGCAGTGTGTAATTTTTTATTTATTTATTTTTTTTTGCATTTGGAAGGAAAACCTCGACATGGGTTGACACGCCCACTCCCAAAGAAGTGTTCCACCCTCACTTCTGAAACCGCTACTGTTTTAATGAGTTTCCTTTTAAGGAGAAAAAAGAGGAGTGGATCAGATTGGTTACACCTGGAGTGGGGCGGAGTTCATTTACAGCCCCCCAAAAACAACAACAAAAAAAAAAAAAAAACAGAAGTCCAAAATACAGAAATTAAAGGAATCAATTGTATAATAATATTACGACTCACAGGTTTGTGGGTTGGTATTTTTTTTTTTTGGTTTTTTTTTACAGTTTAAGGAACACTGACAAATTGCAGACTGCACCTTTAAAACAATGTCAACTATTTCGCTGACCACAAGGGTTCAGTTCATACTTTTTTTTTTTTTTTGCTTTAGCAGACATGTTAAAGTATAAACATGTTTGGATTGTACTCATTAACTTTTTCGAAGACCAACAGGAATTTAGTCACCTGTCCTGACCAGGTCTGTGTGTGTGTGTGTGTGTGTGTGTGTGTGTGTGTGTGTGTGCGCATTTCCTTTCAGGATGGACGTCCTCAGGAAGCTGACGAGTTGAAGACACAGGACCACGCCCGTCCTCTTTCCTCATCCTCACAACAGCGAGAGTGACGCAGAAAGAAAGTACACATCATACCATACAACCATAAATATTTCCCCCCGTAGTGTATAAAGTCGAGCCCGAACCTTAATCGTCTCTTGAGCAACGTTCTCCAGACTGTTCCTCATACGGAACAGGTTCGTAATCCAATCTCCAGACTGTTCCCTTCCAGCGACGTCATGTAGACTTTCCTGTTCGTGAAGTTTATTCGCCTGTGAATGTCTTTGACCCGTGATGTGAGAACAGACCCGAATGCCACGCTGTGAGCCGATACGGTGCGCCATGAGGTCAGGGTCTCTGACACAGGAGGCAAACGACTATCACGCCTCCTTTAACTATTCACGCTTGGTTACAAAATAGGAGGTAAAAATGCTGATCTGTGGATTTGATCAGAAGAACGTGGGCTCCAAAATTATTGCCACCCTCTCAGAGAATGCACAAAAGTCATTGTTGCAAAATTATTTACCTTTTCTTGTCCACAACCGTTCATAAAAAGTTTCTCTCTCAAACCTGGCCAAATTACTAAGGGGGTTATCCAATTAGAATGCTCAACTCCAAAATTATTGGCACCCTTTAAGAGAATGCACAAAAATAACTGTCGGTGAAATTACGTTTTCTTAACAAAACAGGAACGAGCTTTTTAAAATTAAAAGTATTTTCTCTCAAAAATGGGGCAAAATTCGTGACACCTTTTGTATAAAAATAATTTTTTTCAAGGAAGGCTCTTGGGTGCCAAGTTAATTTTATTTGTCCATGTGTAAAATAAAAATGTTGAAAAGAAAAGGATGGTTGTTGATTAGAATAGTTAACTCCAAAATTATTGCCACCCTTTAAAAGAGAGGGCTTTTATTCCCTCAAGATTACTAACACCTCAAAGTTATTTTTAAATAAATCCAACATTTTTTAAATGCTGAACTGGCTCTAGAAATGTGTTGCTTTTGACCAAATATGAAGTTTGCACGTAAAAGCTCTAAAAAACAGCCATTTTATGACCACGATTTCAACACTGATGATTGTTCATCTGCAAAACCATGGATATAAAAAACATGTTCATTATTCGTTAAATATGGACATGTTAATGGATATAAACACTATTAAACACAAACATGGCCATAAAAGATGCTGACTTGAACTTACTAAAATTCATCATACCAAGTTGGACGCTCTTCGTTCACCCTAATCGCAAACTGCACTGACTTTCAGCCTGACGCTCACTGTATTATTGCGCTGTTTGTGTTAGATTCATGATGAATCAGTAGAAATGTTCAGGTGACAGAGATCCTGTTGATGTGGAGTCTGGAGGAGTGTGAGTTAGAGCTTTTCGTCCTTGTGAAAATTCTTCTGAATCTGCTTCATACTGAACCTGGAATAGAATCACTGTGCAAGTTTACAGCGTGAAACAGAAACACTCACATGAGCTGAGTTTAACCCTTTACATTCCACAGCGTCTTCGTCCCTAACTGCAGTGAGAGTATTTTAAAGCTACGTCGCTGAGTGAGTGAGTGAGTGAGTGAGTGAGTGAGTGAGTGAGTGAGTGAGTGAGTGAGTGAGTATGTATGTATGTATGTATGTATGTATGTATGTGTGTGTGTGTGTGCGTCAAGACACACTAACAGCTCCTGGGAGGAGTTTAAGGGGTTAGCATGAACTTGTGCTTGTGTGGACGGATTTTCATGGGATTCCCAAACTAATTTAGAAAAATTGGGATTGTATTTTCTTGGACTTGGAGATAAATGTGAAAATTTGATGTTGTAGTATTTCATGTGTACTAATATTCAGGTCATATAGTATTAACAATAAACCAGCAAAAACTCAACAGAAATCCAGTTCAGTTTGTTTTAACGTGTGAATAATAGGTCACTCCTAACACGGAAAGTAATTCAGTGAATTGTTCCAATTAATAATAATAAATTTAAATAAACATTACACCTTGATAGTACACTATTGACAGTAATTTATTTGAAAGTTTTACACAAAGAATGGATCAGAGCTGTTGATCAGTGTACCACAGTGAGAGTTTGCAATTGTCAATTCTGATTAGTTTCCAGAGAAAAATGTTTGGCTGGTGAGAGAATGACTGTATCATTCTTTAATTAATCAATCAATCAATCAATCAATCAATCATTGGTATTTGCTGGGGTATAAGAGGAATGAAACATGACATGCTGTTGTTGGAAAGTAATCAACTTCAGCGCAGCGTGGTAACAGTAACTGCACCACCCTGTCGTTTTATTACTTATGTATTACATTCGAGTCGTTTCAGGAACAAGTGTTTCCCCTACCATTATATGAAGGGGGCACTCCCCCCCCCTCCCGAAAGTACCCCCCACACACACATTTTAAGGTCCGAAAACCTCCCCCCCAAAAAAAACCCACGTGTGCGGGCACTAGGACCACACGGAAAGAGCGCCTGCTCAAGCTGCCAGTTTCCTATCTGCTGCGCTCTCCTGTCGTGCGCTCAAAAACGATTTGATTCACACAATAGTGAGCAACGTCAGAACCCTCCAAGCGGCAAAAGATGGAGGACATAGGACTTTTTTTTCCAAAAAGAGTGCGAGTGATGTCTTTAGACACACCCTATATTAAAGTTATCTAACGTTATGTTATGAATATTCATAGTGAGATCATGTTGGAATCTGATCACTTTGTAAACATCTTCAAGTTATCAAGCCATAGAAAAGGACTTATTTTTTACATGTTATTTCAAACGAGCAGTCAGTCCACTACTGTACTTCTTCACTCAACATATAAATCAGAGTAGTGATGGGCAGTGGAGAGGGGAGTGAAAACACATTACAGCAAGAAGAAATAAGCTCCTGGACTTTCTAATGAGAATTATAAATCAATTCGATCTATAAATGGTTCATATGCCATTTACATCTCTGAATCACTACAGTAGAACACTTTCAGTCATGAAAGTATTTTTATTTCGAAATAATTTCTTGTGTCTGGAACTCAGCAGGGACAGGTGCCCCGGGTGACGGGCAGGGAGCGGGGACAGCGTGTAGAAAGGTGAGTGAATTACAAATTACAGAATCAAGCAATAAGGTACGAGAGGCTGTGGTACAGATGGGTGACAAATTAAAACCAAAATAAAGTGTCTTTGTCGTGAGGCCACCATGAGTCTCCAGAATATCTTCAGTGCTCCTTGCCAAGTCTGTGGAACTGTACTGGAGGGATGAACTTTCCTCCAAGACATTCCCTCATTTATAGACGACCTTTATTTAATCAGGTAATTTAACTGAGATCAAGATTTCTTTTGCAAGAGAGACCGGAGTACAGCAGATAGACCTCAGGGAGGGGGATCTGAAAAACTTTAGCCCTTTTGAGGATTTGTGCCCGAATAGAACACTACCAGCTCTCCTGCTGTAACTGCACCCCCTCAGTACAGGACTCACCACGGGATAAAAAAAAAAAAGTGGTAAAAATTGTTCTAATTATTATTCTAAAATAAATGTGAAGGCTTAAATATGACTCCTTTAACTGTTTGTTCAGGTCCAAATGCTCTTTAATAGGAGCCGTGGGGAGGGGCCCTGCAGGTGATTATCCTCATCCAGCAACACCCCCCAAAAAAAATAAACTTCGGGGAAACACTGAATAAGAAATAGTTCTTGTTAACGTCGTCCTCCAGGTCAGCCTTTTATTAATTTTGTTCCATGAGATTTACCAGAAAAGGTGCGTCACTGTGCTCAAAGTGAAAAACATCTTGCCGATTGTATCGTTCTGCTGAAAATCGGGTCACAGTGAGTCTTTGTGCCCTTGGGGGGAGTAAAAAGAATCCAGCTGGGTATCAATTTAAAAGCTGGATCCTGTTCCAGAAAAAACACCAACATAAAAGATCAACTCCTTGGCTCGATCATCCAGGTTCATATTGGTGTGTGTTTTTTTTCTGGATGAGAAGACAGTACATCTGATCACACCATTGTGCTCCCAAGATAAAATCTGCTGGTTCTGAAATAAAGATCAGTGCAGTTTTGATTTATTTTCAAAGCAGAATCACAGGGATCCTTTTTGATGAAGGCCATAACCCTGTTCAGCAAACCTTCTGAAAACCATCGGGCATAAAACCGTCTCTGACTGAGCTATTTTCAATTTCACAGTTTAAAAAAAAAAGGGTCAATATTATCGTAATCCATGGTCTATATTACAGATCAGATATCGAGGAGTAAATCTGGGTCACTGATCTGAGTGTTTTCAGCTTGAACAAGTTTCTCCTGGACATCAACAGCCATCAGTGGAAGTCCGTTATAGTATCATACACAGATGGGCATGATTTGTTCAACTAAGATGTGATCCAGTGTGTCCTCAGGATGTCCTGACGACTCATTGTAGCCACGAGAAGTCCTTCAGGGACAGTTTCCAGGCAGGAGAAGTTAATGCTGTCGTCTGTACACACAGCAAGCGAACATTAGTTCAGCTGGATCTCACAACACACACGGAGGTCGTCTTGATAACAGGAAACACAAAGACCAAGAGTCCGTGCTTAAATGAGTGATGAAGGTGCAGCTTCGGTTTTATATATGCATATAAATCAAAGGATCTTGTTCAAGTTTGGCAATCCCACTGAGTCATTATAATAATAATAATAATTATTATTATTAGTGTAGTAAGAAATAACTTGCATCAGTACACATTGTAAAAAAGGGGTAATGGTAATACCTCCTGCCTTGAAAATTATCACATATTTACAACTGGAGAAGTGTGAGACAAATGATGATGACATCACACCACACGGTAATGCCAGGTTAAAGTGTATGATAAGACCCTAGGGGTGTCTGGCATCAAAATAAAGGAAAATGTGTGTTCTACAATAAATTCCGCGTGTTGTTTTATTGTTTTACA
>JAODTV010000026.1:3292634-3304891 GCA_025399955.1 Galeichthys feliceps
AGTTGGTGGGATGTTTTCATAGGACCTTTGCTTCCTTGCAAAGAGTTCCAGCCGTGCATAATCAACTGATTCAGTTGATTCAGTTGATTTCATATGTTTCTGACACCTGGTAACCCAATTCTGCCATTATAAAACACCTATGGATGTTCTAAATATAGAAAAAAACACTAAAATGCATATTTTTTACCGTTTTTATACCAATAGTATGATGGTTTCAGTACTTCGCAGAAATGAGACCACAGCAGTCCAGTTGCTGCTTCTTTATTCAGAACAGGAGCAGCTGCACAAAGCTGTGCAACTCAAACTGAACTTATAGCACTTGCACCTTCTGCAACATTGTTTTTTGCACTGACACTTTGTGAGTTGTTGACAACACTGTGCAACAGGGGAAAGTGCAGACCAGACAACGTTCCAGCTGCCTCCATCTAGCTTCCAGCCCCATTCAGCAGGACTCTCTACATTGGGCTGGGATACCAAGGCCTGGCTCCAGATGCATCCTGCCTGGTATGCTGCAAGCTTGATGTGCTGAACAAGGGCTGCACGAGTTGGTGGGATGTTTTCATAGGACCTTTGCTTCCTTGCAAAGAGTTCCAGCCGTGCATAATCAACTGATTCAGTTGCACTAGAGCGGTCATACATCATCACCACAAACTTCTCCAGCAGCTTAATGTCATTTTCTTCCACAGCTGTAGGATAGCAGCTCAACTTGCGGAAAACTTCAGACGCTTGTGGGCACATATCCCATGTCTGCCAGGCTGATTTCTTACCCTTTCCCTTGAATGATGACACAATATCACAACCTGTGAAAGAGTGAAAAAACAGCATTCCATGGATCTGTTCTGGGGTAAGAGTCAGGACAAGCTCATGTACTGGGATCCACCTCAGGTTACGTCCCTGGCCAAAAGCCAGCCACATTTCTTGAAGTCCGAGTTCCTGCAGTTCTGAGTATGTACTGACAGCGATCACAAGAATATCTGTGTCATTGGCACTGATTATGACCCTTTTTATGCCCTCCTTTACAGCATGACTGATATGTAGGAAGATTCTTGTGTCTGCTTCCTCATGACTGCATGGTGTAATCCCGCTCAGGCTAGCATTTGGATGGTTGCTGAGAACATCTTGGCCTTGAGTAATGAACACTTTGTTCTGAGTATGGAGCTCCATTACTTTCTCAGCCAAGTATTCGAAAAGCTCTGTTTTGTTGGCTGAATGACGTAGGAAGCTGCGCCAGTTTCTTGGCAACTTTCCAGCCCCGGTGACCCTCCGTCTGGCTCCTTGTCCTCGTTTTGATCGAGTTTCTGATTTGAGACTTGATGACAGGTAAACATCAAATACAATGTCTGTTCTCTGATACCTAGTCGCCCAAGCTTCAACTCTGGGAATTAATTCCAGGGCTACATACTCTGCAAATGTCTTGGAATTTCTTGGTGGCAGGGTATTGACCAGAGCTGATCCATCAATTATAATAGCATCTGTCACAGGTTCCGTATCAGGCAGTGCTACTTTGGTTTCAAGAATAGCAGCTAGCTGTGATTTCTGACAGACATATAGTCCCCCGCTATCACTAAGGGCTGCTGGAAATGACTGGTTTTCATGGCAGAAAAATTCTTGTAGGTCACATTCCCTGCTCTGACAGGAGATGAATAACTTTGAGAAGAGCTGGCAGTCTTCCTTCAAAGCTTTCTCTTTAGTGAAATTTCGCAGCTTTTCTTGCTGGAAGAAATTCATCTTTGTCTTCTTGATAGGTGCATAGAATGAGCTAGTGTCCTCACTCTCTAGCCCCACTAAGAATGCTTCAAAGCATTTATTCCCAGTTGAAAGGTGGGTAGCAACCCTATCAGCAGCTTCTGGGTGAGCTATATCGTTTGTGTCCAACTTCAGCAGATCTCCAGTTTCTTCTTGAAATGGATTACCCATTTCAACCAGAGTGCTGGTCAACCTTTGGACCATTTCCAAGAATGTTTTTTGATATGTTACTGTCTGTTCATGGTGGCTAGTCTGCTTGATCATGTCTCTCAACACTGATGACTCCTCATACTGTGCTATCAGCTGTGACACAACAGGACCGGCAACCATCCACCTTCTCAGTGCTGCTGGGTCTTCGGTGATTCCAACAGCTCCACCGTCACCCTTGATGACAGCATTGGCCTGTTCATGAGCTTGGTCGATGGCCATTGCTGAAAAAGCTCTGTCTGACTTGTGGACAATAAACTTCCCATCATGGAAAGCTGCAGCAATTTGAGGGTGTCTCTCTTCCAGGCTCATCATATCAAGTAGGTGAATTGGAAGCCATCGGGCATAGTTCACATTGTTGTTTGCAAACAGGTATGGTATCAGGTTACACAAAGCCTGACGATAAAGACTGAAGTTGGCTTCCCTCAGAGACCTAATGAAAATCAAAATGGCCAATTCCATTGACAACACAAGATGCCAGTACTGAAACTGTGGGCTCTGTATCTTTCGTTGTTCACACCAGTCTTCAAAACTCATGGCATCAGTAGGATCAGGTGATCCCTCTACATCTACGCAGTAGCCATGGTAGGCTGATTTCAGAAGCTTGTAGAGGCTACAGGCTGTCACTTGGTGGGCTTGGTGGCTTTTTGTGACATTTGCAGCTGATAGAAATGAATCAGCTGTGCCAGATGAGGCAATACCTGCTTCAGTGAGTGCTCCTGTCCACCCACTCTCTTGAAGAAGGGATCCCAATGAATGCAGCGCTGTCATCTCAATGTGTAATCCTCCGAACATGATGAGAAATTTGACTTCGCTATAATCGTCAGGCCACTGCCACTGAATCTGCTTGGCCACAGTGTAAATTGGTTGGTCGGCAGTGATCACAGGCACTTGTCCTGGGTTAAGCAACTTTACTGCATCCCTGATCTTGTCCATTACATGTCGCACAGTGGCTACAGAATGGGCTTTATCTCTTAGCAGAGGCATCATAGCAGAGATACAAGCCTGAAAAGGAGGACCCCGCTTCTTGTCTGCATGGTGGGAAGACCAAGTGAGACTCACTGATCCATGCACTTCTTCTGTGATGCAAACTTTCTGAAGCCAGTCATACTCCAGAGCCAGCTGGGGTTTCAGCATGTTGGTGTCTGGCAAAGACAAGCCCACCACTTGAGGAGGAGAGGGACTTTTCTCAGAGAAATGAGCAGGTCTAATGTTGGTATAAGAGTCTGGAAGTTCAGGGACTGTTTTTGCCTTGCTGCCTCCCAACTTAATTTGTTCACGTCTTTCCCCCTCATTCTCTTGATTTGGATACTGGAAGAGAGATATGCTTGTTCCATGGAAAGATGTGGTAGCAGTTGTAGAAGTTGGATTGTGATCTATATTATCCATGGCAGCAGTCGTGAACAGACACCTGCGTAGCTCTGTTGGGCAAACTACTGCTTCCTCTGTGTACTGGGACACAACAGCATCTCCTAGCTCTGCTGAGATCTCCAGTACTCTGTCATAGGAAATGGACAGACCATTCTCATGTAGCATTTCTACCAGCTTCCTCTTCCTTGTCTTTGCAAAAATAGACATGCCTATGTAGATGGGGAATGGCGTCTCTCTGTCTTTTGAATGTCTATGGGTAGGGGCACCTTCCTTGAACCTAGCATAGCAGTTATACTGCAATAGATGTGCAATTGCCATGTCACTCTTGGATGCTCCAAATCTGAGTTGTGATTTTATATCAGCACCATGTTCAACCATGCCAACAAACTGCAGGAGAGAAGATGGAATAGCTTCAGAAGAGGCCATGTCAAATGTACCATCAAAGATTGACTTATGACTGAGCATGTGACATCTGAGGATCTTTGCAGCTTTGGCCAGAATGATAGCATCAGAGTAGTCACAGCTGTCTGACAAAGCAAAACCCACATCATGTTTAAAGGCAAACAAAACATCTCTACCCTTTTTATGTGCCTCGAGCTCAGGTAGCTCTCTCAGGAGCTTTTCCTTCAACCTTGTTGAGTTGATGTCAGGAACCTGAACACCCAGCTGCTGTAGCCGCTGCTTGTACAGACTTGTACAGACTCTGCTAATTTGAACACTGCAGGTCCCTCAGAGTTCAGTTTCATTTCTATCATGTATGTGACTAGCTCAGAAAATGCAAGAGGGTATAGATCAGGGCTACTTTTCTCATCCTTGCCTCTAGCAGCTCTGCTCAGGAGAGCCTTTTCTTTGTTGTAGAGAGCAGCAAGACAGGCTGCATGGTACTTGAGCTCCTGGGCCACTACATCACCAGCGCTCAGTATGGCCAAAAGGCGACCATCATTGAGTTTTCGAGCACAATCATTCAGCCGTTGGTTTAACTGCATTGTCATTGCCTGTCTAAGTTGAGATGGAGGGGAAGCTTCTTCACACAGAAAGCAGACAAAACTTTTGCTATCAGAGCTTGACCTTCTCAACTTGGGGGAACTTTGTACATCTTGTCTGCAATCATTTGCTTCCCTTTTTTTGGCCCTTGCCAGCCTAGTGTTGCTAAAGAGCCCTCTGCAGCTTTGGTGATATTTACCTTTGTTTACTCGCAAAGTCTCCTCCATGCCACAACCTTCATCTAAGCGTGCAGGATCCAGCTTTATTGGCATGTCATTGATGGACTGAAACATAGGTATGTTCCTGGATATCATAGAGTACCCACCCTGCTCTGTGGTGTAGGGAGTTGGGGGAAATTTTAGCTCTTCATTCTTATCTTCCTGACATAAACAACACTTAGTCCAGTCTGTTTTCCATTTGGGCATTACACTTGCCATTTTGTAAGGCTGAGGGATTATCCTTTTACCGCCTTAGCACATTCATGTATGGGATACAGCTAGGTTCAAACAACATTTTGTGGAGCATCATATTGCCCTACACCTAGCCCGATCATTCATCTCATGTCATTACTCCCGTGTGATCTGTACACCATCCGGGTAACTCAGAGCCCCATTACCCTTGGCTCGGCTCTCCCGCGCTGGCACACCCTGTCAATTCAGGTGCGGCTATCTAACTACAAACTAACTAAACTACAGGCTACTGGTATCTAATTGCAGTCTATGTTTAAGCACTATGTTTATGTACATGTCACAAACTTCTTGGTCTACCGAAGTATACTAGTCTACGTCTTAGTTAGTAAGGGGCTTATTAGACAGCATTTGGGAGACTAAATTAGGGCAGTCCCATGATATACTTAATACTAGTAAGCATTATAGACTAAGCCTAATTTAGTTGACACAAGACCCCATGCTGAGTTCCACAGCAGTGATGTTCACCAGTGTGCCCTGGTTGTGCTTGAACCTCACTCTATTTCACTTCACCTCAAAGGTAACTCTGAGGTTCATGTTAATTGAGAAAACTTATCAAATGAAATACATCTTAGATATGGAAATTGTAATCAACTGTAATTCACCAGAAGGTTTGCAGGTCAGTTAATTTCATACGTAGGTACAGGTGAAGTGAGACCTATATGCAGTCTCTCACTTGCAGATTCACTCTATATGCTACCTTCGTCTAGGTTAGCCTGCAAGCCAAGCCAGGTTATGGCTGTTACCTCTTAGAGCCAAAGTATGTATTGAGAGCTAGTGCCAGGAGTACATGAAGAGAATGCAGCTGACTTCAGGAAAGGAAATACTACTTCTACTTCTCTGTCCCCCAATGCATATTACATTACTCTATGTTCTATATTAATGCATTTTTTTCATATCAAATTTGCAAAATAAGCCATAAGAATGCACAGTATCATTTTGAAACAGTCAGAATTGGATTCTACACATGCAATTACATATATTTTGACACCAAAATCATGAAAATCGCTCCACAATATCAGAAGATATGGGTTTGTTCATTGTAAATGGCGGCCATCTTGAAAAATATGGCCGCCATTTTGAAATTTCGCGTGGCTAACGTTCTTTTATGATAAACCATCCCTTAGTGAATATACATGCCAAATTTGGTGCTTGTATGACAAAGTGAACGATTCTTCTCATATTTGCAGTTATCTGCCCCACTATCTCAACCACTGAGTGTGGGTGGGCAGGGCAGCATCCCTCCACCTCAGCAATATTGCACGTCTGGCCAAGAGAGAGGCAAAAGACAGAGTTCGGCATTTGGCTGGGGTCAGGCGGACATAGACCTCACCTGTGGTGCCAAAAAGAGCAACCAGAGGGTTGGGTTCCATGTCCAAATTGACAATTAGGGATAAAGTTTGAAAGACTTCCCTCCAGTATTTCTCCAGGCTAGGACATGTCCAAAACATATGGATAAGTGAAGCCTCATCTCTCTTACATTTGTCACAGCAGGGATCCACATCCGGGTAGTAACGAGATAATTTGGTTTTGGATATATGGGTCCTGTGTACAACTTTGAATTGCAACAAGCAGTGACGGGCACAAAGGGAAGTTGAGTTAATCAACTTAAAAACTGTGTCCCACATGTCCTCTGACATAGATAAATTCAGATCTTGCTCCCATGCGTTTTTAATGTTATTGAGGGAGGCCTGCCTTATGCCTAGCAGTTTATTATAGATAATGGAGATCAAACCCCTGCGTGATGGTTGTAAGTTGAGAAGTGCATCAGCAATGTTCATATCAGGTGTCTCAGGGAAGTTTGGTATCTGACAACGAAGGAAGTGTCTTACTTGTAGATACCTAAAAAAGTGAGACTTTGGGAGACTAAACTTTTCAGTTAGTTGCTCAAACGATACGAAAGTATTATCTATAAAGAGATCCTTGAAGCGCTCAATACCCAGTCTTTGCCATTCCTGAAATGTTGGGTCCAGTAAGGAGGGTTGAAAAAGATGATTGGCGGGAATGGGACTTGAAAGGCAAAAACCAAGAAAGCCAAAATGTCTCCTGAACTGAGCCCACACTCTCAACGTGTGCCAGACAACTGGATTATCTATGAGTTTATTTGGCGGGAGAGGGAGTGCAGATCCAAGAAGTGCTGGAATGGAAAAGTTTTTAGCAGAACCCAACTCCATTGCCACCCATGAAGGATAGTCAGATCAATTATGAAAATATGACCAAAACGTAAGACAGCGAATGTTGGCTGCCCAATAATAAAAACAGAAATTAGGCAGCGCCATACCCCCATCTCTTTTAGGCTTTTGGAGATGGACCTTATTTAGTCGAGGGCGCTTGCCCTTCCATATATAGGATGATATAACAGAATCTAATGTATCAAAAAATGATTTGGGAATGAAGGTCGGTACTAATTGAAAAACGTATAAGAATTTAGGGAGAATATTCATTTTGATGGAATTAATTCGGCCGACCAAGGATGTAGAAAGGGGTGATCATTGCGTCAGGCAGATCTTGTGTGGTTTAGCAGAGTAAAAAAAATTTCTTTGAAAAGGCACTTGTGCTTTTTCGTGACTGTAATACCAAGGTAAGTGAATTTGTTTTCCACAATCTTAAAAGGAAAGTTGGTGTATTCTGATGCTGGCGTCCCCTCACTGACAAGGAAAAGTTCGGATTTGTTTAAATTTAATTTATATCCTGAGAACTGACTAAAATCATTCAGTAAAGACAACATGGCGGGTAGGGAGGTATCTGGACGTGAGATAAAACTTAACAGGTCGTCTGCATATAGGGCCACCTTATGTTCCACTCCATTCCTCCATATGCCAGAGATATTCTCGCAACTGCGGATTGCTATGGCCAGATCAAATAGTAGGGGGCTAAGAGGACACCCCTGTCGGGTTCCCCGTTGGAGGTTAAAGGGTTTTGACAGCTGAGAGTTGGTGAGGACCGAAGCAGTGGGGCTTGAGTATAATAATTTTATCCAGGTGATGAAACTTGGACCAAAGCCAAATTTTTCTCGAGTCGCAAATAAATATGCCCACTCTATCCGGTCAAATGCTTTCTCCGTGTCTAGAGAAAGGACACATTCAGGAGTCACACCGGAGGGGAGGTACAAAATGTCAAATAGCCGACGTATGTTGAAATAGGAGTACTGATTTTTGACAAAGCCAGTTTGGTCTTCAGATATGACGGACGGTAAGATGTTCTCCAATCTTCGTGCAAAAACTTTAGCCAGAATTTTTACACCAACATTTAATAGAGAGATTGGCCTATATGAAGAGCACTCTGTCGGATCCTTGTCTTTTTTTGCAATAAGGGTGATACATGCTTCATAAAACGATGTTGGAAGCTTACCCTGCTTAAACGAGTCAGACAACACTGAGCTTAGCTGTGACGAGAGTAGTGAGGAAAATGCCTTAAAGAACTCCGCAGGAAACCCGTCAGGTCCCGGGGATTTCCTGACTGCAGTGAGGAAATAGCTGTATCTATCTCCTCTTTTGTGATAGGTTCATCTAATCTCATTTTACTGTCGGGGTAGAGCATGGGAATATCCAGTCGATTCAAGAAATTATCCATTAATATAGTATTATTTGAAAATTCAGAGGTGTAGAGTTGAGAATAGTAATTCCTGAACGTGTCATTAATCTTTACGTGATCCGAAGTAACGCTACCATCCTCCATTTTAATATTCGTGATATGTCCCTTTGCTTTGAGTCCCATCAACTGGTTAGCTAATAATTTCCCCGATTTTTCACCATGGATATTGAACAAACTCTTACTCCTCAAGAGTTGGCGTTCAGTGAGATAAGTTGAGGCCAGATCAAATTTGGTTTGAAGCTCCACTCGCGTTTTATATAGGTCAGGGTTTTTAACTTGAGAGTATTGTTTGTCTATTTCCTTAATTTGATCTGCCAGTTCTAATCGTTCTCGGTGGGCCTTTTTTTTTCATATTTGCGGTGTAGGAAATAATTTGCCCCCTAAGGTACGCTTTAAGAGCATCCCAAACCACTAGACTGGATGTATCCGGGGAGGTATTTGTCTGAAAAAAGGAGGATATATGTTCTTCCATAAATTTCACAAAGTCATTGTCTGACAGAAGAGTTGAATTAAAACACCAGTGCTTTTTAATTTGAGGAAGGTCAGGTAGCACCAGAGATAGTACAACAGGAGCATGATCTGATATCACTATGCCCTGATAAGCACAGGAACGAGCCAATGGTATCAGTTCATTATCAATGAGAAAGTAATCAATCCTAGTGAAGGTATGGTGGACGTGTGAGAAAAAGGAGTACTCTCTCTTATTTGGATGGAGGAAACACCACACATCAGACACACCAAAGTTGGATAGAAAGGACTGAATGAATGAGGCAGACCTACTAATTGAGTCGGGGTTGGGAGAAGAACGGTCCAGCACGGGATCTAACCCGCAATTAAATTCCCCACTAAGTATAAGAGAGTATGAGCTCAGATCCGGGAGAGAAGAAAAAAAGCATTCAAAAAAACTCACATCATCTACATTTGGAGCATATACATTAGCGAGCACCATCATTGGATTATATAATTTCCCTGAGACAATGACAAAATGGCCGTTAGTATCTGATATAACATTGTGATGCACAAAAGGGATGTTTTGGTCAACAAGGATTGAAACCCCCCTAGCCTTTGCTTGGAATGAGGAATGGAAGTGCTGCCCCGCCCACTGCGACATCAGGCGAGAGCTATCAGAACCACGAATGTGTGTCTCTTGCAAAAAAACAAATGCTGCTTTAAATTGTTTTATATGTGAAAGTACCCTCCTCCTTTTAACAAGGTGATTTAAACCCTTGACATTCCAGCTAACAAAATTTAATGATCTATCCATTATCTTCAACTGGGAGTACAGAATGGTAAATACAAATTATATCAAGACTCCAGGAACGTAAAGGACATAATAAACCAAGGACGAGCTGTGCATGGCTTGTGTAGGTTAATAAGCCAGTACTGGCATAGGAAAAGCCACCCCTTGCCCTCCCACCCCACAACAAGACAGCTGCCTAAGAAGATAGCAGCAAGCTCTTCAAAACAACCATTATTTACCCCCCCAAAAAATCTTCCTGTCCCTCGCAACAATATCTTCAGCTCCTTATTTTGGTGTTAAAGTGCACTCAACACTCCTAGGAACACATTTTAACTATGCTAGGAGTACAAACATAAAAAAAAACCCTTCCCTTTAAACTCTCTTCTGTCCCGTTAGCACTACAAAGTCATATAATAAAATAGGAATGAAATCTGTTGCTTCAAAGATAAGCATAGGCTCTTGTGGGTTGTCCTCACACCCGAATGTAACAGTTCAATGAGTTAAAGGCCGGGGGACATACTCACATACCTGCAACCAGGGTGAGTGTGATACTAATGGCTCAGTAAGCAGCCCCATAGCAGCCGTAGTCTGGTCGCCGAAATCGTATACGACAGAGGCCAGAGTAAGGGATCACATGTTAGCGGTTGTAAACAGTCAGGCACAGTCATCAAGCAGTCATTTACGGTGGAAGAGATGGAGGAGGAAGGCCGTCGATGTATCTCCGCGCTTCGTCGGTCGAACGTAGCCACTTCTTGTCTCCGCCGGGTAGTGTAATGCGGAGCCGTGCGGGATATAGGAGAGAGGGTTTGAGCCCTCAGTTGTAGAGATCCGCGATAGCGTCCCTGTACTCAGCTCGCTGGCTCAAAACTTCGGGGCTGTAGTCTTCAACAATTCGAACTTGCTGGCCACGGTACTCCAGCTTCCCTCTACGTCGGGCCTCACGGATCAGGAGATCCTTAACCTGGTAGCGGTGCAGACGGAGGATGACGGGGCGCGGTCTCTGTCCCGGGGCCGGTTTAGCTGTTAGCGAACGATGGGCTCTGTCGATCTCAGGCAGAGATGGAAGCGTCTCCTTTCCAAAAACCTCACACAGCAGATCGGAGAAAAAAAACTGTAGGTTGTCCACCTTCAATAGACTCCGCTAGGCCCAGAATGCGAATGTTTGGTCTTCTGCTGCGGCCCTCTAAGTCAATGACTTTAGCCGTTAGCTTGGAGTTGCTTTTCCACAGGCTGGAGCAGACATTTTCTAGCTCACTGACACGCTGGCTCAGGTCTTCCGAAGCGAGCTCGAGAGACGAAATGCGGTGGCCATGCTCGTCAACTGTGGAGCGGACCTGGTCGAATTTGTTTTCCATCTGGTTGAAAGAAGTTTTAAAGTCAGCGGCTAGCGCCTGTCTGTGCTGGTCAAGTAGCTCAGAGATAGCCTCCATGGTCAAGCTAGTAGCTTGGTCGTCTTTTTTCCCTGGCTTGCGTGAAGTCATTTTGAAGCAAACGTGGGTTAAAGAAAAGGAAATTGTTCAATATGAAGCACCCAGATTGCAAAATAAAGGAGTGAATAAGTGAGGAAAAATGAGAGAAGGCAGGAGCTCTCGCTCGTCGCGTCTACTCCATGCGGCTGCCGACTGGAAGTCAAAAGTATATATTTTTAAGTGAAGCTGTATGTCCTATACCACAAAACATTACTGAATTACCTCTGCAGATGGACATCAGGAAATTCTTCGTCCAAAACAGAGGCAGGGACAGGGAGAGATGAGGATAAGGTGGAGGGAGGTAAGATGATCTAGCTGTACGTTAACATTATCATCATTTAGCTATGCTCTGTCAGCTGGCAAAAGTGATGCTAGTTGTAGACGCTGTATGCATTTGATTTATGGCTGTCAACCTTCAGTAAGTTCACTGCACTGGAAAAAGTAGTTAAGTTAGTTCTAATCTACAGAATCCCATAGCACTCGAAAGTCAGTGCATACTAGCATATAAATGCTAGCTTATATATAAGCTACAAAAATTATGCAGTCTTGCCAGGGGACTATAACTACCATACACCTTTGATAGGGAGAGGGGGCTGTGTCCCAGTAGAGCTTTATGTCTAGCAATGCCCCTGATCTCACACTCTGAGTGTGAGATCTGAGTGTGAGCATCTTCCAATGCTAAAGTTATATGAATAAACAATACTCTAATCTTTAGTCATCTTTGCAGTATGATTGAAAACTCTTGAGAACTAACTGAACTAAAGAAAAATGAGAGCTGAGAAATAATGAAAAATATTGGTGATGTACTTCCTGTTTTCCGAGGTTGTTTGCGATGAGTCTTTTTTTTCCGGGAGTGTTGGCGTTAATCACTAATCTTTTTTATCTTCTCTACAAATAATTTTCCACTATCCTTTTCATTTTTGATTGTACTTTCACGTTCCCCTTTCCGCATTTTAAATCTTTTCGGAAGAACAGCAAGTTTTTTTCCTCCCGCGCAAAGACCGCAAGCAGAGGCCATCCACATTGGATCTGCTTTAATATCACCAGATCTTTGATTAAGGTACGTGAATCTATTCATCATGGCACACCTTCAGCTTGTTCGGTGTGCTGAGTGCAGGATGTTTAGTCATTCTTCCTCCGTCACTAGTGATAGCTTTATTTGTGACAAGTGCAGATTAG